>CM047811.1:101169289-101396027 GCA_026214975.1 Gentiana macrophylla
TTGAAATGAAATACAATACATTTTGAATTATATTATGGTATTAGAAGATCTCGATTTTCTCTCTCTCGTTAATTTCTCCCTAAACCCTAACTTTTTTTTTACCAAAAAAAAAAAAACAACAACAACAACTACAACAGCCGCAGCCTCCCTCTTCACTAATTCTTTCTCCAATTCCCTGAATTATTTCCGTAAATTTCGTTCTGATTTTCCGGCGTCCTTCCTTCCGGCCACACAACAAACCGTCTGATAATTGATCAAGAACAACAGTTCGCCTCTCCCCTATCCATCAAGAAACACAGTCGATTCCTTATTATTTTATCATTCCTCGAGGATTAGCGAAGCCACGTAGCTTCAATCTAGATGAAAAGCAAAGCCTACCATAAAAGAATTCCCAGTTCAATTTGCAGAATTGTTCTGGACGAGCGAACTGTATGAGCCTCTTCCTTTTTATTGTTTTTATTTGTCCAAGAGTTAAATTTTGTTACTGATTAGGATCCTTAAAATTAGCATTCTTACCGTTGTTCTTTTCCCTTGATAATTTCCACAAATCACCCTCCTGTCGGTTTACTCCTTTTCTTTTATTTTCCGTCCAACAAAAAATAAAAAATAAAAAAAGTATTAAAAAAAAAACATGTCGGTTGATCCCACTAGCCCGTCTCCCCCGGCTCAACCTCGACCTACCTATCAACTGAGACCTTATCTCGACAAGTGCCAGATTTGTGCCGCCACCGGCCACACCGCACATGCTTGCTCCTTTCGATATCAACGCTCTCCCCACCCTCACGCATATGCGGCGTCCACCCATCCCGGCTTTAATTGGATTGCAGATACTGGGGCCACTCACCATATCACTCATGACCCTCGAAATCTCAACCTATCTTTTGCACATTATGTTGGACCCGACAAAGTGCATGTAGGCGACGGTACACGTTTATCTATTACTCATTACGGTTCTTCTTCTGTTACTTCCCCTTCCTGGTCCTTTTATTTATCTAATATTCTTGTTACACCCTCTATTACCAGAAACCTCTTATCTGTGTGACAATTTGCCTCTGACAATTATGTGTACTTTGAATTCCATGTAGGGGTGTACACGGATACGGATTATTCGAAAACCGAACCGAATCGAGGTCATTTGGTTCAATTCGGTTCGGTTAATAATACTTTCGGTTCGGTTTCGGCTAGTATTATAGAGAAACCGAAATTTTCGTTTCGGTTACGGATAAATCTATAAATTATCCGTAACCGAATAAAAAACCGAACGGTTAACCGAAATTGAATAGAAAATTATAACCGAAATGTCTATAATTAACTTGTATTACTAGTTTTCATAACCAAAATATTATAAGCGTTCATGAAAAATTGCATATAACCGAACCGATATCCGCACAATTTTTAAACCGAATTTAAAGTTCGAATAAGAAAACTAAAATTGTTTATAACCGAATAGAATTGTTATTTTTATTTCAATTTTCGGTTAATCTAACCGAACCAAACCGTATATTTCGGTTCGGTTCAATTCGGTTATCTAG
Organism: Gentiana macrophylla; assembly: GCA_026214975.1. Classification (NCBI taxonomy): domain Eukaryota; kingdom Viridiplantae; phylum Streptophyta; class Magnoliopsida; order Gentianales; family Gentianaceae; genus Gentiana; species Gentiana macrophylla. The sequence continues at coordinate 101,170,822 of CM047811.1, forward strand.
AACAAACGGTTCGGTTTCGGTATCGAATTTCAATTAACTGAAAATTTCGGTTCGGTTTCGGTAAGGCCATTAACCGTACCGAACCGAACCGTGTACACCCCTAATCCATGGGTGTTATTTTCTCATAAAAGATTACTCAGGTCACGTCCATCTTAAGGGATTCGTAAAAGATGGACTCTATCACTTCTCCACTCCACTCCACCGACCCTCTGCTCTTGCTCAAGCTCTTGCCTCCTCCCTCACCTCCTCCACCACGTGGCATCAGCGTCTCAGTCACTGCTTTTACTCTATGCTTCGTCTAGACTTAAAAAGTCTTCCTACTTTTACCGATACTAAAACACCTCATGCTGTGTGTGCCCCGTGTCAGTTGGCTACGAGTCATCGATTCCTCCTATACACTTCTGACTTTACTTCTACTGCTCCCTTGGACCTGATTTACTTCGATGTTTGAGGTCCCTGTTCTGAACCCTCAATTTACGGTTCCCGCTATTATGTCAGCTTTCTGGGTGACTTCACAAAATACCTATGGCTATATCCTCTGAAAAATAAATCTGATGTTGAAACTATCTTTCCCGCATTTCTTGCTATGATTGAACGTCAGTTTAATACCAAATTAAAATCCATCCAAACTGACTGGGGTGGTGAGTACCGTCGCGTTTCCCCTCTTCTTACCTCTCTTGGCATCCGGCATCGCCTTTCCTGTCCCCATACCCGCGAACAAGTTGGTGCAATTGAGCGCCGACACCGCCAAATTGTTGAGGTCGGCCTCTCCCTTCTAGCCCAATCTAACCTTCCACTCCCATATTGGGAGGATGCCTTCATCACCGCCATTTATATCATCAATCGTCTTCCTACCTAAGTCCTCAAGGATAAGTCTCCCTTTGAAATGGTTCACTATCGGTCCCCTGAATATACATTCTTTCGCGTCTTTGGATGTGTCTGCTGGCCCTATCTCCGTCCCTACAACCATCACAAAACCGATTTCCGCTCCAAAACTTGCATCTTTCTCGGTTATAGTCCTTCCCACCACGGTTACAAATGCCTGGACCTTGCCTCTGGCCGTATCTATATTGCTCGCCATGTGGTTTTCGATGAATCCGTCTTCTCTTATACTCATTTGCCCACCAAACCCAAACCTGATAATCTCACTATCCCACTTCCCGTCTTCCTGCCAGCACCTCCGCAAAATCCACCTCCCATGCCGGCTCCCTCCAACCTGGCCCCACCCCCACCGGCTCCCTCTCCCGATCCTTCCCCTCCAACATCCCCTGCGTCCACTTCGGCCTCGGCCTCTCCAGAATCGTCTCTTTCCCCACCTGCTCCTACTCATACCATGGTCACTCGAACAAAAACCAACTCCCTCAAACCTATCTCTCGGCCTGACTTTATCCGCTACCCGCTTCCTAAAGCCCTTGTTGCTTCTACCGACTCCCTGGACCCTACTTCTTATACTGAAGCCTCCAAATACCCAAATTGGCATAATGCTATGAGAGAGGAAATTGATGTGTTGTTGCGCAACCAGACCTGTGATTTTGTTCCTCCGCATCATCTTATGAATATTGTTGGCAATAAATGGGTTTATCGCACTAAACGTCATGCTGATGGGCGTTTTGAGCGTCACAAGGCTCGCCTTGTGGCCAAAGGTTTTCATCAGGCCGAAGGGGTTGATTTCACTGACACATTTAGTCCGGTCGTTAAACCGGTTGTTAGGAAAATATCATCGCAACGGAAGCGATTTAAGGATCTAGATCTATGTGTATACGTAATAAAACATCAAATCTACATCTACAAGTGAGTTCGTAGATCATACCTCTTGAATCTCTAAATTCAAGTTGAAGAACCGCAAAGGATGATTTGTTGGGAGTAGATGTGATGAGCACCACAGCCTTCCGTACGTGTGATCCAAGCAATTCCCGGTGGAAGGAATCCTCGACTCGAACCCCTCCGATATGCTACCGAAAAATCACCAAAGATTTTTCCTCTCACTTGGCCGAAATTTCTCTTCTCCTTTTTAAGTGAAGAACTCGAAAAATTGTGTGTGTTGAGGCTTGGGAGAACTCTCTTTATATAGGAGAGTAAAACTTAGCCTCCAAGGATTTTATTATTCCAATAAATAAATCCATAAATAAAAGATAATCTCATAATATTTTAGAACAAATCTAAAAATAATATTTATCTTTATTTATTACCATAAATATTTATCCAATAAATATTTTATGCACATGTCTGCCTTTAACACACAAGAAAACTAATTCCTTGTTAAAAAAGGAACACATGTGGCGCCACTTTTATTATTGACCTAGTCAATATTAATTTTGGCATTACACAATAATGGGCCAAGATTATGGAAAATGTCTTTTCCACATATTTAATTATTTAGCCCAACTAATTTAATAGTCCACTAAACAATTAATTCACATATCGTTTTAATAAAGTCCAACATGAACTAAATTAATATTATTAGGATTCGACGTCCGAGAATATACATGCTATATTAGGAGGCACGTCGGGGACCATGGACTAATAATCGCGCTCCGATAAATCAAATAAATAATTATCTCGATGAATGTAATAATTATATTCGATAAATCAATCACAGAATATGCCACCATAATCCCGTGATCGCACTCCTCCGATTATAAGATTATATTTATCTCCTCACGAGAAAGTAATAAGCGCCCACCGATATAATCATTTCATATGGATTAATCCTCCATGGACCGTTCATTACGAATCGGGAAGTTACCGTTAACCCTTTTCGAACATCTTGTCCTTACTTACCGTTAACCCACAGTGATCAATAATTCAAATAACTCTTTGGTAGCTAATCGGTGTAATATGAATCCCATGGATCGATCAATGTCTAGATTAACTCATAAGAAAGCGTCTATCTACTTCCATAAATGGAAGGAATGGATTCCGTATCGTGATAACACGGACTACTCACTCAATCCAAATTACAATGCCAAGATGGGGTAATTCGGATCACGGACTCGGTGTAATCCTTAACCGTCAAGTCAAACCTCATAATGCGATTCAAGCGGCTTATTTGTGATCACCTCGGGATTAAGATATATCCATAATATGATCATCTAATGATTCGATAAGACTTTCAATTACGGAATTATATTGAGAACTCAGATCAAATCGGTCCAAATTCTATATGATATATCTATCATATATAAATGCCCCATTAGGTTCCCTTAACCGAAAGTCGGATAAGACGATCACACCTATCGTGTTATGGCGCATTAATAATACGTTAAAGGGAGACCCGATACTCTCGATTAACTTTACTATGGACTAATTGTATTTTAAGTACATCTTCACTAACTCAATCCTCCGTGTATGTCTCATACACCGAAGTTAAGTGATTACATAAACAATATACTCGGGGTTTTCAGTAGTGTAAATACTATTGTCATATCGGTGATTATGAGAATAATAAATATGAATAATAACATCATTTCATTTATTAAATAAAACAATTACAAAAATTGTCTTTGGGCATCACACCTAACAATCTCCCACTTGCACGAAAGCTTGTGATTAATTGTTTTAGAGCACACCCTATTATTTAAAATACAAACAAACTATCACTCCCACTTGCTCTAAAGCAAATGAGACATGTCTCTAATACCTATAGTCTCCAAGTGTCGACTAAATGCTTCAATCGACAGCGTCTTGGTGAATGGATCAAACAGGATTATCGGCGGAGGCGATTTTCTTGACGGAAATGTCCCCTCTATCGACAAAATCGTTGATCACCCGGTATTTTCTCTCTATATGCTTCGACTTCATGTGCTTTGAGGTTCTCTAGAGTTGGCAATGGCCCCATTGTTATCACAATAGAGAGTAATAGGATCTTCGAGATTCGGGACAACGCCTAATACCGATGAACTTTCTTAACCAAATCGCTTCTTTAGTCGCCTCCGAGGCCGCTTATGAACTCAAACTTCCATTGTTGAATCGGTGTCTTTGGATTGCTTTTGGCTTCTCCATTCTATTGCACCGCCACCAAGCGTAAACACCTGAACGGCAGGTAGATTTAGAATCATCTCGCATCGATTGAAAATCGAATCGTGTACCCCGCTAGCTCCAAACTCCCACTCGAATAGAGGCGAGCATATAATTTATGGTTCTCTTCAAATATTTGATGAGATTCTTTACTGCTGTCCAGTGCGGTTGCCCTGGATTTGACTGAAAACGGCTGACTAATCCAACGCCGTAACAAATGTCAGGTCTCGTACACCTCATGGCATACATAAGACTACCAACAGCCGAGGCATATGGCACTCTTCCCATAGCTTCAATCTCTTCAGGGGTTTGAGGCCCCTGAGTCTTAGAGAGGTACACGCCGTGACGGGTTGGTAGAAAACCCTTCTTTGCGTTTTCCATACTGAAGCGTGCTAGCACCTTATCTATATAAGTTGCTTGGGACAGAGCCAACATCCTGTTCTTGCGATCCCTTATAATTTGGATCCCTAGAACATAACTCGCTTCTCCCAAATCCTTCATTTGGAATTGCGTAGTCAACCAACTTTTACGTCGGACATCATCCCACTTATTGTTGCCAATTAGAGTATGTCATCGACGTACAACACGAGAAATACAACACTATCTTTGATAACCTTCTTGTACACACAAGATTCAAACCAAAGTGTTGTTCGAAATCATAAGACTTGATCGTGTGATCGAATCTATGATACCAGAACGAGATGCTTGCTTCAAACCATAAATGGATCTAAGCAACTTGCACACCATGTGTGCTCGACCTTCTTCAATGAATCCTCTCCGTTTCTTTGCGATATAGATTTCCTCGTCAAGAAAGCCGTTTAAAAAACGCTGTCTTAACATCCATTTGCCGATCTCATAATCCGGACATGCAAGAATCGAAAAGGGGATGCGGATGGTTTTCATCATGGCCACGGTGAGAAGGTTTCCTCGTAGTCAATACCCTCTCTTGTGTGTAACCTTTGGCTACCGGCCGTGCTTTGAAGGTTTCGACCTTCCCATCCACTCCTCTCTTTCGCTTGTAGAGCCATTTACATCCAATGGGCCTTTCACCCCGAGGAAGTTCTACGGTTTCAGACCCGAGTTAGAGTACATTGACTCCATCTCTTGATTCATGGCGTCAATCCATTTATCCTTATCATGATCCGGCAAGGCCTTCTTATAGGTCAAAGGATCATCTTCTACCCCATCGAGAGGCGACTACATTAGCCTCTAAATCCATGCCGTGCCGAGCCGGTGGCGAACCACTCGCATGATGCGTCTGGGTGAAACAGAAGGCGTCGGAAGGATTTGTTGTATCATTCGTGTTGTTTATAGGGACATCGGCCACCACAATAGGTCTCGATGTTATCGGAGAGTAATTCCTCTAGTACAATTTTACTCGAGGTCTGTGGTCTTTCATATAACTTTCCTCCAAAAGCGTAGCGTTAGTCGAGACTAGCACTTTGTTATCTTCCGGATCGTAAAATAGACCACCACGTGTACCTTTTGGATAGCCTACAAATAGACATACTTTCGTGCGTGATTGTAGCTTGGTAGTCTTGTCCATCGGCCAGATGTGCGGAGACAACCCCATATCGCGGAAGTGGCGCATGCTTTCGCGATGTCGCGACCACATTTCAATGGGTGTCTTTTCGACAGACTTGGACGTAATCGCATTCAAAATGTAGACGGCGCTTCTAAAGCATAACCCCAAAAGGATATAGGTAGTGGCGTAGCTCATCATTGATCTTACCATGTTGATCAATGTCCTGTTTCTCCTCTCGGCAACTCCATTCTCTTTGAGGTGTCCTAGCTATTTGAACGTTGGAAACAAATCCCATTTTCAACCAAGTAGTCAATGAACTCGATGATCTAAATACTCACCTCCACGATCCGAGCGGAGGCATTTCAATGACTTGCCTAGTTGCCTTTCGCTTCGCTTGAACTCCTTGAACTTTCCAAAAGCCTCGGATTTCCTATGCAGCAGATAAACATAACCGAATCTCGAGTAGTCATCAATGAAAGTCACGAAATACTCGTATCCGCCTCTAGCTTGTACGTTCATCGGACCACAAAGGTCTGAATGCACTAAGTCTAGAGTTCCTGTGGCCCTTTTACCTTTTGATGAGAAGGAACGCTTAGTCATTTTTCCTCCAGGCAACACTCTCAGAGAGCAGGCGGTGTGTGTGTCACAGATGACTCACCTAAGGCATGAGCCTTTTCTAGTCTTTTGAGTCTTTCCAAGGAAATATGGCCGAGCCTTAGATGCCACAAGTATGTTTTATCTTCTTTTATTTGAGAAACTTTCTGCCTTTTAGCAGATCTTTGATGAGCGGTTTTAAACATTTCAGAATTAAGTAGGGGAGCTTTATGTGGTTTTACAAAATATAAACCATTTTCATTCGTAGTTGAACATAATTCAAAACCATTTTTTGAAATAACAAATTCACCATTCATAAATGAAACAGAAAATGATTGTTCAACCAAGGCGAATAAGAAATCAAATTTCTCTCACAAATTGGGAATAAAATAAACATTGTCTAAATGTAAAATTCTATTATTGAAATGCAAATCCACAGCCCCACTTTGCTTTGCTTGAAATGGCGCCCAAGTGCCTACTCGCATCACTTGAGAACCCTCTTCCAAACTCCTCATAAGAACTAAGAATCGCAATGAAGAACATACATGGTTAGTAGCTCCAGTATCAAGTATCCAATTGGACACATCTTTAGCTACATTAAAAGATTCCAAGAATAGTAATTCTAAATTACCTTTCTTATCTTTTCCAATGACAACCTTTGACTTTGCCATCTTTCACATCCCGAAGATATTACGGACAATGGTGTCTCCAATGTCCTACCTCCTTACTGATAAAAGCATTTGCCCTTGGGCTTGGCCTCGTCGATTTTCTTGGCTTTCTTCGTCTTTTTCTTCATTGGTTTGAGGGCACAGGTGCAACATTTCCCTTCTTCTTCGGTTTTGCCTTAGCTTGTTTGAAGACTTAGCTCGGCCATATTGGCTTGACCTTCTTATCCCCTACTTGGGCTTTATCTTTCGATAGTAGGCCTCGTAGATTGTCACTCATTCAATATACGTGTCATGGATAACTCATATTTTCCCATCGATCATCGAGTTTTGAACGGGATAAACTCGTGAGTCAACGATTCCAAAATCATTGATACTTGAGTTGCCTCATCAAACTTTGATCCATGAATACGGCGTCGTTGAAATGGCGATCATGTTCAAAACATGACCATTCACCGCTTGACCCTTCTTGGTTTCGTGTTGCGACCAACTGATGGCATCGTGTCTTGCTTGGTTGCTAGGTGATCCAAACATCGTAGTAAGTTTCGCATGATTTCTCCTGCGGACTCAAACTCCTCAATCTGGGTCCTAATGACCTCGACACGCCGCTAGGATGAGCCCACGAGCCCGGTTGTCGGCCCCGATCCAGGCGATACTGCTGTTCGATCTCGGCTTTACCAGTTTTTGGATCGCCAAACCGTAGGGCATTCCGAAGTGAGTACGTGTTGCACATTCTCGTATGTGAGTACCACGTTTAAGTTACTCTTCCATTTCTTAAAGTTGTTTCCCGTTAATTTTTCGAGATAAAGATGCGCGAAATTTGAGTAGACATTTTTCTTTGAAAATAAAATGACATACATTAATTCAAGTTTAACACTACTATATAAATTTATTTTTAGGAATTGTAAACTAAAATTAAGTCTACTCTACCATTCAAGGTTTTAACCTTGCATCTCAAATGCCGCCGTAGGTAGGTCAAAGAGATCAACGGTTAAATCAATGAATAACTTGTGAGAATCGGACATCCCACGAGAATCGAACATCCCTTTATTCATTGACTACCTTCCTTTTAGCCTAGGTATTACCAAAAAATACCCTTGATGAGTGTGACCTACTATATCGGATCTCTTGATGCGCCCGAGTGTGCCGTCGTAGGATAGATAGTCGGTGACCCGGACGAGTACCCGTAAATCCTATCCTTTCGGAGACCAAGCCATGAATGTTGATAGGGGTGAACACCATCCGTAGGGGACGAAATCAAAAGCGCCGCGCGGCGTCACCCTTCTCTCACTTACTTGCATCTATAGTAGAGACCGTGGGGTTGGCACGCTTTCGCCTTTCCCGCTCCCACTCAATATTTTGGAAGTGGTGGTGGGTTAACTAACCACGTCTTTTGATGTTAACATAAAAGCACATGAAATCAAGGATTCGAATGGTGTCGGTGACGTGAGGCAAGCCTACCCGCCCCTATTCGTTGGAACATATGTGATGATCGGACGAAATCGGGTCAAGAGAGCCGCGTTTGAGATGGGAAGGAATCACCCCTCCGTTCTCCGGTGTGGCTTAGTCTTGCCGGACCCCGTGCATACATCACACTAGGAGGTTAAGTCGGTCGAGCCAAGCTCGATTGACCACCCAACCTATAAAGCGAACCGCTTTTATCCAAGATTTATTGTTTTTACCATCATTCAATCTCGTAGACACTACGAATCGAAAGCGTGATCTCGTTGGAGCTTTAAGGCGGTTCACCGAGAACACACACCGAAAGGCTAACGATTTCATAACCCGTCCTCGGATCTTTAATTAGTTACTAAATTAATTAATTACCACGTATTAATTAAATTTCAACTAATTACGCGAGTTTGTATACATGCCTATTTTAATTACCAAAATTAAAATTCTACATGTATGCATGGAGTGGATTTATGATATGAATCGTATAAGTAAGCAATTCCGATTTTATGTCTATTTTATGATCAAACACATAAAAAAATAAATTGCGGAAAAATTAAACACCCGAGATGGATCGTTTGACTTCCGACTAACCTATTTTCTAAGGAAAAGTAAAAATTTAATCTAAGGCTTCAAATCTCAATCTTCAATCTTGATCTTGAAAAAACTTAGGATCTTCAAAGCCTTCGATCTTTACACTGAACGATTTATGAGAGAGCCAGTAATATACCAATATATTTAAAATATATCTATATTAATAATTGTTTTAAATTTTTTTTTTTTTTTTTTTTTTTAATTCTCGGCTGATCATATATATATTTTCTTATGTCGGCAAAAAAAAAACAAGTAGGTTATAACATAAAAAAAAGTGCATGCAAGACCATGCAAAAAAAAATTGATGCCGTGTAAACCCTTTTTTTTTTTTTTTTTTTTTTTGTTATTCATTCAGCCCTAGCCGCCACACCCAAAAAAATATTTTGCCGTGACCCTGAACAAAAAAAATAAAATTTTGCCGCATTGAAAAAAAACGCCGTGAACCTAATTTTGCCGGAAAATAAAAATAAAACAATCGGCCTCCTCCCGCTTTTCGCTTTTTGATGATCTTTAACACTGTGATCTTCAACATACATCTTCGCTCGCCTCGAACCCCGGATCAAAATAAAAAACAAAAGTACTACCTTTTACAATAATTAAATTACAAATCCATCTTTCGAAGTGATCTAATCAAAAAAAGCTACAAAATAGATCTACTCATTGGTAAACAATACCAACCCCAATCCATCTCTTCAACCACGACAATCACAAGCATTCATCATGAAATTTTGAAAATAATAAAATTAAAACGAAAATAATGCAATCTCTACACATCATATTCCACTCTTAGATCTAATATTTTATACGTATAAATATAGATCACCACCATGGCGGCCGATACCATTGTTAGGAAAATATCATCGCAACTAGGAGCGATTTAAGGATCACAGATCTATGTGTATCGTAATAAAACATCAAATCTACATCTACAAGTGAGTTCGTAGATCATACCTCTTGAATCTCTAAATTCAAGTTGAAGAACCATAAAGGATGATTTGTTGGGAGTAGATGTTATGAGCACCATGACCTTCCGTGATGTGATCCAAGCGATCAAAAATTCCCGGTGGAAGGAATCCTCGACTTAAACCCTCCGATATGCTACTTAGAAAAATCACCAAAGATTTTTCCTCTCACTTGGCCGAAATTTCTCTTCTCCTTTTTAAGTGAAGAACTCGAAAAATTGTGTGTGTTGAGGCAGGATAACTCTCTTTATATAGGAGAGTAAAACTTAGCCTCCAAGGATTTTATTATTCCAATAAATAAATCCATAAATAAAAGATAATCTCATAATATTTTAGAACAAATCTAAAAATAATATTTATCTTTATTTATTACCATAAATATTTATCCAATAAATATTTTATCTTAACATCTTTTTTAACACACAAGAAAACTAATTCCTTGTTAAAAGGAACACATGTGGCGCCACTTTTATTATTGACTAGTAATATTAATTTTGGCATTACACAATAATCAAGCAAGATTATGGAAAATGTCTTTTTCCACATATTTAATTATTTAGCCCAACTAATTTAATAGTCCACTAAACAATTAATTCACATATCGTTTTAATAAAGTCCAACATGAACTAAATTAATATTATTAGGATTCGACGTCCGAGAATATCATATGCTATATTAGGAGGCACGTCGGGGACCATGGACTAATAATCAGCGGCTCCGATAAATCAAATAAATAATTATCGATGAGCGTAATAATTATATTCGATAAATCAATCACGAGAATATGCCACCATAATCCCGTGATCGCACTCCTCCGATTATAAGATTATATTTATCTCTCACGAGAAAGTAATAAGCGCCCACCGATATAATCATTTCATATGGATTAATCCTCCATGAACCGTTCATTCGAATCGGGAAGTTACCGTTAACCCTTTTCGAACATCTTGTCCTTACTTACCGTTAACCCCAGTGATCAATAATTCAAATAACTCTTTGGTAGCTAATCGGTGTAATATGAATCCCATGGATCGATCAATGTACAGGATTAACTCATAAGAGAATCATTCATCTACTTCCATAAATGGAAGGAATGGATTCCGTGACCGTGATAACACGGACTACTCACTCAATCCAATTACAATGCCAAGATGGGGTAATTCGGATCACGGACTCGGTGTAATCCTTAACCGTCAAGTCAAACCTCATACTCGATTCAAGCGGTTGGTGTGATCACCTCGGGATTAAGATATATCCATAATATGATCATCTAATGATTCGATAAGACTTCTCAATTACGGAATTATATTGAGAACTCGGATCAAATCGGTCCAAATTTCTATATGATATATCTATCATATATAAATGCCCCATTAGGTTCCCTTAACCGAAAGTCCGGATAAGACGATCACACCTATCGTGTTATGGGCGCATTAATAATACGTTAAAGGGAGACCCGATACTCTCGATTAACTTTACTATGGACTAATTGTATTTTAAGTACATCTTCACTAACTCAATCCTCCCGTGTATGTCTCATACACTGAGTTAAGTGATTACATAAACAATATACTCAGGGTTTTCTGTAGTGTAAATACTATTGTCATATCGGTGATTATGAGAATAATAAATATGAATAATAACATCATTTCATTTATTAAATAAAACAATTACAAAAATTGTCTTTCGGGCATCACACCTAACACCGGTCACCATTCGTCTTCTTCTGTCTCTTGCCGTTTCGCAGGGTTGGTCGCTTCACAAGGTAGATATTCAGAATGCCTTTCTCCATGGGCATTTATCTGAGCCCGTTTATATGTAGCAGCCCCATGGATTTGTTCACCCTGATTATCCGGATTATGTTTGCCGTCTTCGCCGTAGCCTTTATGGCCTTCGTCAGGCTCCCCGTGCTTGGTTCTCTCGCTTTACCGATGTCTTGACTCAGTTTGGCTTTGTCGGCTCCAAAGCCGACACCTCCTTATATATTTATTCTCGTGATGGTGCTCGTGTTTATATTATGATTTATGTGGATGATGTAATTATTACTGACTCGTCGTCTTCTCTTGTTGAGCAGGTTATCTCTTATCTTGGTCGGCACTTTCTGGTTAAGGACCTTGGTTCTCTGTCCTATTTTCTTGGCATTGAGGTGCTTCCTACCTCCGACGGGTTGTTCCTCACTCAGCGTAAGTATATCCTTCAGCTTCTGCAGCGTGCCTCTCTGGACAAGGCCAAGCCTTGTCAGACCCCTATGTCGGCCTTTACCCGTCTTACACTTGACGACGGCCCTCCCTATTCCGACCCATCGCTTTACCGTACTATTGTTGGTGGTCTACAGTATCTCAGTTTTACTCGGCCTGATATTGCCTTCACGGTTCACAAGGTTAGTAAGTACATGCATTCGCCTACCGAAGCTCACTGGGTTGCCGTTAAACGTATCCTTCGGTATCTTAAGCACACCATATCGGATGGTCTCTTCTTCTCCCGCCGGTCCTCTGTTTCGCTCCGGGCTTATTCTGACTCTGATTGGGATGCAGACAGTGATAATCGTCGACCTGTTGGAGCATATGGTATTTTCCTTGGTGAGAATCTCATTAGTTGGCGTAGAAAGCAAAACTTGACGGTTTCAAAAAGTAGCACTGAGGCCGAGTACAAGACTCTTTCTAACACCGCCGCCGAACTTCAGTGGCTTTGCAGTCTTCTTCAGGAGATGCAGGTTCCGTTGTCTTCTCTGCCTACTCTTTGGTGTGATAATATTAGCGCCACCTATCTTGCTCACAATCCGGTGTTTCATGCCCGCACGAAGCACATAGAGATCGACTTCCACCATGTTCGCGAATTAGTTGCAGCTCGCAAGCTCGGCATCTCTTTTATCTCCTCGAAGGATCAGTTAGCCGATGTCCTCACCAAACCGTTGGCGCAACCTCGTTTTGCCATTTTGAAGTCCAATCTCCGTGTTCAACCACTTCCCACGGGATTGCGGGGGCGTGTCGAGAATAATCTAGATGTTTGAATATTTCTCTTATTATTGGTATTTATTTGATTATTACTTGGAACCTAAGTTATAAATGCCTATATAATTGTAACACCTCACTCGGTTGAATCAATGAAATACAATACACTTTGAATTATGTTAATATATATATACACACTAATTTTCTGGGGAATATATATAATTAATAATTTACAAAGTACACTAGTAATCAACTTTTTATGTTGGCCATAACGTGCCCAGCCCAAAGCTGACCAAGAGCTTGGCCCACTTCCTAAAACCTAAAACCTAAAAGAGCTTTCTTTTTTTTTTTTTTTTAGTGGAAAAATAACTTTTTTTTTTAATGTAGTCAAAATTTGAATTGATTAATAATAAAAAGTTCAAAAAATATTGACACACTGTTTTTAATGTTTTGACTCAATATATGTGTAAAAAACAAACAAATGATAAGCTACGACTCCGATGAAAAAATCCCGACTCCCACTCAAGAAAACATATATGTAAAAAACCAAACAAATGATAAATTTGTGACTCCAATGAAATAATCCTCGAATCGCCTTTACTCTACTAAAAATCTATACGAGAGTTTCGTGCTTTAAAACATACAATTAATTAAGATGTGAAATTTCTAGTTTAAAGGTCGAATGCTTTTGCATGTGACATCTATAATATGTTGGTTTTCATCGTATTTCTATTGTTTAAAGTCTTAAAATTGTCTCTTTTTTACGGTGGTTTTATGATGGTACGGGATCATCATGTTACACTTGGTTCACCAATGAAAATTCTTATAAAAAGGGTAAAAACATGACATTTATATTTTACACGATGGGGCATTGTGTGTTTTTCTTCGCTTTCTATTTGGCCATAAATCACTGTCATAATTGAGTATGACTATAATAAATTTTCCGTCTTTTTTAATAGGTGATCTGTGTATGACGATACCGGATTTCACCCCTCCACGTGGAATTATCTAATTGGTCCGGTGGCATGTGGAAAAGTCCAAGTATATTATCCACATCGGGTCGAATCTGAGGCGAATCGATCACCACCGCCGCCAGCAGATCTTGCAAGTGTGTCAACTCGAGCACCCATGTCGGTGTCATACGAGTCGATATCGAGCTCAAAAGCCCAGGTTCCCAGGCCCAATAATCTAGAGGGTTGCTTGGGCGAGGAGCAAGGCCCATTAAGGGCAATTATGTCAATAGACCAAAGCGCCTAGGATTAGAGGCGGAAGAAGGGCATGTGCCTATAAATACATCATTCCGGGAACTACGTAAGGCTTGATTCTGGACAATACACGAGATCGTAGGCAATCCAAGATACATTCTTGGACTCACCATAGAACCCTAAAATCACCTCCAAAATCATCTTTGATTCTATCATCCCTAGATTAAATTGGCCTCAAATTATACATGACAAAATCCAAAGATCGTCATTTGGCGCTAGAAGGAGGGCCTTCTATCGGTGATAGATCAAGGAGTGGTGGTTCGTGATAAAAAAAGCTGACCAGTAAAGCGGTCAGATCGATGGATTATTGCCGGAGTTTCAACCGTTGGAACTATATTTCCACCGTTCAGATCCAAGGATTAGGAGGTACGAACAAGCCCTCCAAATTTCAGGCTGATCGGAGTTGTTTTGAGTCCCGATCGTCGCAAAGAAGTTCTTCTTTGTATCAAAAATGCAGCCCGTAAAGCGGTCGGATCGATGGATTATTGCCGGAGTTTCAACCGTTGGAACTAGATTTCCACCGTTCAGATCCAAGTATTAGGAGGGACGAACAAGCCCTCTAAATTTTAGGCTGATCGGAGTTCGTTTGAACTCTCGATCGTGGCAAAGAATTTTTACGCAGTACCAAAACGCAGCAGGATTCTGGACAGCAGCTGCCAGATCGGGCGGCTTATTCCCGGAGATTGAGCCATCGAAAGAACAATTCCACCGGTCACATCGAAGGAAAGTGAGGGAAGAACGATCCTCCAAATTTTATGTCGATCGGAATCCGTTTGAGGTCTGATTGCCACCGGAGAGACACCGCTATGGTGCCCGAGAAAAGCTGCGAGTTATCTACCGTATCTAGCTATCCACTTAAGCGCGAGTTCTCGAGCTCCAAGGAGCGAGCCGAGATCTTTAGCTCTCCAGGTTCTTACGATTGTTATTTTAAATTCTTATATACTTTGTAAGTCTTTATTATATGTGTAATGTTTTTTACCCCAATCACATTGCACCACAAAGACTCGAGATATCGAGCTCCGGCATTCGAGCTCTACGGACTCGTCTTGCCCATAAACCCGAGCTCGACTCGGCATCATATTTGGAGCTCTCTCGAGCGTATCTTTTATAAGTCCGAGCTCGACTCGGCGTCATATTTGGAGCTCGGCTCGGCGTTATCTTTTATAAGACCGAGCCCGGCTCGGCGTCATCTTTTGTAAGACCGAGCTCGGCCTCGGCATCACATTTGGAGCTCTCTAGAGCATATCTTTTATAAGACCGATCTCGGCCTCGGCGTCATATTTGGAGCTCTCTCGAGCGTATCTTTTATAAGTCCGAGATCGACTCGGCATCATATTTGGAGCTCGGCTCGGCGTTATCTTTTATAAGACCGAGCCCGGCTCGGCGTCATCTTTTGTAAGACCGAGCTCGGCCTCGGCATCATATTTGGAGCTCTCTCGAGCGTATCTTTTATAAGACCGAGCTCTGCTCGGCATCATATTTGGAGCTCTCTCGAGCGTATCTTTTATAAGTCCGAGCTCGACTCAAGGCGTCATATTGGAGCCTCTCGAGCGCATCTTTTATAAGACCGGGCTCGGCCTCGGCACCATATTTGGAGCTCTCTCGAGCATATCTTTTATAAGTCCGAGCTCGACTCGCACCATATTTGGAGCTCTCTCGAGCATATCTTTTATAAGTCCGAGCTCGACTCGCATCATATTTGGAGCTCTCTCGAGCGTATCTTTTATAAGACCGAGCTCGGCCTCGGCATCATATTGGAGCTCTCGAGCGTATCTTTTATAAGACCGAGCTCCGCTCGCATCATATTTGGAGCTCTCTCGAGCGTATCTTTTATAAGTCCGAGCTCGACTCGGCGTCATATTTGGAGCTCTCTCGAGCGCATCTTTTATAAGACCGGGCTCGGACTCGGCACCATATTTGGAGCTCTCTCGAGCATATCTTTTATAAGACCGAGCTCTGCTCGGCATCATATTTGGAGCTCTCTCGAGCGTATCTTTTATAAGTCCGAGCTCGACTCGGCGTCATATTTGGAGCTCTCTCGAGCGCATCTTTTATAAGACCGGGCTCGGACTCGGCACCATATTTGGAGCTCTCTCGAGCATATCTTTTATAAGTCCGAGCTCGACTCGGCATCATATTTGGAGCTCTCTCGAGCGTATCTTTTATAAGTCGAGCTCGACTCGCATCGTATTGGAGCTCTCTCGAGCGCATCTTTTATAAGACCGGGCTCGGCCTCGGCACCATATTGGAGCTCTCTCGAGCATATCTTTTATAAGTCGAGAGCTCGACTCGGCACTATATTTGGAGCTCTCTCGAGCATATCTTTTATAAGTCCGAGCTCGACTCGCATCATATTGGAGCTCTCTCGGCGTATCTTTTATAAGACCGAGCTCGGCCTCGGCATCATATTTGGAGCTCTCTCGAGCGTATCTTTTATAAGACCGAGCTCGCTGCTCGGCATCATATTGGAGCTCTCTCGAGCGTATCTTTTATAAGTCCGAGTTCGACTCGGCGTCATATTGGAGCTCTCTCGAGCGCATCTTTTATAAGACCGGGCTCGGACTCGGCACCATATTTGGAGCTCTCTCGAGCATATCTTTTATAAGTCCGAGCTCGACTCGCATCATATTTGGAGCTCTCTCGGCGTATCTTTTATAAGTCCGAGCTCGACTCGCATCGATATTGGAGCTCGGCTCGGCGTTATCTTTTATAAGACCGAGCTCGGCCTCGGCATCATAGTTGGAGCTCTCTCGGCGTCATCTTTAATAAGACCGAGTTTGCCTCGGCATAACATTCGGAGCTCGAAGGCGACCTTACGTAAGTCCGCCTGCCATCTAAGCATGATACCAACAGACTACACCAAATAAGCTAAGCCTTATCTCAATTAACCTGTTTTACATTTTTATGTCTTGTAATAAGTCCATGTGACAATTTCATAAATATTCTACTAGGCATGTCTTTCCTCGAGACGCTTTTGTGTTTGTTATGATTTCTGACCTTCACATTGCAAATCTACCACGATACAAAATGGCTAAGGCAAAAATTCGACCGACCTTAAAGCAAAAGAAGTCCATGTGATTAAAAGATAAAAGAGGCAAAAGTCAACCACAACTACAAATCCTCGACACGACGAAGTCGAATAATATGGTGAATAAAGCCAAGTCACCGACAAAGTGCTTATATCACCTCGACACGATCTGATAGAAATAAAAGCAGTTGAAAAAGCCAAGTCACCGTGAGCTTATATCACTCCCGACCGCCAAGAAGCCACGATGCTAAGCGGTTGGAAGATCCCACGATGGATACCCTATTCGACCAGTTGAAGCACCACGAAGTGCGGCGAATGAGTAAGGATTTTTCAATTCGACCATGTCAGAAGCCCGGCGAGGCAAGACAGTCGACTCGAGCTCCGACCAAATAGCCAAGTCAAGCCGATAAGGCAGTACAGTGCTAGGTCGACTCATATCCAAGTGTACCATGAGTCATGTACTCATACTACACTTCGAGGAGCCACAGGGGAATTAAGTCCAAAGGACTACACCCCACAAGGCAGCTTTTGCAAGGGAATTAAGTCCAAAGGACTACACCCTAGGCAAATATTCAACAACACAAACAACATTCAAAGGAAAGGTCGAATTCAAAATTCAAAATTCAAAAGTCCTGAGGATCGAATTGTGAAAGGCAGACAACAAAAAGCGACAAGCAACATCTTTGCAAAAATTGAAGCAAAATAAAACTAGGCGTCATATTTGGAGCTCACCGATGAGTGAATATGTAATAAGTCCGAGATCGACTAGGCATCTTACCTCAGAGCTATATTATTTTGGAACTCACCCTACCGAACTGGCGGGTCGAGTTATCTTATTTTGGAACTCACCCTACCGAATTGGCGGGTCGAGCTATCTTATTTTGGAACTCGCCCTACCGAACTGGCGGGTCGAGCTATCTTGTTTTGGAACTCTCCTAGCCGAGCATGGCGGGACGAGCCTTCTTATTTCGGGAACTATCCCCATGGTTATTGCGACATTTTGACTAGTGCCTGGCGTACCTCGAGGATCCACTCCGCAAAGGATCTACTCAACGGTCTACGAGGATCCGCAAGTCGGATGCCTTCAGTGTCGACAGTCAACGTTTACAAGTCCTAATAGGACGAAAACACAATGGCATCGAAACCGAGTCGACAATGGCGTGATCTCGACTCCCAAAAGAGAATTTACTAGGCATCGAGGCCGGGCAACATGATCACTTCGATCGGCGACCATTGAATCTAAAAGTTCCATGGAACCAAAAGGCTAAGGCATCGAGTTCGGACTAAGTCCAAAACTCTCGGCGAATATGTGTCATGAGTCATGAACGACAAAGAAACACCACGACACCGAGATCCAGAGCGACATTTACGTATTACCGTCTTATTAGACAAGTAAGTACTAGGACATCGTGGCGGAAATATCTATCGACAAAGCAGAAAGAGCATCGATTCCGACAAACGAAATGAGACAAACCAGGCATCTCTTCTACCACACAACAACAAAGAAAAGTCCAAAAATGCTAAAGCATGGAAGACAAGTTACATATGGTCGACAAATGGAACTCACCGAAAGTATAACGAAGATGATGAATCTGCATTATACTTTGGAGGCAACAACAGTCGACATTGAATACTCGAGAAAAAGCGAGCAAAGGAATGGGAATCGACATGCAACAAAAGTGTTTGACACCAAATACTTGTAAAAATTTCAGCATTTATAACAAAAAGCCTAGTCACAAAGGCGGCCAAATATGATCCAAACCTAAGGTTCTCATGATACTTGGAGGCGGATATCGACATATATGCATCGACACGAGAGAGGCCGATGTGCAAATAAGGCCAAAGGCATAATAAAGCAAGATGGTCTAGTTCAAAGACCAAAGAAAAGAAGGAAAAATGTAACAATTTTTCAAGGAAAGAATAAGCCAAGTCCAAATGACCGGCTAATTGTTTATACTGAGATGGAAGCCAACGACAACGATGGTTAAAAAGGTAAAGCCTAAGAAGAAGCATCTTTTTGGCGTTAAGGCAAAGTCTCAAGATCTGTTAGACTAACATTCGAGATCCGCATGCCGTACTCCAAAATCCAGGCAAATCAGATTCTTCAGAGAAGTCGACCTCGACCGAGACAGTCCCAAGTTGGACATCTCATCATTCCTTCGACAGCTACGGCATCGAAGTCGATGTCAACTTAGCCACACGTTATAAGTCCTAGGGACAGATAATGCTAAGATAAAAAAGTTTGCAAAGCAGACATGGAAAGGCCGTATGTCGGACTCCACAGGAAGTAAGTCTGCACAGGCGATTTAAATTGAGCATTGGATGACGATGGCGAGATACACTTTTGACAGATCGGACCGACCTCAAGAGCTCAGGAGCAGATCTGGGGGCTTATGACGACACGGATTTCACCCTCCACGTGGAATTATCTAATTGGTCCGGTGGCATGTGGAAAAGTCCAAGTATATTATCCACATCGGGTCGAATACGAGACGAATCGGTGATCACCACCGCGCCAAACAGATCTTGCAAGTGTGTCAACTCGAGCACCCATGTCGGTGTCATACGAGTCGATATCGAGCTCACCCAGGTTCCCTGGGCCCAATAATCTAGAGGTTGCTTGGGCGAGAGCAAGGCCCATTAAAGGGCAATTATGTCAATAGACCAAACCGCCCAGGATTAGATTAGTAAGAAGAAGCGGCATGTGCCTATAAATACATCATTCCAGAACTACGTAAGGCTTGATTCTGGACAATACTGTGATACGTAGGCAATCCAAGATACATTCTTGGACTCAACCATAGAACCCTAAAATCACCTCCAAAATCATCTTTGATTCTATCATCCCTAGATTAAATTGGCCTCAAATTATACATGACAAAATCCAGCATCGTCAGTGTAGTTAAAGAAGCTTCCAGAAGAGTTGAAGGTAATCTTTATGGCTATATTTATTGTTTCAAAGCTATGTTTGGAAAATTCTTAAGAAAGGGAGTCTCTATTAAATTTGAACGTTAGTGTGTGCCATGTGTACATAAAAACAAAATTGTTTTGTTTTTTTACGCACGTGTCGCAAATCTGACGGTCGAGTGTAATAAAAATTAGCTACGTCAGAATTACCCACTATGTTTAGTTTAGTGTGTATCTAGGTTTATAGCTTTTATATACATAAAAAATTAAGTGATGTTATACAACATCTACATATATTTTGATCTAATAGTGTTTTTTTTTTTTTTTTTTTTTTGGGGTTTGATCAAATAGTTTCGATCTGATGGTTTTCACTTACAATTTTCCAAAATCAACATTAAAGTGGTAAAGGAAGAACTGTTTGTGGGGAAAAAAAATAAAAAATGATATGGTTATGATTGTTCATTACATATTTACATGCATTTCTAACTCTTGCATTTGAACAAGAATATTCTTGCAAGCAATCTCTTACATAAAGATTAATATATTCGTCGATCAGCAAAACATTGTTGGACAATCTTGTTCATAAATGAAATAAAATACAAGTAAAACGAAATACAAGAAATCTCAGAATTACAATTGCAAAGGAAACGAATTCAGCAGGACGCCTTCAATTGCTTAAGACCCTTGTAGTTTAAACTTTCAGTTTTCATGTAGAAAAGAGGTAAGAAAAGCGATTGTTGGTGTTTATTTTGATTCGTATGCCGTCCTTTATATAGGCTTTATTCGTAGAGGATGTCAAAAGCATGGAATTCGAAGTGGAACGACCTCGGCCTCACCACGATCGATTCTTCATACGTAAAACACAAAGATTCTCGCTTCCTCTTTACTTATGGCGAGAGTTCAAACTACAAGGTTCTTAAGCAATGAAGGCGTTGTGCTTCCTGTCATTGCTATCCGTTTCTATCCTGGGAGATTAACGTCCCTGAAGCTCACGGCACACGCGAAGGTGAGGGGACGAATTAGTCTTAAGGAAACTGTGTGCAACACAGGGCTCGGATTAGATATCCTTTTCGTTTCTTTGCAATTGTAATTCTGATGGAACACACGAATGTCATTACAGCAACGAAATGGAACAGGCACAGTATCAGCAGATGGAACCTTCACCGGGAGCCTTTGAATCGAGTTGCATTCGTGTCCGCAGGACGCGCGCTCGCACACAAGTTCAAGCTGAAATCCGGATGGATTTGCACCCCGCGCGCCGCGTGAGAAGCGGTGTATAAAGTTGGTAAATTCTTACCACTACACTAAAACAACATCATATATATATTGGCTCTTTTCCTTCCTTCCTTCGAATGTGGGAGAAATTGGTTTCTCCAATTTTCTCTTTATTACTAACTAGTCAATAACCCGTGCATAATGCACGGGACAATTAACATTAAAAACGGTAATTGATCTATGTTTTAAAAATCTTAATTTTTTTATCATATTTTTATTTTCGTCGTCCTCTTCGTTTTAATAATTGATTTGATATTTTTTCTACATGATTTTAAAAACCGTATCATCAATAGAGAAATAGTGGATTTGTATAATGAATTTTTTAGTGTTAAGTGTGTTGCCACGAAATAGTGGATCTGTGTAGTGGAATGTGTGTTGCAACGAATAGTGGATTTGTGTATTAAAATTATCAATAGAAAGTGTGTTTGTTTCGAATATTGAATTTGTGTTTGCTTTCCCTGTTTCATGCTACTACATCCGTCGCACAAAAAATGGCGATTTTTTGTGTTGCACACAGATTAAGAAAACAATTAATGTGTTTTATTTTAAACACTAATGGACATATATAGCCCTGTTTTATAATTAATATTTGGTTTGGAATATGAAAAGTGTATACAAACATTAAATGGTGATATGGGGTATTTTGGAAAATATGTATTAAATGATGCATTGATTTTCTAAATGTACACTTTTTGTGTCAACAATTTATTTTCATAATATGGACAATTTTTGTAGGACAGATGTAGTATAAAGGTAATTTTGTATCACCGCTAATGAGTGCTTTAACAAATAGTAGGTGTTCTTCTAAAAAAAAATAGTAGATGTCTCATTTTGATATTTTCCCTCGTATTTTCAAATTTCTTTTTAATAGTGCATGCAATAGCCTGAAAAACACTTGCTATACATGAAAATCTTAAGTGAAGAAGTGTAATGTTATGGTACAATACTCCGCATTTTATTTAGATTAACGCAAAAATGTAAACACTTCTATGAAACACATGAATGAATTTTTGTTTTTGAAACTTGTGTGTAGTACTTAATAATAATAATAATAATAATAATAATAATAATAATAATAATAATAATAATAATAATAATAATAATAACTTAGTGTGTTGGTATAAACATCATTTCTCAAAAAAATTAAAAAGATATAAACATCATGTGCCAATACGTTACAATGCCAATAGGTTTTTTTTAGGGCTATACAATGCCAATAGGTTAGTGCCGACACTATTAAGTTCAATCATTTTCAAAACTAATAAATAAATCCACCAACACATTATCTTCATCCATCTCTTCATCCAACACGATCATCTTCATCCATCTCTTTAATCAATAAAAACTAATGTCATATTCGATAATGTAACACATTGTCAATCGGCCAAAAATTGACATTATTCACCATGAAATTCCTACCTACACCATTGTCTAAGTTCATTGCAAAATGGACAAAAGAACGAATTTTTAAATCATACCGGCCCACTGATAATGGTCCTCGTACCAAGGATGTCACCAGGTTGCATGTTGCAGCCATTAATAGTATGGTGTGCAAGTTGTTGTGTAATACTCCAATATATGTACAAAACCATGCATCGTTGAAAATAAGATTCCCCTCCAAGTTCCAAAAAAATAGTTTAATGTACGTATCAAATGGTGAAATCATAATGACTCTAAGCTGGGAGAGGATCCTCACATATGCTTGAAGTTTCTTTGGGTGACAACATAAGAATGTTCTTGTCCAACAGGCTTGATGAGAATCTTAAATTAAAAAAAAAGCTTAAAAGTTTAACAATTAGCTCTAGGACATAAACGTTTAGAACGCTTTTACCTAAATAGGTACCGTAAAAACATAAGTAACTCTTTCAAATGTACTCGTCTAGTGGAAAACTTTAGTAAATAGAGGAGTTAAAGTACGTACCAGCACGAAAATGTCACAGCTTCTGGAGGTCTGCTCATTAAGATATGACAATGGAGGAGGTTTCTGGAGTTAATGATGCAGGTTAGTTTTGAAATGATTCATTAATAACGGTAAAATAGCATAAAGAATGAAATAACAGGAAAACATCTTACCTTTTTGGGGCATCAATAGAAACCATGTGTAACAAACACAATCAAACAATTCAATAACAGGAAAATATCTTACCTTTGTTGGTCATCAATAGAAACCATGACCACAATCAAACAATTCACACAAAACCCATTATGTAATGAACTTAGATAATTAAAATACATAAAAACATGAAAAGAAAAAAAAAAGAGTCCAGAATGATTTAGAAGCATCGGGGTGTTCCTATAAGCACCCAGAATGCCAAGGGGGTTTGACGGATTCATATAAACAGAAAGAAAAGTTACCACATAAAAATTGCTCAAATGACTTCAACAGGAAGGAGTATGTTCGTGGAATGAAGTTCTGGTGGTTGTGCACTTGTGCATATAAGCCAATCATGGGAAAATTAATGTTAATAATCCCCAGAAAATAAAAAAAGGTAGTCTAAATAATTTTTTAAATTTCTGACAGACGCTAACCATACAATCCCAAATGCTGCCGCCGCCATCCATCGCATCCACGTGAATCAACTTCTTTTTCACTTCCTCGATCGTATCCCTCATTGATGGGACGAAGTCAAAATTGATATCATGTCTACCGATTCCCAAGACAATCCACCGAGAAAATCCATATTTGTCGGGAAAAATAGTTGAAAAAAAAATGAACAATTTGTAAGCATCAAATAATGCCTGATCAGTGGTGACCCAAGCTAATCCACCGAGAAAATTTTAAGCTATGAGAAAAAATAAAAATCAAACCATTCTCTATATGAAGTCCCGGAGTTTGCTTCTTCGGCAACGATAAGCCGACCCAAAAGTGAAACCCTGCCAATAGTCTTGGTAGACGACTTGGAGATGGATAATCGTTTGGGATGAATAGGGATAGGGTTACAAAAAAAAACAGATAAGTGTCTCTGGATATCAAGTAGTCTGTTAGCAATTTAAGCGATGGAGGGTTTTTGGGAGTGTTTTACGGGAAAATGAGACTTAGGATCCGTGAGTTGTTGGCCGGATCTTTTACGGGTTTGTAGCGGGTCAATTGGGTAATTGGGTTAAAACAGCTCCTGTTTATATTATAGTATAGATACATAGATATGAAGACACTACTTTCTGAATCATTACAAACCAAGTTCTTCCCTATACTATAGGCCAGCAAGAATTTATCACTCTTCAATGGTCATATAACCTGTAGAGACATCCTATCCAATTCATCCTTCATAAACTGAAATGAATCGGGCAAATAAGTAGCTTCAAAGTTTGAAAGGTAATGCCCAATAGTAAACTACACAATCCAAGGCTCATTCTTACGGTATGTATTATTTCTTAGATCTCACCACAATCGTACAAAAGTATGAACAAACTAAACAACGCCAGAAAAATAAACCAAAAAGCATAATGAAATGTACCTGTCTAGCGACGCTGATGACGGATGGAAGAGCATCCCAAAGAAAGGAAAACTGTTATTATCCCGTGTGTACATCCAACATCGGATAAGCACAACCAAATAGGCAGTAGTGCATGGATCAAATGAAAATCAGTACTAATTAAAACAATGGAAAGAGAATTAGTTCGTGAACTCATCTGAGTGAGAATCCATAATAGATGTATGTAGTTGATGTTTTACTTCAGATTGATAATCAAATTTAGCTTAAATTCGGCATCAAAGCTGAAAAATCAACTTAGAGGTTCTAGGTCACAAAAGGATACGAAAATATTAAATCTGCAAGATTCAAAACCACATGAAAATGTGAAACTGATATGAAATTGGGTTTAACACAGTCACCTATTTTTCGCATTGAACGGAGCAATGGTTTCTTTGGAAGCCTGGAACTGTTGAAAAACATCGCCGATGAGGATGTAGTTGTGGATTGATATGAATCGCATTCGATCTCCGTTATGTAGCGATGTTGGCAACCAAGAAACGCAAATGTCAAAACTTTAAAAATCCATATATTACAATAAAAACACATATTAAAACCATCAATAAGAATAATCAAGATCGAAACTTCACTTTTACAATCATTTCAAAAACAGCAAAATGGTCGATACCGGGAGGAATCAACGTAGAACGTGCCAAGCTCAAGGCCCAAAACAACGGATTTGATATCCCTATAAGCATGTTTTCGGAGGCCAGTGTCGAAGGAACGGAGACGTGGATCAGCTGATTCGTTGGAGCTCATATCAGCTTTTATATTTTCAAATAGACCTCCAAGACGGAAATTTTTTGCATCTTCAATGCCAAAATAATAATTTTTATTTGTCTATTTTCAGCTTGTCTCTCTTCTTGCCCAGTATCAATGTCATTCTAACCTTTCAAGAGAAACAAAAAGTTGTTAAAACATGAATTATAACATAGAGATTCAGAAACGTTCCGTAAGAAAAACGATCGCATCAGAAAGAAAGAAAAAATAAAAACGACACCACACATAGTGATGAATGTCATTGTACACATCAATGAAAAAATTATCAAACCGGATCAATCGCATTAGATTAAAACAGAAAAATGGAAAACACACCTCCAAAAATGCAAGGTTAGCAAAAAGGAAAAATTAGTCAGAGGAGGGAATCACAATTCTCTAAGAGCTTCTCTTGAGATGGACTGAAAATTCGGAATGATGAGGAGGGCATTATTATAGAATAAATTACCGATTCGTGGATCTCATTAGGGTCAGCCACTAAAAAAAAAAAAAGCGAGGTCACCAAAAAGGAAAAATGAGGAAGAGGAGGGAATCACAATTCTCTAAGCGCTTCTCTTGAGATGAACCAAAAATTCGGAATGATGAAACTTGAAAGGCACTGCATGATTAGGAAGTTTACCTCTGAATTTGATTTGCTACTGTGACTGAAAAATTGATAAGTTTAGGGTTAGTTTGGTGATAGGATTGACATTTGCCAGAAATGCTGATAGTTCGGAGATTTTTTTTAAACAGATAATTCGGAGTTTTGAGAGTCGTAAAGGAGAAAATATTTGGATGTTTAGCTGTAGATTACGGGTATGAGCCGGGTCAAAAATGTCTTGGAGCAAAATCCCGGGTAATTGGGTTAAATTCACTCCTCCATATATTATATATAGATACTTTCCATTCATTCACTTGCTTTCAATGATAGGCTATATACGATATATCATTTAACACATCCATTTTAACCATCATTTTCCAACAAACATCCCTAAATTTGAAATCCTGAAATAGCTTTTGAATATATACATAAATCATTTTGAGGAAGCATTATCGACGAATAATGTCAAAATCTTATTAATATCCCAGCCATGCATGCAAACAATCCTTCAACCCAAAAGCTATCATAGCCCTGTAATAAATCTCAAATTAGTAGGAATCCAAAATATTTTCTTGCAACACCAGTCACAATCAATGTAATGAACAGTCATAACCATATAATTCGAATTCAATATTAAGCATGTCCAAGTATCTGAAGTCAAACTCGTCACTCGACGGTCATTTGAAATCTTTCAAAGTTTTTTTTTCCCTCCTCGATCTCTAGCTACTGTCACATTGGAAGAAGAAAGTTTAAACGTAGGCACATGTCCACGTTAAAGTAATTCAAAGCCTTCACTCTCAACTACACTTAACGGTTCTTAATCAATAATAACCATTCTTGCAACTCCGTCCCTTAAGTCATTCACATCCAGTTCTTCTACCATATTGAATTTATTAAAGACGGTTGGGTAATCAGTGATTTGAGTATGACTTGTTAAATTATGTTGTGGTGTCTCAAGTAGATTTGGTGTGACGTCTTTAAAGGCTTCATGATTATATAGTTTTGTAATTCTACGACACTTGTTCAATTGAAGTTGATAGGTAAATTAATAGTGCAAGTCCTCCATAGGAAATTTGGATATTTTTCGTCCTAAGTTTATTTCATAATTAAAAAATAGTTGTGGTATTTGTTAAAGTGTGTAAACAGTTAATTATTTGTATCCTCATAAGCTTCAACATGATATCGGAGCCGAAGATCATGTGATTGAACCGTTGTGTGAACATTATTTTCCCTATTTATATTGTGCACGTGTAGGGAGAAATTGCCACACCTGAAGGAAAGTATTGTAAAAGCTTAAAATTGTGCAAGTGTTGAAAGTTATTACCGACATTTGAGAAATTGTGCAAGTGTTGAGAGATATTATCCACATTTGAGGGACACTTGAGGGGGAGTATTGAAAATATTTAAAATTGTGCAAGTGTTAGGAGATATTACCCACATTTAAGGGGGCGTATTAAAGTGTATAACATGTTAATTATCTATATCCCCATCAACTTAAGCTTTTAAGAGAGATAATAATTCAACATGGTATCAGAGTGGAATGTCTTGGGTTCAAACCTTGGTGCCGACATTTTATTCTCATTTATATTGTGCAAGTGTTGAGCCTTTTGTTGTTGGCCTAGTTGACCTTTGAGAGCCTAGTTGGCTCAGACTTGTTGTGTGTCTAGTTGACATAACCTTATCTGTATCTCCATCAACAAAAGCTTTTGGGAGAATTGACACATTGCAAGTGTTTGGTCTCTTTCTTGTTGGCTGGTTAGTGCTTTGTGGCCTGGTTGGCTCGATCTTTGTGTCTTGTAATGCAGATAACTCTTATATGTTCACACTTGAAGGGTGTGTTAAAATATGTGAATGTTAATTATTTATAACTGAATCAGCTTAAACTTTTGAGAGAGATGATATTTCAACAATATTAGAAGGTTAATGAACCCTAGTCTCGCAGTGAGCCAATAAGGAAGTCAAATGATATCCTGTGTTCACTGAATATAAGCCAAGAAGCATGATTTGATGCCAAATAATTTTTTCTACCTTAAGACCTGGGACACCAGGCAATATCCAAGACGTAATCTTCAAAATGAGTATTTGTCCTATAGGTATAAATGTATAATTGTAAACGAATATGAGTGTTAAAGTATCAATTTTGCCTTTCATTTGGAAAAATATTTGCATAGAGAAGGATTTTGAGCTGAAGTGACGGTAATACAATTAAATCTACACTGTTTAAATTTAAAATGTTGAACTGTACGGTGTCTCAACACGTGTGGAGATACCATACTATTACTTCTCATTTATTTGTATGTGAAAAATCGACATTACTTCTGGAAGGCCGTTTCTATCAGAGGATTTTCTAAGAGGGAATCGTCTACGTGGCGAGGATCACTCCATCACACAGCTTCTAAGTGGAATACACAACGCCCGTGTGTGAAAATCACAGTAGTCAGGATCGCCATAGCGCAGATAGATTTCTAGGATAGAATTTTCCTCCTCCGAAAGGGAATAAAAATATGCAAACGACTTTTACCAATTAAACCAACAAAACATAACTCTTAAAAAAAGAAAATTAACCCCTAAAATAAAAAAGGAAATTAATTTGACTTACTAGCTGGCAAATAAACTTAAAAGAAAATTTAGAGAAAAAAATAAAACGATTCAATTTAAACGGCCGAGATTGCCTAGTGAAATGAAATATCGGAATCCAAAGAGACATTCTGATCACGAGATGCACAACATCCATAGAGTCAGCCATCTGTCCACCATCAGATCTGTCCTTCCCCCCTTCCCCACCTCACAACCCCCCTCACTTTATATTTTTAGATTCCCAAATTTCGAAATAGCCCCATCCCCCTACCCCTACCTCACGGCTCACTCTAATCTAATCCACTCGCTCAAGCTTCCCCACTCGTTTTTTTCTTGATTTTCTCTCTGATTTCAAACCTGTTTCTCGAATCTGTTTTTGAAATGGCTATTTAGCAGTTCCAGTAGTCTTCTCCGTTTTTATTTCTTCTTTTTATTCTTAGCATTTGTTTGATTTCATTGCTGTTGTTGGAAGCGTGCCGCCACTCCTTTGAATGATCAACTGCTGTAGTAGTAAATCCCAGTAAAATACTTACTACACTCACATTCACATCTTTCGGATTTTGGGAGTCTATTTTGGCTATGGATCTGAAGCAAGGAATTGTAAGTAATCCAAGTTTTTTTTTTTCTTCTATTTTATTTTTGATACTTGCATATTTGTTATTAATTAATAATAAATAAATCTTGGAGTTCAAATGATTTTAATTTTCGCAGAAGTCAGAGGTTGATAGTGGAAAAGGGAGTGATGACATTGACAGCAACCAATCTGCTTCGATGCACATGAAATCTTGCACCGATTGTCGCACTACTCGAACACCTTTGTGGAGAGGAGGTCCAGAAGGGCCCAAGGTGATTATTAAATTAATTCATTATTATTATTTTTCTTTTCAAATCTTATCTGTAATTCGGATTTCCCCTGATTTTCCGAATCTGAATCTTTGTTTATTTCATTTTCATGGTTTCAATTAGACGTTATGCAATGCATGCGGGATCAAATACAATAAGAAGAGAAGGGAGCTTTTGGGTCTTGATACCGTAAGCAGAAAAGAAAAGGGTAAGAAGAAACAGAAGAGTACTACGGCTGCGGAGAGCAGCCGCAGCCGCCGGAGCAGCGAGATGAGTCAGTCGTATAGAGTGAAATTGACGACGGCATTGGGCGGCGAGAAGATGTTTAGGAGATTAAAAAAGAAGCTAGGTGGCAATTTGAAGGAAGAAGAACATGCGGCCATCTTACTTATGGCTCTTTCTTGTGGATCTGTTTATGGATAGATAGGAGATAGTATCAAATGTATGATCTAGATTTTTTTTTCAGTGTAGTACTTGCGGGTTAAAACTTAAAACCCACCACCGTCTGTAAAAGCCTAACCATCACCACCACAACCACCACCACCTTCCGGTGGTGGAATGGTGGTGATCATCAATCATCCATTTTCGGATCTCCAAATTCAGTACTCTTTTGAGTAATCATGTTTCCCCAGTAATAATTGGAGGAACTTTTTGACCTGTTGCTGTTGCTGTTGCTGTTGCTGTGTTGTTTTCTGCTGTTTAGATCTAATAATTTCACCATATGGTTTTCTGCTGTTTACATTTATTTCTGCATTTAATTCTATATTGTTGAAGCAAATTGTATTAGTAATATTCAGCTACTATTTTCAAAGCCCAGCAAATTAAAGTAAAAAGATTGCATTGCAAATGATCAAGCAATAAACTTTTCTGTAAATTGTGATCAAATAAATTGTGTAATTATTGGGTAATTGTATAAATTTTAATATAATTATAAACAATTGATTAATGAGTAAGGTTTATATGAAAAGTTTCAATAATCATCAAGCGTTATACATAATAATCTATCATGATTGTTTCACTAAAGTACAGTAGATGATCATATCATTTCTTATTTATTTTTTAATAGAAATTATAATCAGATAGAAAAGGACAATACGAAGTCAATATCAATACCGTGATTTTTTTATCTGACAGAAGTACTTTTTTTTACCGTAGGAAAACTGGTAGTCTTGGATTTGAATTTCCCAAGCCGAATTCAAATTCAAAACTTTTTATTATTTATTATTTCTTTTTTAAGTTACTCAAAACTAAGTTGTAACATGTAACATGTTCCGGATAGAATGGTAAAATGGTAGCATATTGCTCGATACATGCTCGACTCGTAACAAATCGAATATGTAAGCATCCACTACATTGATATCATATCTAGTGAAACAAAATCGAAACAAAAGAAAATTACAGAAACTAAAAACAAACTCGTACAAAAATATAAATCGAACGGACTCATAACTGGAATTTCGTATTACAAACTGAACTCTAATAATTCCCATATAATCTACAACCTAACATCCACTAAAATGAAAATTTCAAAATGCTAAAAATAAAAGGTACCACTCTAACATTGTCATAAAATGTTCCAAAAAAAAAAATTGACATAAAAAAGTAATACATATACGAAAATAGAACAATAATTAGACAGCGGGAAACAACCCCGTAAACTAGAAATAATCATAAAAAGTAATACATATACCAAAACGGAACAATAATTAGACCGCGGGGAAGCAACCCTGTAAACTAGAAATAATAAGACTAGAAAAAAGTCCTAACAACATGATATCTAGGAATCATAGTCATGCCACAGATATCTATGTATGGCGCCAGAAAGAACCCTAATAAGTTATATAACAAATTCTTTTTGCAAAAATGTCAGCATGGATAATATTCATTTCATTTTGCAAAATAATGGTATCATTTTGGAGAGGTTTTTTGAGACGTTCTGTAACCCATTATCTGTTTTGAGAGAGTCAATGAGACAATGTTATCTCTCAAATAACGTGCCCAACCCTCGATCTTTTTTAGGAGAAAAAGTTCAGAAACTAAATATAAAAAAAATAAAATACGATGCTGCATTTATAAAACCTCCGGAATATATTTTAGTGTTATTTGTTTATAATGACGTGTTTTGGGACTTAATTAGGCACTTAGAACACACTCAAAAGGTCATTAGTTATAAGGACAAAATAACATTTGTTGGACAAAATTAACATCTTCTCTTTATTCAATTTTCTTTCGCTTCCAGCCCAAAAAAAAGACGCTCAGCTTCAGGCCGCCGGCCGGAAATGATGCAGCCCCTTCCCTCTTCCTTAAAATGGCGACCTAAACCCACCCCTAACAGGCCGCCGCCGGCCTATCCTCCATGGCCGGTCATGGTGCCTGACGGAAGCACTACTGGAGTGGGTGAAATTCATCGTCTCAACTCGATCCAATTCTTCAGGCTTGTGTTTATTGCGGCTTGTGTTTCACTGTTGTAAATCAATGGCTATTAACAGGTTTTTGTTATCTGTATCTTGTGTTGCTTTATTGTTTGTTTAATCGATTGCTACTTCTACTAGTGCTTTTTCATCTTCTTCTGATGAGAGCAGTGGCGAAAGTGATCAGCCCAAATCGAAGGAGTTTGTTGTAGCTTTGGATCATAACAATTTCACTGACTTTGTTGGCAAACACAAGTTTATCGTTGTCGAATTTTACGCCCCATCGTAATTTTTATCTACTTTCTTGAATTTAATGTCATTAATGCTATAAACAGTGACAAAATGTTAATGTATATGTGGGTTGGTATGTTTTTATATGCTTGTATTGATTGAAAACAAGCACTTTTAAGGATATGTTTGTTCCTGATTGCTTCTAATTGTTAAATGGAGACACTCTTTGTAGTGTAAGATTTGTATGACTAATTTCGAAATGAATCTGCGCTTGTCTAAATTCATATTTGGTAGCAAAAAGATTAATTGAAGTCATTTGTAGTAAAATAGTAATGCTTAAGGATCCAATGCTTTGGAAGTAGATGAAGTGAAGATGCATTTGGACGGTTTATGTTTACCTTTTACGTATTTATCGATTTCTTTCTATATTAAATCTATCAGGTGTGGCGTCTGCAAGAAGCTTGCTCCAGAGGTAAAGATTATTCTTGGTTGTGTTTGTTGATTGTCAGCACTAATATGTTTGATCTAAGATATTGGAAATGTGAAAAAATATAAATAAAAGTTGGATGCTTTGGTATGATTATGAAAGGCTTTGGATGATGTTTTATTTTTCCTTTTTTTTGAGTAATGATCCGGACACAACCGTTGTGACACAACGAGTGTCACATCGTGTATCGACACCGTTGATCATGATGTAATAATGATCAATTAGTTTAACATGCATCACCTTGAAACAAAGAAAGAAAAGCTATACGTTGATGGTGGGTTTGTGTATGATTTGGAATAAAATTGATGCGGTGATATTGATGTCACCGTGATTTCTGATTAGAGAATTGATGCATTGACATCGATGTTCTGCATATACAATTTACAAAGTTTTTGTTTATGCAATTTGGGTGTAGATGTCACTTCATAAAATGTTGGTGTTATTTGTGTCATCAGATAAGGTGTCATTTCATAAAATGAGATGGCAAAATAAAGAGGACAAAAAATATGAATTTGAGTGAAAGAATTATGTTGATCGGAGTTTTATATCAAAAG
This sequence comes from Gentiana macrophylla, assembly GCA_026214975.1. Lineage (NCBI taxonomy): Eukaryota > Viridiplantae > Streptophyta > Magnoliopsida > Gentianales > Gentianaceae > Gentiana > Gentiana macrophylla. Next base: position 101,203,987 of record CM047811.1, read on the forward strand.
ATATAGCCGTTGAAGTCGAATTTATAATGAAAAAAATCGATTTTTTCAAATTAATTCGGAAAAATATCAAACGAGATATCAAAATAAAGAGGGACGAAAAAAATACTTAATTAAGGTGCAAGATTTATGTTGATCTTAGTTTCATATCAAAAGATATAGCCATTTGAAGTCGATTTTATGAAGAAAAGAAATCGATTTTATGAAACTAAGTCGGAAAAATATCAAATGTCATCACGGTGTTGCTTCATCAAATGTCACTGCATCCCGGTGATCACTGCATCCCGATGGTCTCTTCATCACGGTGTCTCATCGGGGGTGGCCACTTTATCGCGGTGTCTGCTCGTGATCGGGTGGCATCGTGATCGCGTGTCACTTCATCGCGATGTCTCTGCATATATGATTGCCGATGTCACTACATAGATTGTTGATGTCATTCATAAATGATTGCTGATGTCATTGCATAAAATGTTGATGTCACTGCATATGTGATTGCCGATGTCACTGCATAAATTATTGATGTCACGCATATATGATTGCCTATGTCACAGCATAAAATGTTGATATCTCTGCATATATGATTGTCGATGTCACTGCATAAAAATATGAATTAAGGTGAAAGATTTATGTTGATCGTAGTTTTATATCAAATAATATAGCCATTTGAAGTCGATTTTATGAAGAAAAGAAATCGATTTTATGAAATAAAGTTGGAAAAATATCAAATGTCATCACGGTGTTGCTTCATCAAATGTCACTGCATCCCGATGGTCTCTGCATCGCGGTGTCTCTACATCGGGGGTGGCCACTGCATCGCGGTGTCACTTCATCGCGATGTCTCTCATATATGATTGCCGATGTCACTACATAAATTGTTGATGTCATTCATATCTGATTGCCGATGTCACTGCATATCTGATTGCCGATGTCACTGCATAAATTGTTGATGTCACGCATATATGATTGCCGATATCACTGGATATATGATTATTGATGTCACTGCATATATGATTGTCGATGTCAATGCATCGTGGTGGTCAATGCATTGGGGTGGTCAATGAATCGCGGTTGTCAATGCATTGGGGTGGTCACTGGATCGCGGTGGTTAATGCATCAGGGTTTGGAATGCCTCGCGGTGAGGAATGCCTCGTGGTGGTGAATGCATCGCGGTGGTCATTGCATCGGGGGTGGTCACTGCAGCACGGTAGTCAGTGCATCGAGGGTGGTCAGTACATCCGGGGTGGTCACTACATCGCGGTGGTCAGTGCATCGGTTTAAAAAAAAAAACATCAACGCCTGCTTTTGATAAAAAAAAAAAAAAAAAAATAAATAAATAAAAAATCAACGCTTACTTTTGATAATAATAATTTATAAAAAAAAAAAAAAAAAAAAACAACAACAACAACAACATTCAGCTGCTGTTTAAAAACAAAATCCATGCGCCTCTTTTTTCTTTTCCTTTTTTTTTTGGTTTTTATTCATTAAGGGTATTTGGGTCTATCTACCTATTTTTTTTTCCTTATAACTAAGTGTTTATTTTTGGTGTCTTTTTTTGCCTAATTAAGTCCAATATGCGTTCTTTTGGATAATTGTCCCTATATTTTATTAATATTATAGTCATTATCTTTACTTCTACCACTACAACATCTAATCAACTAAAATACTCACCCATAATTTTTATCCAATCTTTGCTATCCACATAGCCTGCACATGTCAGATTGAACGCATGATAGAGAGCCAACCATTAGGCTCTTAGGGGGTAAGTCCAACCGGACAAAAATTAATATGTTGTCCCGTTCGATTTATAAAATAATCTTGATACAGCCGACTCGACGAATTCGATATGATCCATTAATTCACTTCAAATTAAAATTTTGGTTCCGTCCTTGAGCATAGTAATCTCTTACCGTCTCTTCATGCTCAACTTACCCGACTGGATAATCCAAAGAAATGTTATGATATAGAAGGGTGTTCTCGACAACTTTGTAATTAAAATATAATCAAAATGACACTATGAAAATATTTAAGAAATACCAACATAGTTCTCTATTGAATTCATTATTAATTAAATAAAAATACTGTGAGTACTATATGTAATACCATAATGAAATAAAGTGTAATACCATAATGAAATAAGCAAGTAGGAAAATTCCCTCCTTTCGTTTCCGAAAAAAAAAAAAAAAAAAAAGCAAGTAGGAAAATTCTTACTCGGAAAGTCTTCGTGTACACCGTCTGTCACTCTGTTGGATGCATGACATATGCACAAAAAGACAAATACTAGGGGAGTCTTCGTGTACACCGTCTGTCACTCTGATGGATGCACGACATGTGTACAAGAAGATAAATTAAGATTTGTATCTTCAGTACACATGTTAATTTATCTTCAGACTGGCGTGTCGCGATCCAACGAAATGATGCACACGAAAAGAGTACGGGTAATAATTTCTCAAATATCAATGCATTAATACTTTACCTTAGACATTGCATAAGTACACAACCCTGAAATAACTACCTGGAATGATTTGAATTGAAGTGACAATGCAATGAAATGACTAATGACATGATAATCAGTTTATTATTTAAGGACTCGTAGGTGGGCACGTCTAACCGAACTAACAGTCACTCATTTTATCAACTGTCAATAAACTCATATGTGGGGGACACTAGTCTAAAGGTGTTGACGATTCACAAAGCCCAGAACATGCATAGTGTATTCAATACCTAATCAAGAACTAATTGACGGTGACAACATTCATCCATACTTAATTGAGATGAGTGCCCAATTACTAATACATGATGAATTATAATAAAAATTAAAACGACACCGGACATAATGTTATTGACCTATTTCCATGACTATGGAAAAAAAATCGAGTGACGACCTTACCTGAACAAGATTTGTTCTATAAGATCGTACATCTGTAACCTTGAATACTAAATGTAACATTGAGTACTAAAGACGAAAACCGAGTGACATGAATTTGATAGCATAAATGAGGATCAAGTCTACCGCTACGGCGACAACTGGTGCCGCTGTGACGATGGCCCGAATGCCCAGAAATTTTTGTGAACCCAGCCAGAATCCTCCCATAACAAGATTGAATGCATATACCATGACAATATAAGAAATCAATCCAAGAATTAAATAAAAACATCCAAATCAAACCCTATATATACTCTTGATTACAAAGTTCTTTACTTCTAATTTGGATTGCCGGCTACTGATTCTGAAAAAATTGCTAACGATTGTGATTCACCTATTGGAATAGTGAATCTACGATGAGAAATTATTGAAAGACAAACTAGAACTGTAATACGTTTTTTAATCTACCAAAATGCAAATAATGCACTGTTGAATCCAAACTCTCATCCTGTGGATTTGTTGATGCTGACTATCTGCAAAACAGAGAATATTTGGTTCAAGTGTGTCATGAATAGAATAATAACTACCTAATATCCAAGTTAGTTACAAGTTAGTTAGGAAGGGTAGTTAGTTAGTTACAGCAATTGGACTGTTAGTGATGTATATAGAACGGATGAATGTACTGAATACTTACCGATTGAATAACACAACTGATTCTTCTATTTTTTCTTTCTCTGGTTTTCCTATTTTCTTCTTCATTTTCTTCGTTCATTACAAATTGGTATCAGAGATAGTGATTCTCTGGCCTGAGCTTCCATAATCATGGTGGATGGTACTCGTTTGAAAGTTTTAGAGGAGAACCAGAAGGTTTTAGCAGCCACTTTGGAGTCGAATGAAGCTAGATTAACTGAAGTGGATACAAAATTAGCTGAGATTCTAGCTAGTTTTGAAGCATCAGAAAACAGATTCAAGGAATATCGATGCAGCGAATCGGAGTATAGAGTAAATACAGAGCAGAGATTTTCAGAAATCAAGCAGATGTTTGGGCTCTTGATTCAACAGAAAGCTAACGAAACGGGTGCAACAACTAATGGGAACACAGGAGCAATTCAAGGAGCCACAGAAAAGGGTACGGTTACAGAAGCATCACATACGAATGAAGATCCCAGGCATGAGGTATTACGCTTTCCTAAGGTAGATTTTCCTATTTTTAATGGTGAAAATCCGGAAGAATGGATTAGATTATGTGAACAATACTTTGCAATGCATAATCTCACTGAAGCACATCAAATTTCTATGGCTGAAATTCACATGAGGGGTAAAGCAAGTTTATGGTATGGGGGTTGGAAGAAGAGTCAATCCCAGATTTGTTGGAATAACATTTGTGAGGAGATATGCCTAAGATTTGCGAGTAGAGACTTAGATGATGCAATATCAGAATTCCATAGACTACAACAGAATGGTAGTGTGGTGAATTACCAGGAGAAGTTTGAAGAACTAAAGTCCTATGTGATGAGAAAGAGTCCCCAGTTAGATGAACCATATTTCATTGAGAGATTCATTGGGGGTTAAAGGAAGATATTAGAGGCATGGTGAAATTGATGGAGCCTAAAACACTGACTAGAGCAGGGCATATAGCCAAAACACAGGAGCAAATGGTAAATGCCCAGGGGAGGAACAGGGGATTTGCAAGAGTGGAAACACAGGCTGCTAAACCAAATGAAAGGGGTAGATCACAAACACCTTTCAAAACCATATCTCCTGCAGAATTGCAAGAAAAAAGAGCTAAAGGATTATGTTTCAGATGTAATGAGAAGTTTACACCTGGCCATCAATGTCAAAACAAACACCTGCATTTCATTCTGTCAGATCAAGATGAGGCAGTGGATGAACAGACTGTAAATGCTCAAGAAGAGGAATGCCCACAACTGTCCTTAAATGCTATTTCTGGGCAAGTCAGCTCTCATACAATAAGAATCCAGGGTATGTTGAAGAAAAAGAACATCAATATTCTGATTGATAGTGGCAGCTCCCACACATTTCTGGACCAACAATTGGCTAAAGACTTGGGATGCATGATAGAAGTAACTACTCCCCTCATTATCACAGTGGCAGATGGCAATAAAATGATAAGTGATACAATGTGCCCTAGATTGCCATGGCTGATGTAGGGCCATAGGTTTTTACATGATGTCAGATTGCTGAAGTTAGGAGGTTGTGATATGGTATTGGGAGTGGATTGGATGAAGTCTTATAGTCCATTAGTGTTTGATTTTAATAAAATGGAGTTACAATTTGATAAAGAAGGAGAGAAAGTAGTCCTTAAAGGGGTGACCAAAGGAGCTGAATTAAGGATTATCAGTGGCAAACATCTGAAAAATGCCATTAAGAAGGGAGCTTGTGGGTTATTTGGCTGTCTGAACTTTGTCCAGGCTGCTTCACCACACCAGCCAGAAACATCACCTCTTATTGCAGAGGTATTGGACAAGTTTCAAGATGTATTTGAGGCACCTACAACTATGCCACCAGAAAGGCAGTGGCAGCATGCTATACAGCTCAAACCAGGCACAGAACCTTTTAAAAGTAAACCCTACAGATATCCTTATTTACAGAAACAAGAAGTGGAAACTCTTATTGAGCAAATGATGGAGCAAAATATTATTCAGCATAGCACCAGTCCTTTTTCTTCTCCCATGTTATTAGTTAAGAAAAAGGATGGTACATGGAGAATGTGTGTGGATTTTAGAAAGCTTAATGAGTTGACAGTCAAGGATAGGTATCCTATTCCTGTTATTGATGAGCTGTTGGAAGAATTGGGCCATGCTAGGTACTTCAGTAAGATAGATTTGAGGTCAGGGTTCCACCAAATCCGGATGCAACCTGAGGATATTTCTAAGACTGCTTTTGTCACTCATCAAGGACACTATGAGTTTAGAGTCATGCCTTTTGGCCTCACAAATGCCCCTGCCACTTTTCAGAAATGCATGAATGATATGCTTCTGCCCTACCTCAGAAAATTTGTCCTAGTTTTTTTGATGATATTTTGATCTATAGCAAAACTATGGAAGAGCATTTACAACATCTCCAACAGGTCTTGCAAACTTTGAGGCACCATCAGTTCTATGCAAAACTTAGTAAATGTTCTTTTGGACAGCAGCAAGTTGAGTACCTAGGACATGTCATTAAGGAAGGATGTGTTCTACCTGATCCACATAAGATTGCTGACATGTTAAAGTGGACATCTCCTACTAATATCACTGAACTTAGGGGATTTTTGGGTTTATCAGGGTTTTATAGAAGATTTGTTAGAGGATATGGGATAATGGCAAAACCATTAACTGATTTACTCAAAAAGGATGGCTTTCTTTGGACCCCAGCTACTGAACAAGCATTCCAAACATTAAAGGATGCTGTGGTGAGCTCTCAGGTGTTGGCTTTACCTGACTTTCAACAAGAATTCTGTGTAGAAACAGATGCTAGTGGCAAAGGAATGGGGGCTGTACTTCAACAAAATGGGAAACCTGTTGCTTTCCTTAGTAAGGCATTTAATACTAGAGAATTGGGTTTGTCTATATATGAGAAAGAACTCATGGCAGTTATCCTAGCTGTTACCAAATGGAGACATTATTTGGAAGGCAAACCTTTTATTATTAGAACTGATCATCAGAGCTTGAAATTCCTTTTGGATCAGAAAGCCACAACCAGTTTACAGCAAAAAGGGGTTACTAGACTCATGGGATTGGACTTCAAAATTGAATACAGACAGGGCAAAGAAAATGTGGTAGCTGATGCCTTGTCTAGGAGGCCATTTACAGCAGGAGAGTGCCAAGCAGTCACTACTGTTATCCCTGATTGGATCAAACAGGTAGTACAGAGTTATGAAGGGGATTCATGGGCACAAGATAGGTTGCAAGCTGTAATCATTGATCCATCCTCATATCCTGATTATTCAGTCAAGCAAGGGGTTCTCAAATTCAAGGACAAAATGTATGTGGGCACAAATGGTGATCTAAGAAAGCAGATACTTTCACAGCTTCATTCTAGTCCTATTGGAGGGCATTCTGGAATTCAGGCTTGTTTTAATAGGGTAAGCATGCTATTCTTTTGGCCTGGCCTTAGAGGGGATATCCACAAGTTAGTTCAACAATGCCTAACTTGCCAACAGTGTAAGGATTTACATGGTAAACCAGCAGGCTTGTTACAGCCTCTTAAAATTCCAGAATCAGCATGGGCAGATATTAGTCTGGATTTCATTGAAGGGCTACCTATATGGGAGGGTAAGGAGGTTATCTTAACTGTGGTAGATAGGTTTACAAAGTATGGTCATTTTTTTGCATTGCCTGTGGGATTTACAGCTGAATCAGTGGCAGACCTCTTCTTCCAGAACATATACAAGCTACATGGGTTGCCTCAGTCAATTGTTAGTGTGATGAGATAAGGTTTTTACAGAGAATTTTGGAAGAAGCTGTTTTAAGTTGGTGGTGTGCGATTGGCAATGAGCACACGCCTATCATCCCCAAATGGACGGGCAAACAGAATTTGAATCGATGTGTGGAAATGTACTTGAGATGCATGTGCCTACATAGACCAAAGAAATGGGGATGTTGGTTGCCCTTAGCTGAATGCAGTACAATACCTCCTTTCATACATCCTTACAACAAACACCATTTGAATCATTGTATGGGTATAAACCAAATTCTATTCCTCTGGAAGTTTTGCTCCATCCTCCTTCACATCACTTGATGAATTTCTCGCCACTAAACAAAGACATGATAAAAGATTTGCAAGACAGTTTAACTATGGCACGATCCTGAATGAAATATTATGCAGACTTACACAGACAAGACAAGGAATTTGGTCGGAGATAGGGTGTTCTTGAAGCTACAACCATATAGGCAAAGTTCAATAGCGAATGACGAAATGTCAAATTGGCAAGAAAGTTCTTTGGTCCATATCTTATTGAGGAAAGAATAAAGGCGTGAGTATATAGATTACAAACTACCTTCAGGTTCAAGGGTTCATCCGGTTTTCCATGTCTCATTGCTTAAGAAGTATGTGGGCACGACATTCCTGTCTACTTCACAGCCACCAAGAGTTAATGATGAAGGCCAATTGCTCATTTGTCACGAAGCCTTGCTACAAGTCAGGACTATTAAAAGGGCCTATACCTCGTGGTACAATGGTTGACCTAGATGAAGGCTGCAAAGAACATGGGAAGATGCCCGATCCATCGATCACAATTCCCTCGATTCAGGCCCGTTTTTCCTATTCCATGAGGACATGGAAGCTTAAAGGGAGGGTATTGTCATGAATAGAATAATAACTACCTAATATCCAAGTTAGTTACAAGTTAGTTAGGAAGGGTAGTTAGTTAGTTACAGCAATTGGACTGTTAGTGATGTATATAGAACGGATGAATGTACTGAATACTTACTGATTGAATAACACAACTGATTCTCAAAATCGTTCAATTAGATTTATTTTAAGTGAAAATGAGTGTCAGGATTTTAATAGGCAAAAAGTTTGACGGAGGTAGGATTAGTCTCGACCAACGTTCTATAAATAGCAAAGTAATAGATAAGGAGAGAGAGAAGGTGAACATTTAAGGGTTAGGAACCCTAACTTATACTCACCTCAAAGACCTTTATCTCCACGAGGGAGGTCTACATAGTCGTCCGTACACACCTCGCAGCCCACCGCAGGTCGGTCAGGACATAGTAGAGCTGGAGTACTTCAGCTCGGGCCTTGGCATCATTTAAAGCTCTCCGCAGGTCGGATAGAGCTGAGATCGCATGTGGGTAATATACATGATAAATATAGAAAGAATCCCCAATCATTACAACTCTAATCCTGTCAGTCAAACTAGCGTGATTATCTCCTAGAATCACGGAGATTAACGCATATCAATCCATAGACGGTTACGAGTAAGAGTCCTTGAAGGACACGATACAATCACCACTTAGGACACAAGTGTTCCCTATATAAACGTTTCTTAGAACTACGGCAGACTTGATTCCTGAATAACCCTAGGATACGTAGGCAACTTGAGAAGAACATTCTAAGGCTCAGTCAAAAATCCCAAACAACACCACCCGTTTCATAGCTATTTTACGTTCCTTGGATCTTGATCATTGTCCAGAGGATTGCAACCTGTCTTGTTAATCGACGATAACCACAATCGTCAAAGTTCAAGGCACAACACTTCGGCAATGGAGGCTACCAATGCGACAGTGGTTAAAAACACCGCAAAATCCTGAAAATGCCCATATTTTATATTTTTAGTGTATTACATAAATCATCTGATATAGGTAAAAAATAAGCTTACTCACATATGTTAATCAATCTATCTATGGCCTTAATGAGTTCAATTTCAAACATCTTCAGCATTAGTCTTTCATTTTTACTCCATTCACACAGTAAACTTTTATCGTGTGTGAGAGGTTAGAAATGATTGGTTGTAATGTATGTTTTTTGGTATAACATTCGTATACAATGGTTGCATTATAAAATTTTCCCCATATAAGAGGTAGAAAGAGACGAGAAAATATGAAATCAGGTTGCTATAGTGATTCAATTTTTTGATTCATGTCGTGTCAGATATGACATTTTTTTAAACTAATCCGTATAAATTTACACGGGCTCAACACAAGCCAAATGCAGTTTATAAATAAGAGTGGGTAAAACAATTCTTGATAGAGCATGGGCTGATATGTTGACACTCCATGTCCAATAATTTGGTCAGAAGTACGCAGCTTGTGTTGAATACGTGTAAGTTTATACGGGCCCGTATAAATTTGCACGGAATATCTAATTAAAAATCAGGCCTGAAACGACTTGAAATTAAATACGGAGATGTACGGTGGCTTGAATCTAGTTTCCAGAAAGAGACCAACTTTTAGTCCGAGGATTATAACCAGTAGCAGACCTATATATTACCAAGGGGGGCAACTGCCCCCTTTATGCGGAAAATTACACTTATATTCAGACAAGATATCGTTTACACCCCCTTAAATTTTTTATTTGTATTTAAAAATTTATTTCCCTTTATCCGAGATATCATTTCCGCCCATGGTTATAACTTGTAAGACCCAACATATACCTGTCATTTGAGGTCTTGGACATGTCCAAAATTCAATATCAGGACAATAAATAGGTCGGTGTTATAAAATAAACAAACAAAAGAATCGAATCAGAGTATATTTCTCATGCTCTTTGTTTCTTAATATATGCAGAAGAACATTTGGAATTGCTTAGGGATTTAGTATAGAAGAATGGATAACTCCTACTCCTTTTCTAATGTATCACCCTAATCTACCTACTATTAATAAGAAAACAATGGTATGGGTGACGTGTTCAATTTTTGGAGCAAGTTGCTTAATTATTTTCGTATGTTATTTCTTTTTACTATTCATCCTTCGGTCCGGCCCAGTGAATGTTTGGACTTTAAGGTATGCCCATGTATTTTTCTTGCCCTATAAAAGATGTGCTAATGAACCCTAACCACATTTCTTGCCGCTGATGATGTTTACGGGTTAGCCAGCCACACTCTTTCGCTTTGATGAAAATCATTCATCTCTTTCTTTTATCCAAATTCATGAGTCTGTGTTAACATTTCTATCTATGTTGTTTGGTGCTCTTGAATGATTAGCTCCATCTTGTCAATCGTTTTTCATTGACGGAGAAAAGGGAATCGGTTGATGCTTTTCTGGTATAAGTGATTTTTACCTCTAACTATTGTGTATGTTTTTCGTTTTGTTATGTTGATTTGACAGGGTTATTTCCGACTATTGTCAAAGTATTAGCTTTAGCTATGGCCTTCCTAAGCACATTGTGGGAGGAATGTGAGACTGTCTTCACAAAGAATTACTCTACTATGGCTCAAATAAAGACAATGTGAAACTAAAATAGTGGATGGCAACGTGGGACTGTCCACTTTCTCTTCCACGTCTCATGCACAAGTTTTAAGAGAAATATAATATTTTTTTATTACTTTTCATAACAAACAAGTTTTTCTCTCTCCTTGACAAATGGGTCCATAAACTGCTGGAATTGTTTTTCTTCCTTGAATTTCACGGTGGAAAAATGAGCCACTGTGATGCACGCTGCATTATCAAACATAATGTTTAAAAAAGTTGTCAGTTTTTTTACTTCCACACCCATTTCACACTTTGGCCATAGCTGATACTCTCACGGCTTTGGGGTTTTGGAAGCCGGCAAAGGTAATAAATTATTACGATTTTATGTTTTTTTAAAGTTTTTTTGGTTTTCGTTTATTTTGCTGTCCATTTCTTGCGCTTCTTCTCTTTTGCAGGTATGTTTTTAGTTAATCGTCTTTTTTTCCTTCGCCTTCGGATATATTTACTAAAGATTATGCTTTCACCTAATTCAAATCTACTAGATGTTTATTGATGGGAAATTTGAGCTCTTTTCTTATGTCGTCGGTTTTAATTAGTCAACTTGCAGATCTTGTACAGATTCAAGGTTAAAATTGTTAATACCTATGTTTGTGCAGTCTGTATATAATGGTTTCATATCATTTATATTGTTGTCTTGTAGGGTCTGTTGATGATGTGTGGTGGTGATGGTTTTTTTCCCATGTTTTTGATTGCTCAGCTGGCATGTATTTTATAAAAACAGGTACATACAAAGTGGAGGATGATTAGGGTCCTTTTGGTTATCGATTTTTGATTGGATGCCTTTTTTACTGCAAGTGATAATAAAACTTGAGTTGAAATATATCTTAGGTTATTGTTAGGTTGGGAACTGTTTTTTGTCTTTGGGGTCGTCATATTGGATGTAAGAACCTGTTGATGATGTTCTACAATATGCACTATATTGATCCTTAAAACATGTTCCTTTATATATTATTTCATTGGTTCTGCAGATTAAAATTTGTGAAAAATTTCCTCCGCTCTGGCTCTTTGAAAGGAAGATTGCTAGCAGATGTGGACTTCCTCACAGTGCTGATGGTAAATTTTATGCGCGTTTTGGTAGTTACTAGACTTTTATCCCAAGAATCTCAATGATAGGCATATAGGTAATAACGTCAATACCAACTTTACTTTAGTAGTTTCTTTTGACTCTTAAACTGAACTTGGCTTTAATAGCAATCGCTTGACGGACATAGAGTTTATTTAGATTGTTAGTTTGATCCTAATATCAAGTCCATAAACATGACAATGATGATACTTTTATTTGTTCGCTTATTACTTTCTCAAAAAAGGGTACATGCATGTTTTTTTTATTTCTTATATTTAGTTCTTGGAATTGTTTTCAGGTGCAAGTACATATTATTTTTCTTTATTCTATTTCCAGTCTTTGCTATGTGAAGATGTCAACACATATGGACGCTTCAATATTTGTTTTGCTCCAAGTACATTTTAGGGGATATCAGTTAAATTTCCATGGCTTTTTATTTAGGTAAAAATGGTATAAAATGGAATTTAATTATTTCATTGAGTATGATATCTATTATAATGTTGGGCTATGGTCCTGAAGGCAAGAGTGCAATGATGGAGGTAACATGTAATTGCAGGGTTTCTGAATATATACGATAAAGGAAATGCTTATGCACAAGTAGATTGCTAATACACGTTTGTTGCTCGTGTCTGCATTGCATTATCTTTATTAAAACACCATGGCTAATATTTGTTGTGGTTAAATACGGTAATACACTGATAGCTATAGGGATAAATGATTTATATAAGGCTGCAGAAGTGGTAAGATTTTGCGGTGGAAAGATTACCAGGGAACCTGGATCCTTACCTGGTATCGATGCCAAAATCACAGTTTGCTTAGATTGTGGTGGTCGGAAGACGGTATTTACCTCCCACAACAATTGGGAAGTTAAAGTGGAGGTATTCCCCAATATGTACACATTTGAAATTTGTAATTCTTCAAAATCATTGGTGTTGGCAAAAAAAAAAAGAAATCAGTATTATCAGTTCACATCAACGAGTCAAAAACAATATTATTTCATGGATTGCCTATTTTGAATACAATAATGGTGGGATATTTTTTTGCTTGGTTGTTGTACATCGAAATATTGTTAACCCCTAATTCCTCTGCATCTGTTCATTTTGTCAAGCAATAACTCCTCTCCTGTGGTCTTGGCCTTTTTGCCTTTTACATGTGAATAAGGAGATATTAAGAAAAGGAATTTTTACTTACCTTGTTCTGTTGTTGTGCTTATGCTCTGTTTACCCTTGTAACTGGTATAACATTCAGGTGTTTGCTTTTAGATGTGGCTGTAAGTGGTGCTAGCTGCATACCTACCTTGTTGATATTTCTTTTTTAAATATCCATTATACACTTACGGTTGCTTATTGCTTTAAATTGTTGTTTAAAGGATAGTTACCTGTTGAATGAAGTGTTTGCAGGCTCTCTGTCCTCATGGGGTGTAACAAGAGCTTCTGAAATCTGAGACTTCAAAGGTTGATGAATGTAATGATGATGTCTGGCTCACCCTGGTTTATGGTGAACGGAACGGAAGATGTTGACCTATAGTGCCAAGGGTGAGGTTTCATCAAGTACTAACTTGGAAAGTATACTTCAAGTTTGCTTTCCCGGTTTGTGCTTCATGAATGCTCACCCGTGTCACTGTCTTTACCGCAGAGGACATGTCACTGCCTTTACCGCAGAGGATAGGTGAAGCCCCTCTCCGCTTAGTTCTTATAACTTAACGCTGTGAAGGTAAAAGAATGACATACTAAGAAAAATGGAACCTTGGTTTGCACTGCACCCAAGTTTCTGGGCACCACATAACAACACCAACACAATTACTTGATTTTGGAAAGTCGATGATGATGAGGCTATGACGATGACGAGTCCAAACATTTCTCTCACAATTCATGTCGTGTGTATCAAAGAACTGGATGGCAAATGGAAAATCTGTTATGTTTGAAACCGATGTAGTTGGTGGTGCCGCATTTTCAAAATATGAGAAAACTATAGATCGATCCTAAAAAAGGAAATTTAGGTCACATTCTTGTTGCACCAAATTTTAGTCCTTTACATGTACATTGTATTTGTTATTGTTTGATATGTTACATTCACCTGTTGCTCTTCTATATTAGGCATGCTTCCAACATCCTATGACTGCGGTTCTTTATGTCAGCACTTTTGCTCTAAATTTATGAGGCTATGACCATTAGGAATCTAGAAATTCCCTTGATTTTTTTTTTTGGATTGATGTACATAGGCAACCTAGATGGTGATGATTTTTTTTTTTTTTTTTTTTTTTCACTTTCGAAATGCTAAAACGGCTTGGATGAGTGATGGAAAAATTTCCAAATTGCAACCCGTTTAGCCGGAGATGCATTTTGAAATATGGGAATTCTATACATCTGAGCCTGAAAATGTTTTTTAATCTGTGATATCATGCATTTTGTCGAGGTAATTAAAGGTATGAGGCCACGTGCTTTGTCATTTTACGGACAAATTATAGTCGACCAATGTAGATGTTTAGCTGGAAGGCCAAAAACGACCTCAGTCGTCTGTTCTGGACCAAAAAAGCCTTTGATATAAGCTCTACGCCCATGAAGAATTAGGATGAGTGGAGCTCAGTACCATTTTATAGACTCTGTGTAGGCATGTGACCTCTCGACTTAAGAAATCACAATGTTTTTGTCCATGTAAAGCAATATGATGAAGTTTATCTAGGTTATGAAAATTAAGGGTTGCAATTTCCTTTGGATAAAGTGATTATTTTGTTTGATAGAAGATGATTGATGTCATTATGTTTGTATGCTATGCCTTAGAAATTTTGGATTGCTGTTTTATGTGCTTAAAGTATCGAGTTGTTTATTTAATTTGGACAAATTACTTTGTTCAGGTTTAATAACGTCAAACAAGTAAAACCGTATACAATGGACACACCTTGCAATGTCCCGTTGCAAATACGGTTTATTGTGAATAATTTATTAAAAACATTTGTTGGTTCTACCTACGAAAAAAAAATAGGCTTCGGGTTCGTTAACTAAAAACCTGGGATGAAAGGTTCTGCCTATTAAATAAATAAAAAAGAAAATTTCTTCTAGCAACATTTTTTTTTTTCAAATGTTGCTTCGGTTATTTTACTAAAATACGGGGCAACGCTCGTGCGGAGCACGAATGTTTATTTTCCTAGTATATATACAAAGATGCATCTGATATGTATGGGTGAATTGCCGACTCCAAATAGTCAGCAAACCTTATCCCCTTTTCTAATTATCTAACCGCGACACCGATTAATAAAGACACGACATATTTTACATGACTTTATGTTGTAGAAACATCCGTCAATTACGTCAAATATTTACGTTGATACTTATCCACTTTGTCGTGTTTGCGTCAAGACTTAGTTATTAAGTAAACTAGCTGCAGGCTAGTATTTTACATGAAGGAGATAGATATTATATCTAATGGACATCCACATAATACGAATATATTTATAACACTCCTCCTTGGATGTCCATCCACAAAGATCTGCTTTGTTAAAACCTTTATTATGGAAAAACCCCGTGGGAAAAAAAATCATAATGAAGGAAAAAGAGTACAACCTTCATTTGTGTTTTTGTCCCCCTGATTTGAACATCTCTTCAGGTCTTTAAGTCAGTGCATCTCGATCTTCTGGATCAAACTCTCGAACATAGCGGTAGTTAATACTTTAGTGAATAAATCTTCTGGATTGTCACTTGATCTGATTCACTGAACATCAATATGGCACTTTCTTCTGAAGATTTGATTAAATTCTTTTATCTGATCGTCCTTTACGTAGCCACCATTTAACTGAGCAATACACGTTGCACTGTCTTCGTATAATATTATTTTTGTGATTTGGTAAGCCACTACTATCCCGGATGTAATGTGTCAACGACCAAAACCAAATACATTCTTGACTATCTTCGTGAATAGCTATTATCTTGCCATGATTCGAAGATGTCGCGACCAAAATCTTGCTATGTTCACCACCATGAAATCAATGTACCACCACTGGTGAATGGCAACCAATTCGAGGCTTTGCCTTTTGTAGGATTTCGATATCATACGCGTAACAAACAAGTCCTTGACTTGCTTTCTGTTTGATCTGATTTGTATAACATATATGGCATGTACCAAAAACCTTTCTTGGAAAAACCCAGTGGAAAAAAATCCAGCCAAGGGAAAAAGATTCATGACATATGTGCTCTCGTGCACTGATTGCCTCGTTAAAAACCTTTAACTAAGAAAACCCAGTGGGACTATTAAAGGGAAAAAGAGTACAATCATTGGTCTTCAGGGCCAAATGACATCTTTCATGTGCCTTTAATGGATCTAAATAGTATAAATCAAATACTCATACTTTATCATCGTTTGTAACTCCACCGGAGTTCAATTATACATCCAAATTCTTTCAGATCAAAACAATCTATCCCTCTTAAAGGGTACTTTACGCAATATATATTGTGTATTTCATACACTTTGTATGCTTTAGGAATTTTATGCTTCTAACGTCTTATATGCTTCAGGCATGCTTCTAGCGTCTTATATGCTTTAGGCACGCTTTTCTTAAGGCGATTTCGATATTTCGAAACATGCTTGCCTCACTATATTCGCTTCAGGCGGTTTCAACATTTCTAAACATGTTTGCCTCTTTTATGAACCTCGTTCATAAACCAAGTGTTGTATTCATTATCGTATCTCATAATTCAAATGATGATAACATTAATTCATTATCTCAACTCTATGAGATTTATATATGTTGGAACTAATATGTTTCTCACGATCCAAGCGTTGAACATTACTAACAATATAACACTATGCAATTTCTGCTTCTTCAGGAATCATTACATTTTCTTAGGAGGGTTACAAGAAAATAATACGAGGGAATGAACTACAGGTTCATTTCTCTCCCTCATGTATGTATGGCAACTGCATATAATTTGTTCCACATACATTATTTATCAACATTTGTTGACATTTTCTAACCTTAACCACTTCAAGGGTTTATGATTTCGTTACTCATCTAAAGTACGCCAATGCTCTTCCGGAGCTTCATCGACTATATTATTTTCTGCTCGAGCATATACTTACTCTTCTAGAGTTCTCATAAATTATATAGTCATAACCTCTTTGGAGGAATTTTAATTATCGAGCCAATTGGTCTTTAATGCTTATATCGTTATATTCATTAATTTGATACGTATCATATCATGTCCTACTGGGACTTTTTTTCCTTCTGGGACAAACATTATCCTTATAGGATAAACCTCTCAGCGACATTTATTCCAACCAAAAGCATTTGCAGCAGCTCACTCTTCAAGAGTAATTAAATGCATCAGGTGATAAAATGTGCATTAACATGTTTTCCTACGAGATTTATAAACTTCAAGTTTACTTTCCTCCTCCTAATCTCGGGAATTCATTACAAGTCATATCCACGTAAGTTTACAATAACCCTTTGTGGGATTCAACATTTCGATGTGATATCCCAATGTGGAATTCTACAGATCAATGCGTATCCATTTATATGAGTATCAATAAACATTACGAGATGTTTACTCAATCGGGAAGAAGTATATTATCTCTTCGAGAGATTTATATCTCTTTAATTCTTCCGATATCTCAATTTAATATCCACATCAGGGGATATCCGTACAACTTATTACGTTTGAGACTTTGAAAAATGATAAACTAAGTTTATCATATCCTTATCATCTGCGGGATGACTGGAACATATAATATTTGTATCATGACATTGTCTTTACTATAAATTCTGAAGCTTCATTGTTCTCAACCAGATATTCGCCGTACGACAAGTACGCGATCAATGGCCTTTCAATACCACAGTGTGAAAATCGATTTTCTTTATCCATCCAGAATTTAATATCGTTTTGTTCCACTTCTAGTGGACAATTCTTCCCCTCCAAGGAGACAAACGTTTGTGATATCCGTCAGGGATATAGCCATGGTTTTGTTTATGAATGCAGACACGTGTATGAACTAAACTAAGTGACAAAAGAAAAAGTACTACTCGTATGCTATTCATATCCTATTATAAAATGGAATGCACAAGTAATTTATACTATCTATCATTCATTTCAGGGACTGGACTGGACCAAATAGATCGGGTTTCATGATTATTCTTTGATAATAATCATCTTGTCGAACATAAACCACTTCTTTCGATATTGCTACTACAGGAGCATTTTTTCGCAATGATAATACAATCCTTTTACGAGGATTAAAGAAGTGTCACGATGTTCTAACTGATTTTTTTTCTTAATCTTTAGACTCCAGGACATTCGTTGGAACAACATTCCATTTCATATGGACTTCGAGTCCGTGTTTATTTCTGTGAATCTCATATTCACTTTATGAGTTTACAAGTGCTTCTGATGAGCTTCTGGTCCATCACTATATACCTTTAAATGAATGATCATCTTCATATGATCAAATCTTCTAATCAAAGTTGTCTCGCAAGACAAAATGATCTTTTATATTAGACTCGAGTCTTTCATGACTCAATCTAAGTGATGCATAAGTAAATACATAAATAAATATATATGTATGTATATATAATATATAATAAAATATAAAACGAACCCATAGTATACCGGGTTACGTTGATGTATCATTTTCCTTAGCGTCATCAACTCACTTACGGTGATATTTATTTCGAGCGATTTTAAAATCACGATCTTATGTATATCGAGTTCACTTCAGAAATCGATCGGCGTGATTCGATACATCTTTAAATATCGAATAGAATATCTAGATTCTGTCATATTCAATTCAGAGAATTGACTTGTGTATCTCAACACATCTAGAATATTTAATTAATTATCCACGTTCACTTCGAGGAACGGACATCATAAATTTTAAGTTTAGTCACATCCACTTCTAGAGATTGACATGCGTAATCTGATATAACATAAATATTAATTTACTCAAATTCACTTCTGGGAATGAGACCGTATAGTTTGATGTATCTTTAATATAATTTGGTCACATTCACTTATGGGAACTGACTCGTGTTATTCGATATATCTCAAATATATGATTTAGCCACATTCACTTCTGAGAATGAATCTATAAAATTTGGTGTATCTTATGTAATTCATTAGGTGGTCATATTCACTTCTGGAAATGGATTCGTATAATTCGTTACACCTCGAATATTTTATTTCATCTCATTCATTTCTAGGAATGGATTTATATCAACCGACACATCTTAAAAATATAGTTTATTCACGTTCACTTCTGAACAGATCTATATAAGTTGATGCATTAAAATCGTTTACACACATTCACTCCAAGGAATGGTATTGCATCATGATCAATAATTAATATATTACGATATATAATGATATCAACGATCATATTGATCATAGTATGTTAAAGTGTATAAGGAAATATAATAGCACTTTTATTAGCACCAATTGGTTGTAGTAGAATGGTAAGCGCTTACCGCTCTAATACGTGCAACAAACCCCGGCTCTCTCAATTATAATGTGCAAGTGTTGGGCCTCTTTGTCTTGTTGGCCAAGTTTGGTCTTGTCTTAGTGTGCCTAGTTGGCACAGCCTTGTTAGATGCCCACACTTGAGGAGGCGTGTTAAAGGAAATAAAGTTGCGCATTTATTAACACCAATTGGTTTTAGTACAACGGTAAGCGCTTTATCCTAACATGGTATCAGAGCGGAAGGTCTTGGATTCAAACCCCGCTGCAAACATTAATTTCCCCTATTTATAATGTGCAAGTGTTGGGCTGGCCTAGTTGGCCTTTGTGAGACTAGTTGACTCAGCTTGCATTACACTTGCTGCCTAGTTGGCAAAGCCTTGATATGAGCCCACACTTGAGGGGGCGTGTTAAGTGTATAAGAAAATATAGTAGCACTTTTATTAACACCAATTGGTTGTAGTAGAATGGTATGCTTGATCCTAACATAGTAAATAAATTGAATAAAACAAACTTTTACTCCGATATTTTACCTATAGAAATTATTGACTCCGATCAGTCAATAGACATTCATATATATAAGATGAATCCATAGAATATCCAGAAAACCTGATATATATAATAGATAAATTTCATAAATCGAAGTCCAGAATTCCGAAGTACCGGAATACCAAAATAGAGATGGCCACACCGTATGAAAAACTCCTAACATAGTAAATAAATTGAATAAAACAAACTTTTACTCCGATATTTTACCTATAGAAATTATTGACTCCGATCAGTCAATAGATATTCATATATATAAGATGAATCCATAGAATATCAGAAAACACGATATATATAATAGATAAATTTCATAAATCGAAGTCCGAAATTCAAGCACGGAATACCAAAATAGAGATGGCCACACCGTATGAAAAACTCCCGCAAATATACAAGGATATGCTTAACTTTCTCATGTGAACGTATCACTTCCCAAGGCAGTAAGCAAACTAAGATAAGACTTACATCATTTCGTAAGATATAGTAGTACATCATATATACACATATGATGCAGCTAAGAAGAAAGTCGGCCCAAGTATCCAGCGTGAGTGCTAAGCGGTGCGGATCTACCTTATACATATGGGGTCTACGGATCCCGTTAAAAATAAAAACACTCTACATTTTATCTATAGAAAAATATTTCGGATTCCGTAAAAAAATTATTTACTGTGTTAAATATTTACGGTCCCCGTTGAAAAAAAGTTCAGGGTCTGCCAAAGCGGCACGAACAGTTCGCCACCCCAACGTTTAAAGCTTTGATTCTAGAGAATTTTCTTCTCGGACTGGAACCATCCGCCAGCAACTCCCTTTCTGCAGATAAATTCGGCGAGAAAAGATAAAGGGATGAGAGTGAGAGCTCACAACCAGACGGCATAAAAAAACTATCAAGACTCCCTCCTTTTCTTATTGATATGAATAAGAATAGGAATCCCTTTTTTGTAATTATCTAATCGCGACACCAATTAATAAAAAGACACGATATATTTTATGTGGTTTTACGGCGTAGAAACATCCGTCAATTACGTCAAATATTTACGTTGATACTTATCTACCTTTATCGTGTTTGCATCAAAATTTTAGTTATTAAGAAACTAAACCGCAGACTAAGTATTTTCTGAAGGAGATATATATTATATCTAATGGACATCCACATAATACGAGTATATTTATAAGAGTTAGAGACAATTTTTTTTTTTTTGTCATTTTAGACAATTGCATATGAAATAGTTTACGAAAGATGGAAGAAAAATATTTTTCACTGATCAATAATTTTAATTTAAAGTATAATATAAACGACAAAATACGAAAGAAATAAAATCAATAAGAAAATCATATTGAATATTATAATTCCATTGACAACAAATATAAAGTTTTATATTCAAGTCTATAAAATTACATAGTTATGCATACATGCATAAATTCACTTATATGTATTTTCATTTTATACAAATAAATATTCTAGTTTCCTAGTGAATTGTCGATGTACGTTGCAATACATCGTTATTGTTAGTCTAATATTTAAATTTAGCCAAGTTAAAACTTAAGCTAATTTCACAGATATTTTATGATACACAGTTATAAAATTCTATATCAAATGGTGAAATGCATTACAATCACATATTTTTATTATGTTTCACAATGCCTTCAACAAATTAATATCAAATTAAGAATGATCTGGATGACACAACAATCACAGAACCATGAGTGATACCAGGGGTGGCTCCAAAGCCTATGAAATGGGTCACTTGACCTCCAAAAATATTTTTAAAAAAATTCTATGTATTTTTTTTATATTATTTAAATTTTTTATATACTAATATATACTAACTGATTCACTAATTTTTTTAAATGTTGACTCTTGACCTATAATAATAATTAGATTTTGATAATAATGCTTTTAAATTTCAGAATACAACGCGCCGCTTTCAATTCCCCGACATGTAATCAAAATTCCTCGCAAATTGCCCTCGAACGACACCACTAATGTTTCAATCTTTGATCATGATATATCACATATTTTTCTATAATGTAATTTTTATCATGATAAATAGAAGTAAATTTAATTGTATCACACAAATGTGCAAAAATGGACGTGTTCGTATCATTGCTCCGCTCATAAATAACTTGATATAAACTTAACTTCTCATGCCACCTTTTTTTTTTTTTTATTGAGAATGACACATACATACGTAATGGTTACGTCATGGCGTGTGATCTGATAGTGATATACATCGTTTAATAATGTTAGATTTATATCATTATCAATTTAGACACATAATAATCAATGTTACAGAACACCATTATGTTACTCGTTATAGCACAACCGTTATCCTTCTATCATTAATATTTTTCATGAAAAATTGACACGAAGAGATTAGCAGGCGCTAGAAACATCACCAAGTTTCATGTTACATTGACACGTGTCTGTCCACATAAATTCTCTCTTGAGTTTTCTAGTAGCATCCTCTCTAGACATGCATGTATGTCCCACCCTTTTCAACCAACAATTTATATGCACACTTCTTATGTGTTGAATCGGCGAAGAAGACTATCACCTCGATCACAGAGAATAACTAAAATATGCAACGCAAATTCGTTGCCACAGCAACAAAATTACACAAACTTCTCGTACCCACTTCACCAGAACCTCGATTTCTTGCAATTAGGGGCTGCCGGACTGATCCTCGCTCCGTCAATCAAACCGCAGACTCGAAATTCCACGGTGAAAATCCGGAAGCAACCTATGATAATGTATTCCCTGCAATTTCCGGTGATGGATTAGCTCATGTATCCACCCATGATGATGATGGATCTTATGAACCTCCAAAAAATCCGATTCTCCGATCAAATCCGAAAATAAAGCGTCCAGCCGTGAACCCACCACCGGACCCCTTCACCCAGCAAAAGAGATCCAGTTCCACCTCTTTAACATCAGAACAGAGAGAAGACATCATTTGTGTGGGCTTTGACGGCAGCCCCTGGCCAGAGGACGAAAAGGGTGGTCGTCGTCGTGACCGTGGAACCAGCAGAAAAGAGGCAGAAGAGGATGATAAGGAGTACTTTAAACATCACAAGGCGTCTCCGTTGTCTGAGTTGGAGATTTCTGATACGAGAAAGCCCATAACAAGGGCTACCGATGGGTCGGCGGACAGTAGACACGGGGATTATGGTGGTGGTGGTGGAGTGGTGGTCTGGAAGCCTGAGCAGATTGATACGGCGGAAGATTCCCTACGGAGGGCGATGGAGATATGGAAGCAGAATGCTATGAGGGGGGATCCTGACTCTCCTCACGGCAGAGTTCTCAGGGAATTGCGAGGAGAATATTGGTGATAAAAATCACCTCCGGTTGTAGGGGGCCTAGGGGCTTGTACAAATTTTTTTTTTTGTTTTTTTTTTGTTTTGAGGAATGATATGTGCACAACCGTTGTGTCACTGGCATAACGAGTGACACAACAGTTATCTGCATCGTAAATAATTATAAGTTTAAATTTATCTTGATGTGAACAATTAAGATCAATGGTGCAGATGACCGTTGTGACACTCGTTGTGACATAACGATTGTGCCGATATCATTATCTAATTTTAATGTTGTTGGTGTTTTGTTTTGTTTTTTTTATTTTCCTGCAGTTGGTTGAACATTGACATGGCTACCTTGTGGTTTAAGATATCTTTTGATAGTACTTAGCCCATTTTCTACATATATCTTTGCTTATTGTTGAGTGTTACATGCATGATGCACAACTTGTTATCTTGTATTTCGTTATCTTTTCACACCCAAGATTTTTATTACCCAAATGGAATCAAAAAATATTAATTATTCGTGTTCTCATTTCTGAGTCGGTTTATACTTAAATATTGATTGGATACACTTTTCAACTAAAATTAAATCACGATTGGAAACACTTTTCAATTAAAATTAAATTAGTAAAAATATCAACATTATGTGTAAAATTCAATCAGAATTAACAAGTGAAAAAAAAATATTAAAGAATGGAAAAAATGATGTCTAGATCTCGCTATGGATGAAGATATATGAGTTGCCACTTGCCAGAGCTCTGACAAAAGCTAGCTTGATTCAAATTGATGAAATTGAGGTATGCGAGGAGAAAATGCCAGAAAGAGTGGGTGTAGCTCTTTCTAATGCAATCGATGAAAAACTGGGTGATGCTTCACCCATAGTGGTAGGGTGTAAGTTCTGGATTGGTTGTACATCGAATTGCGTATTGGAATTAACCGTGTCTTGGAATTAACCGTGTCTGAATCTGATACTACCTTGACCTGTCTTTTAAGTCAAGCCAATCAGGCCACGTTTTAGAGCCTATCGAAAATCTAATACTTCATCTGTCTCATAATATAAGGCAATTTGGTCATTTCAATGTAAAATATTGTATTGTTTTCTGGGCCTGACTAATAATATTGCATTGTTTAGTGTGAAAGTGAAGACTATGCATTTAATATTGTATTGGAATGTGAGAAAGACTTATATTTTGGAACACCACAAAAAAGTTAAAAAGACTTTTATTGTGGGACGGAGAGAGTATTTTAAAGCCCCAACTGAAAAGAAAAAAAAATAAGCTAGTAGTATTATAGAACTGGAATCTCAAATTTAAGCAGCCATCAATATCATTTTTTTTGTTGTTAGAGACACGTTTTTTTTTAAGAAAAATAGGAAATGCCTAAAATGACTTCATATTTTTGTAAACCGACTTTGACGATCGACCTTCTCTACTTTACTATTAGCAACTTTTGCCTTGCCCTTAGCCGGCTCACTCTTTTCTATGTGATTACATTTACGATCAAACTTCCAGTAGTAGTGCAACAACCAAAAGAAATTGTAAATTGAAACCATTTAAAAATAAATCAAGATTGAAAGATGGATATTGTCTATAGAATTTTTTTTTAGATGTATTTGGTTTAAGGCCCGATAAATATATGGCTTAGGGCCTTGAAATTCACAAACCCTGACACTACCGAGTTAGATATTTTTAAGAAGTTAAAAGATACTCATCTTATGAAATGTACTTGGTTTAAGGCCCGAAAAATATATGGCTTAGGGCCTTGAAATTCACAGGGCCTGACACTACCGAGTTAGATATTTTTATGAGTTTAAAAGGTACTCATCTTATCTTTGCAATGAAGTATCCGTTATATTTATATTCCAACCAATACAAAGCATGCAAAATGAGGAAATAACAAGTTTCCACTTAACACACCACATAGGTGGCACAATTTCACGCTAGCTACTACTTGATGAACAAGAAAACCATCCAAGATTACTATTAATCACTCTAAATCAACTCCTTGTCATTACTTTCCAGATTAATAGGATCTTTAGCCTGTCATTAATAGGATCTTTATCCGACCAATAGGATCTTTAGCCTGTCATTTTTACAACATAACTTCAAAAACAAACAAATGTCAATCGTACTGCAATGAACAAATACAAGAAGGTGTTATGTGCAATAAACAATTATACATCGTTTTCGATGAGCATGCGTTACATCGTACCATAATACTAATATGATAGCATATATAGTATTTTCCATGACAATAGTAAATGCATCCTTAATGAGAGTCAAAGGTTAACGAGTCGATCAATCTGTGCTTTTTGGAGTCTTCAAACACTTGCACAACAACGGCTACAACCATATGAAATTTCATCCGGGAAAACCTTCAAATGTTTGGATCAGTATCAGATCACTCATATTTTTCTTATAAGTAAATGAGAATGCTGGATATTAATGATTTATGAGGATTATATGTAATATCCTGATTTTTCAGAAAAAGACAACGTGTCATTTAACAAAAATCAGAATATATAATAAAAAAAACGAAAAGGAAAAGGAAAAGAATAAAAGGGGTAAAAATAACTCCCTAGGAGTTATTTACAAGAAATAAAACTCCCATTTATTTTGGAAGGTTATCTGAAAAGAAAGAAGGAAAGTTCGAACTGCTAGCTCTGGAGAAAAGAAAATAGAAACCAAAACACAAAGGAATCTTGAAGGACAGAAATAAGGGGGCCGCATAAAATTCTGAACCCATGGCCAAAGGATTTTTATTTTAGCGAGCTAACACTTTTAACCTATTTGAAATAAAAGGGGCGCAAACACACACCATACAAGAGCAAAAGGCAACGAATCAAGAAAACAAGATAGATAAGTGCATAAAACAAATCATCGATAGGCGGCCCTAAGGAGAGCCGTCAAATTACAAAGTTCAAAACCGAAACACAGAATAAGTTGCAAATCAACAAATTGTTTGAAACAAAACATTGGAGTCTGAGACGCTTAAATCTCGGAAAAACAAGCATAAATTTTAAACTTGGCGGGAAGAACGTCGGTGTGGCCGCTTTCTTCATCGCCGCCTTCCTCATTGTCGGTGACCGGAGGGTTCTTCAAACAACAAAGTTGATAGGATAAACCGGGGGAGGATCCCAAACCGGCTCGGCATCCTTTACCTGCCTAGTTTGGATGGAGACAATGTGATCCGGAGCATAAGGAATATCCGGATGAAGAGCCAACAAGTCGGGATTCCGCTGGGGCATGTTAACCCACTTGAGCATTTCCTTGAAGCTGAGCGACTCTTTACAATGATATGCCCAAAGGCAGCGAGCGAGATGGTTGAAGCCTTGATCAAAGCTCGCCTCTAAATGATAGAAGAACTCGTCCGTCTGCTGATAGGCCGCAATGGCCGTAGGACCAGCTTCCTCGGCGGCTTTGTTGGCGACAACAAGTTGCTCCTTCAAACTCGCAACCTCCTGTTCAGCGTCCTTTAAAGCCTCCTCAGATTTCTGAGAATGATCACTCAAGATCTTCATTTTCTGCTTCAACTCCTCATCTATCTTCGCGCTTACCTCCATAGCCTTCTTCATGCGATCTATTTCGGCCTGGGTTTTGACGTTCTTGGCCTCAAAGAATGAGCCTTGCTTTCTTAGATGCACCAGGGGCGCCCGCTTCCTCACCAAGACATGGCGCTTCTCAGCGGCCTCGGTAGCTTTCATTATGCGAGTCTCAAGCTGCAAAAAATATAAAAATGATGAGTTCGCAGAAAGTGAAAAGAGAGCAGAAAAAGGAGAAGGAAAAGCAATAATAAACAAAAACAATGGCTTACCGTGGAGGAGGCGATCCCAAATTCGCCAGCAAGATCCTTCAATTACCTCATCCCTGGCGGGGGCATTGTCGCGAACTACCACTCGGTCAATAATTCCTCTGCCAATCTCCATCTGTTCTCCGGCCTGCACGTCCCATGACAAGCGGCCCAGAAGGATAACGTCAGCAATAGCCTCCCTAAGTTGGCTTGCCTTTGCGGACTTCCGGTGAACTCAGCGTCCAACCAAAGGGCCTCTTTCCCCTGGTATCCGCGAGGCAACGTCCCTTTTGGCGGCGCCCTCTCCTCATCAGCGACTTCCTCCATGGTAGCAGTTCGTTTATCGTTGTGATCATAACCCTTGCTAGCGCCGCCAGCAGCTTTAGATTTTTCGACCCTTGATCGTTTGGGCTCCTGAGCCTCGTAAGCAGGTACGTCAGCTGGCAACCTTTTTTGGGCCCCTCCAATTTGACTCGAGCCCGCGCCGACTAGGGCCGCTGTCAGAGCTTGAAGATTGGGATTATAAGCTTCATCAACAACCGAAGCGTCGACCGTTCGAGGGATCCTTCCTAAAGCTTGTTTCAGAGCCGCCTGCCTGCCTTTTGCGGCATCATCTGCCAACTTCTGCCTTTAAGCCCCCCTCTCAGTAGCATCCATCTTGCTGACTGAAAGTTTAAAAGTTCATCAAAAGCTGGAAAAATAAACAAAAAACAAATTAATAAGGAAGGAAGAGTAATGAAATAGAAAGCAAAGAAAAATTACGGCGATGCCTCTTGCTGGGATCACCCTGACATGCAGCACACTCGGAGCGAAAGCAACGGTTTATATGACATTCTCCGACCCAATCAGAATCGCTCTCCTCAGATGCAATAGCCACCAGAGGTTGGGCTTTCGCCGGCCCCACAATTCCGGCTCTACTCGCATATGGCTCCGCCATGTCTAGGAGATCGATCCAGGACACATTCCTCTTCGAGGCGTGACCCCATCGTAGTCTATTATCGCCGAAGTCCTCGGAAGAATCGATACTTGTCCACGAAAGGATCATCAAAACCAATCATAGAAAATTTTCTTGCGGGGAAAGGGAATGAGGGAAAGGCCCACCAACTTTCGACTCGACCTTAAAAACGCGATCCCCAGGGTTGTGTATCTTGTTGGGGAGATGGAAGAATAAACGGGAGTCCAGGCCCTCACGTTGGCCCGCTACGGGAAAGAATTACCACAGAGCAAATGAAAGCTGTTTGAACATGGAAAATGTAGGCTCTTGCTTCATCGTTCGACAGAGAACAATGAAAGACATGATCTGAATGGAGGCCCCAACGGCCAGGTCGCATGGCAACACTCGCAGCTCGCACATTAGCTTAACCAAAAGAGGATCGAAAGGGGGCCAGAAGCCGGCAATGAAGTGATCAAAGTGAAGAATTATGGTATTCCCAGGGCGGCGAGCACAAATAAAATCTTCTCGATCGCCAGGCCGTAGCTTGTCTTCCTCCTTATTAAAGTCGATCAAGGAAAACCGGTAGAGATTGGGGTCAATATTGTAAAATCGCTGAACGGTTTTGGCGAGGTCTGTACTCTTCCGGATCCGTCGCCAATGCTTCTCTACATCCTTCTCATACAGATTCATGAGGGCAAATTCCCTTAAGGCCTCGGGATTATTAGGCTTTAAAGGCTTCCCTTTAGCCGCTGCTTCCCCTACCGTCATGGTCGAGGGATCAGCCTTTTTTCTCTTAGGTTTTTTGGGGAGCTCCAGAGGTTTGCGTGGAACCGATTCAGAATCGTCCTCACTGGATCTCATCAGCCTATGCAAGGCGGCATCCTCCACATACATTTCGTCATCGCTAGGCACCCCAACACTACTCGCACCCTCCACTGCCGAAATATCATCATCACAGCCGCGGCCACTAGTACTTGCCTCGCCTCGACTTCGAGCCGCCTCCTTGCGACTTTTCTTCCGCCTAGGCACCGGATCGGATAGCAGATTCCCTAGGCCGAAAGGATGCTCAGTGTCGTATCCCACAGCGTCCCCCTCCATCAACTCGTCTTCTAGGTCATCATGGGTGAGCACCTCGGGGCTAGATTGGTCAAGCTCATCCTCCAGGGCTTAGGCATACGCTTCTCGATCTACTTCAGAATCACCGCCAAGGCTAAAATCGTCATCCGACATCCTGCAAAACAAGGAAAGGTGGAGCTTTAAATCACCTGGGATAATGTAGATCACACCAAGGAGGTGATCGCACCCATCTCGACACCTTCCCTGCGGTTTTGCAGGACGGGATGCCGCAATAAAATTACAAAAGAGGAAGGACATTACGAATCGCTAAGAAAAAGCACACCCCTTTTTCCCAGAAAATGTCCAGTTTGTACCAAAGGAAAACCATACCAAAACAAGGGCACCAATTCAAAAACTCAAGTCTTTATTCCCTCAGACACTCCAGGTCATGCACGAAACGCGAAGGGAAGGAACAAACGCAAAAAAAATGAATGGAAATCCTATAGGAAAAACCATCGGAGGAGCTTAGGGGGTGAAGAATTACCTGTTCTAGCTGAAGAACGATCGGAAACTATAGAAAGCAAGCGGAAACCTCGAGATTGGCCGCCGGAAACTTCAAATCTTCAACGGAAAGCACTCGAAGCTGATGAAAAGCTCTATAAACTGTGAGAGAAAAGTGGGAAGAAAGTAGTAAGGGCGAAAAGTGTTGAACGAATGGGGGTTGGACCCTTATATAGACAAGAAAATTTGATCGTGCGGTCCAGGTGGGATTTACCCAACGGTTCGATTCGGCGATTATCTTGGGAGTTTGAATTTCAAAATCGCCATCATTACGGCGGGTCAATCAATGCCCACGTAATAACTCACGTCAATCAATGACTGCGCTATTACTAGGGTAGTTGCCGAGACGCCATCAACATCCACGTGGTTGCAGTTACCTATAAACCGAAAGGACCACGATCTGACGGTTCAACTGCCGCACCACTCACGTTTGACACTCAACGTCCCCATACACAAGCCTGCCCTGATCAAGCTCGCCACCACCATGACTTGCAAAAATCTCCGTTGAATAAGTCGCTTCAGACGACAAGGTCGCCAGACCCATAAACGCTTAGAGGCAAGACGCACAAATAGCGCGACCCTTAGTGAATAAGTCGCTTCAGACGACAAGGTCGCCAGACCTGGAAACGCTTTGAGGCAAGACGCACGAATAGCGTGGCCCTTAGTAACTAAGTCGCTTCAGACGACAAGGTCGGCAATCCCAAAATCACTTCGAGATCGTCCGCTTGATAGTGCGATCTAGAACAAATAATCGGAAGACCCCAGCAATCTGAACAATCTTTGTATTCTTTACTCTATGCTTGGCCTCCTCTAAAGTGCCCAAGACATGGAGTAGGGGGCCATTGATGTGTCTAAATATGCCGCCACCTATGTGTTAACGGAAACTGCGCATCTAGTCACCAGGATGGAGTCGGGCCGCGGTCACAGCGTCGGAAGCAACAATCTGGTTAGGGTCGCGGGATGGAAACCTCATGACGAGCGTGCTAACCTATAAGCTCATAGTCGCTCAAGGGGCCGCCCAGCCTCCTAACTCGGAGATCAACAAGAGATGGAACGAGTCCGGGAAAGGAGCGACCAAGGGGAAGTCGAGATAGAGCGAGGAAGCGAGCTCACAGATCGCGACTCGAGCACCCTCATAACGACGTCGCCAGTTGTATTGTCCGCTTGACATCACTGTATACTGTGCTTATCTGTCCTTACCCCGTTCCCCTAGCTCTTGCCCTTGCCTATAAAAGGAAGGCTTGTGTAATTTCATAAAGAGATATATGCAAAATAGACAAAGAGGACAAAACTCTTGTCAAGTTCATTTCTCACAGCATTCATTCATTACGCCACCTCGCCGCCGTGCCTCACCGGCCGCCCCCACCACATCTAGTAAAAACAGCCAGATATCCATCTTCACGATCACCGATAAGCCACCGTGATAATATTATGCATTATCACTTGAAAAGCATAATTCGGATGTAGACGGGAGCCTAGTGTAATATCCCGAACTTTGGAAAAAGGCAGACGTGTCAATTTGTAAAGATCGGTATATTATATTTATTTAATATGGATTTTAAGTATGATTTAAATAAAAGAAACAAGAAAAGAGAAGGGGTCAAATGGGAACTAAGCATAATTAAGGGAGTTAATAGGATTAATTAGCTAATACCACTTGGAGGTTATTTCCTACAAAGTAAAACTTCCTTTTTTCCCCTGGGAGTGGTCAGAATTTGTAAAACAAATGCTTTGAGAGCAAAGGAAAGAAACAGAAAAAAGCTAAAGAGACTTCCCCACAATTATAACAAGATCTGAAGATTCGGAATCAACGGGACAAGAGGATCTTTTTGATACCAGAAAGTTAGAGCTTTGAGAAAGGTTTGTTTTGCCCTACTTTTGGAATCATCGAGATTTGATCTTGTCCGGACGTTCTAAGTTACTCAATTCGTAGTTACAGTTGTTTAGAACCCTTAATCACAACTAATCCTTGAATTGATTGTTGATCAATTAGGTTTTAAGTGGAAGAACTAGAAGTGATCTTGTGTTTTGTCTCTTGCTTTAATCAAGCACGGGCTCTTCCTAATGTGTAATTATGTTTATGATGTTTAAAATTGAGTGATTGAGGTGTTTTAATGCCGTAAATCATGCCTACTTGTTGTTAGAGAAGTATGTGGTGTTTAGTTATGTAAAAGTTATGCTTTTCTGCTGTTTTGCTGTGCCTATTGA
The DNA here is from genome assembly GCA_026214975.1 of Gentiana macrophylla. NCBI lineage: Eukaryota > Viridiplantae > Streptophyta > Magnoliopsida > Gentianales > Gentianaceae > Gentiana > Gentiana macrophylla. Next base: position 101,235,653 of record CM047811.1, read on the forward strand.
TGTTAAACTTGTTTGGAATCGAGTGGGGATCGTTTAGATGCATAAATACTTAGGTGGCTAGTTAAGATGTATGTGCTAGGCCTTGTCCATGTCTAGTGGTCTAGGAAAGATAGTAGTAGAGATGAGGTAGCTTACTTGAAAATACTTAGGTGGCTAGTTAACAAAATTATAACAAACATACTTGTGTAGTCAAAAGCTTAAACATCATGTCATTCTTGGTAAGGCACAAGGTCATATCGCGATGTGTGAGCTATTCGGATTAAGCGAGTAACTCTGCTGGCCTTTAAAAGGCACTGGAGTGGAAGAACCTCGTGAATGAATAACTTTACTGGCCTTGAAAGGGCACTAAAAGTAGAGGGACTTCACCGAACGTGTACGCTATCGAGCTTTCCCGTGTGGCTATTGATGTGATCCACTGATAGGTTGCAAACGATATCTCGTGGTGGATATTCACCATTCGTAGTGCTCTTGAATGCGGTTGTAACAAAGATAAACTAAGCTAGAAACCAATAGTCACAACATATTGATGAGCATGAAGTGAACTCTAGAGTTGAATTGGTCTCATAAAGATAATTTAATAATAACTAATGAACCTTTCGTTGTAAGACTTAATTATACATTAGCTTCTTCCTCTTGCTAAGTATTTTGTACTTACCTCAATTGCATATGTTGTTTTGTGTGCTTTTGGGGTGAGAAGACGAACATGTTGAACAAGTGTTGGATCACTTTGAGGATGACGTTTGAGACGATGCATTGCTAGATGTTTTTTTTTCTTTGCTACCAGAAATTGGAAAATCAGGTTGTGTCGGACCTTTGACTTGCAAATCAGTCGTACAGCTTTCCGACATGGAAAATCGTAAGCGTAGGGTTCTCTACGTTTAAGCGTAATGAATCTACGTTTAAGCGCAGAGAAATTTGAATAATTGCAACTCCTAATTTATTGAAATAACCCACGTTTAAACGTAGATTCCTTACGCTTAAACGCGAGAATCTACGTTTAAACGTAGGCTATTTCAATAAATTAGGAAAGTTGCAATATTCAAATTTCTCTACGTTTAGACGTAGGGTTTCTTACGTTTAAACGTAAGGAACCCTACGTTTAACGGTAAGGTCCTGATGGGTTTTGAATAAATCTCTCTCTCTCTTCTATCCCCTTTCCACTAGTTCTAATCCCTACGTTTCTAATTAGTTTCTTTACGTCTGACGGCGATTTTGCACCAAATATTCAGATTTGGCACCTCTGCTCTCAAGCATAATGGATCAAAGCAATATAGAAAGTGTAAGTGTTTCCCCTTATGATGCATTTAAAACGTTTTATTGTTATATTGTTTTCCTAAATTTTGTTGTATATATTTTCCAATTTTTAGTGTTTTGTAGTGGTGATTAGCCTGATATTTGTTGGCCTTGTGGTGATTAGTCTAATATTGTTGACTAATAGAGGGGATTAGCCTGAAAGAAGAAGAAATGGTTAGAAAATTGATATTAACTTGAAAGACTCTGAATAATGGCCCATTCGTGTGATGTATATTGAACAAGTACCTTACAACAACATTAATTGCCATCTACCACTTAACGTAGATAATATAATTTAAAACGTAGGAAACCTACGTTTAAACGTAGAACAATGCGTTTTAACCTACGTTTAAACGTAGTGAAATACACATAATTGAACTTCCTAATTTATTGAATTTCCTTACGTTTAAACGTAGTTAATATACGTTTAAACGTAAGAACCCTACAATTACTGCTTTGATTTGTGTCAGAAAGCTATTTGAATTCCTTACGTTTAAACGTAAGGAACACTACGTTTACCTGAATTTCCATATCAGAAAAGGCACGACCTGATTTTCAAGTGTCAGGACTGGCACAACCTGAATTTCCAATTTCTGCTTTGCTACCTATGATGTACTTACTATGTTGTACTTTTAAATTTCAAGATAAGTGTTGTACTTTCTTTAAGACCTTTGTAAGGTTAGTTGTTGTACTTTTGCTTTGGACATCGTATGTTGTAAGTTACTTCGTTGTTGTAAGTTACTTTTCTACCTTAAGTATGTTTGAAGTTTCTATTCTTAGTAGTTTTTATGAGGTTTTGCCGAGTGTTTTTAGCTTCCGTTTGCTAAACTCGATACGACGTAATAGAGGCTTACGTATAATATTGAATTTATTTAATATTATACGTGCCGAACGGGACGTTACACCTACGTACCCATGATTTTAGTCGTGGTGTAATTAATGATGTAGATCTGCTAAAAGTAAAGTCAATGTACATGACAAAGTCATTATAAGGAAGTTATTGTCCGTCCTGTGCCAGAGACTTGATGATGGCTTCAAAGTACACTTTACAGTGAATAATATAAGTGTAAGATGGGTTTGAGATCAACCAATGGTTACGAGGCAACCTTCTGATTGGTAATCGAGTGCATGCGGAGCATAAATCCTACCTAATATCTCGGGATGTTTCCCTCTACAGGATAGACCTCAACAAAAGACTGAAGAGTAATAGCAACAAGTGATTGTGTTCAGTAGTTCCTCATATCAAATTATTGACTCTAGAAATATAGTAATATGGAGAAAACAAATTTGTTTCAAGCACCGACAGAACCGGAAGCGCCCCTTCTTTCAAAGATTTCAAAGAGAAGAGGACGGGTTATTCACAATTCATTTGATGGTTAGAGGCAAATTGAAAGCAAAGCAGTAGGAATTTATTGTGGGTTCTTAACCACTACTAAGTAATTTACAGTTATTATCAATGGTCAGTCATGTTATCCGAGCTACTCGAGGGCTTTAAGAAATATTTCTCAGCATCGAGCTTATAAGTAATGTTGTTAGTTAGTCATGTGTTAGTAGTTTTATTTTTATTTTTAATAACTCAGATCATCTCATAATAAAAATAAAACAAAGTAGGAGTAATTCAACATAGCAAGTTCAAAACGAATCATTTATTTCAACAATTATAAGGGTACGATGAAAAATACCTGTCCTTTAACTAAAAACAAGTCTTTTTGGGGAATTCTGGTTGTGGCAATAGGCACAATGTAAACCCTTGCTAGAACGAGGATTGTTATTTATTGTTTTGGAAACGGACATAATGTTTAACCCTTTTATTAAAAAATAAATAAAAATATTCCCCAGTAATATCTTCTGAATTTTATCACACACATAGTACTCTATAAGTTTATTTATTGTTTTGGAAACGGAAATGTTGAATTTTTTTTAACTTCCCTAATTTATTTTTTTTAACGGAAACGAAAGGTATTACACGCGCACCCTTTTTTTGCCCCTAGTGGGACTCAAACCCCGGTTTCATGTCAGATTTTACGGAAATGTTATTTTAAAATAAAATGATTTCTCATTATAGAGACTTTTTCTAAAGTTTAAAGAACATCATTGATTAATCGCTATCCTCCTTAATAACGAGGAGTACATGAGAGCGAAGGGACAAACCTCATTCCACGGTACCTAGTGTAGCTGAATGTCGTATCTAGCTAACAAATATGCATTAATATTTCCCTGCCGTTTGACAAAAGAGAAGGAAATCAAAACAAAAGCAGGTAATATTTAGAATTTTCCCAACAAGAGACCAATGATTTTCTTTGTATTTTAGGATCTGTTGATATGTTAAGAGCGAGTCACCTTCAAAAACCATCGAAAATAACGTCCCACAAAATGGCATAATCCGGGTTTTGTTAGAGAGCTAGAGCTTCACCCATTATAACGTTGAACCCTCTTCATTTTTTCGAGTAAGCTTTCAGAACATCACTATTATAATTCCGGACCTAGCTAAGCCCGGATCACAGCCACACCATCCCCAAATGCTGCATACAAATTAAATTTTAGGACCCCAAAGTTCGGTGGCTCCCAAGTAGGGGTGAACAATAAAACCAGAAATCAAACCAACCGGTCGAACCAAACCGGTCCAAACCGAAAAGTACGTAAACCATGGTTTATTGGTTGGTTTATTTATTGCAAAAACCAAACCGTAAAAAACAATTTGGTTTTGGTTTTCTAAGATAAAAACCGGACCAAACCAAAACCGTGTAAAATATATATATATACACACACACACACTCACAAATATATGTGTGTGTATGTATATGTCTATGAATATCGACCCTATTAATTAAGGGGGCCTTTATTTGTACCACAACAATCCATTCGTGTACCACTCTACCTGTGCATTACAGTAAAACCGACTTTTCATCGGTCCCCCTCAATTATAACAACATGTAAATAACTAATATCTCCGTCGATGATTTATTAATATTTCAATCAACTACCTCACACACGTATTTTGATGCTCATCCTAATAGGATGACAAGATGAAATAAAACAGTTTACATGGTTTCATATGATCATTTGAATTGGAAAATATGATAATAAATGTTGTCATGCGTGTACACATACACACACACATATATATATATATATATATATATATATATATAGAGAGAGAGAGAGAGAGAGAGAGAGAGGGGACCCGGTGACATTCTAGTTATGGTGTATGGTAGATGGAGAATGAGAACCTTGTATGATTGTCGTATGAATAATAAAATGAATTTGTTGAACCGTGATAATGGCTTGCAGTGAATTATTTGTATAAAAAAAAGGATAAAAAACCGGAAAAAACCGTAACCAAGTCGATCCAAACCGGATCGGATAAAATGGTTTCACCTAGCTATGGTTCGGTTTTGGATTGTAAATTTTGAAACCGTAAAAAATTGTTTGGTATTAAAAACAACTAAAAACCAAAAAACCGGACCATGTGGGAGTATTTAAAAGCGGAGAGGGAATTATCAGTTTGTGGCTTGCAATTTTCATCCGCTTTAGAAGATAATTGGTTATTTGTAGAGACTTTTACTGTATAAAAAAAAAAAAAAAAGGAGTTTATCCTCTTAAAGTAAAGTCTTATAAGAAGACGTTTTGATCTTTTGGATATGGCTTGCAGTGGTATGAAGCGAGATGTTATAATGACAAATTGCATTCTGTTCCTGGATGTCATGATTCGATTCTCGTAAAGGGTTGATTTTCGATTGATAACACCCTTCAATGATGAAGAGAACCAAAGCAGTTCTCGACTCTAAAGCTCTGGTTCACTGATTAACCTCTCCCACATTCCCGGATCAAAAAGTGGAGGCGCTACGGTTAGGTTTAACTGTTTTTTATAAGAAGACGTTTTGCTTTCTTTCTTTGATCAATTATTACTTCATCCCCCACACAACAATATATACTTATAATTTACTCAATTTCTTCCACACACGGGTTCTTGATCATCTTAGGAGAAATTGATCGTTTGTAATTCGTGGAAATATCGAAATGATCATCAACACGAGATAGCGATCATTCCCGGGTTCGAATATTATATACACATCAATAAATTTGTCTCCTCTACTTTGGTTAAATCAAGAATAAAAACGATATTGTGTTATTCGTTGGTCCACAACTATTAGATAGGTAACATCTCTCTTTTCAGATTGGATTTGCGTTATCTCATTCTATATCGCTTTCCTGTAGTGCACACGTCGTTGTTAGAAATCAAATATTATACAATTTGACATGAAAAAAACGCTTTGCAACAACTTTCCGTGTCATTCTGTTTTGTTAGAAAAATACATTCCACTGTTCAAACGTGATCGCCTATTATTTAATATTGTTTGATTTTCTTGACAATTTACACCTTGGAAATTTTATTTTATGTATTGCTTAAGATCCTAGCACTGCACTAAAAATATTATCAACGTTTAACCCATTTGTCGCATGTATAATAAAACTGGATCAGAGAATAATAAACTCGATTATTGACTTAATACCATGTATGATTATGCATTAATTTTTCTCTGTGTTTGTACTTTTAGATCTTAATGTTGTAACACCTTTTATGACTTGGTACTTATTTACTAGTATAATCTAACTGGGAACAATTGATTATATTAATTCAATTGGTTGGATCTTTTCATAATTTATGGTCTTAAGGAATTTAACTTGCAGGCGTTTATCTCTATTAACAGAGGTTTAATTATTCGATTTATACTTGGTCTACCGTCAAATAACTTCAATAACAAGCTTTAATTCTTTTATTTATTTATAAGACAACTGGAGATCAATTGATTTGATTAATTAATTGCAAACAGATGGATTATTTCGTCACTAACTGTTAAATAAAAAAGATTCAGTGAAAAAAAAATGGATTAATTCGTCACTGATAGAATATGCTGCCTCCGGTTACCTTTTGAGTAATGATTCAGGCATAACGGTTGTGCCACAACAAGTGACACAACAATCATCTGTACCGTTGATCATAATGTGTATAAATTGTTCATGATGTCCATCTAATAGGTGAAGGGTGCAGATCACCGTTGTGTCACTCGCTGTGACACAACGGCCTTTTTTTTTCTTCGAAAAGTTATAATTTACTTTTGTCATTTATAACAACTCGTACATGATTATTTTCAAAATATTTTATTAATGATAGTTTATTATGCATTTAAAATGATGATAGTGAAAAAGTATTTTAGTCTTCAACAAACAAAAAAAAAAAAAAAAAAAAAAAGGCTTCTATTGACACCAAGTTTTTACTTAAATTGACATCCTAAGGCACTCTTAAAATTATTGTTGTCACTACCATGATATTTTTATTATTTTTGAGCAACATACGCCTGTGTCAGTGACGTTTTTTTTTTTCGGTATTAGCGTCATTGGCACTGACATTGATTTTCAATACCAACGTCAGTGTCACTGATATTATAGGTATAAATGTATCATTGGTGAAAAACGGCAGGCCCACAGACGTTGTTATTGAAACAAAACGTCAGTGACACTGATGCGCTTACGTGGTGCCGAAAAAGCAATTTGTGGGTGGTGGTGAAGTAAATGAAAAGTAATTATAAAAATGGTGTCAATAGTAAATTCGCGGTGCCGATAGAAACCGAAAAAAAAATGTCATTTACGTTTTTTTTTTTTTTTTGAAGAAACCAACATTTACTCATTTTTCATTGTGGGAAAATCAGAAAAATGCCGCATATTAAGAAAATGATGTTAGTATATTGAGACAGTATCCAAAAAGATTTGTTCCTAAATAACTGAGGTAGTTTTTAAAAAGATTTGTTCTAAAATAACTGAGGCAGATACATTTTCAATGCAGCATTTATTGTGTTATTCCTACATCTACCATTATTTGTTAAGGAGTGGGGGAATATGTGCAACATTGCATTACTTATAGACTAAGAGTCTTTTAGGTATTTTGACATTTAAATTAAAGCATTAACTCACATCCTTAATATACGTGTTATTGCGCAACACATCCTTTCTCGATGCAATCGCTTCCTTATCGCAAATAACCAATCCCAAAAGGTTCAATGCAATCTCGAGTATCGATCCTCGCATGTTGCATTTGTCTTGGTATGAAATATGCTATCTCTTCGTTTTCTTAAATCATAACTAGGGTTTCCTTGTGTTTAATTATCGCTTTTCTGCGTAATATATGATGACATAATGTGCATTGGTACATTATCATATCTATGATATACACAACGTCTCTGTTTGATTGTTTTTAAAATATAATAAAATAAAAACATCATATATTTATGATATAATCAATTGTACATGTCTTAAATAAGTTTTTAACATGCTGCATTCATCAAACATGACATGAAAATGATATAAGTCTTGGTGGTATTACACGTTATATTATGTCTGTGATGTATTAATGTCATTAGAATCTTTTAGACTTGTAATTATGGCACAATTTCATGTTTAATTACATATATACATCATACAAGACTTCTGCATTGATGATCAAGACACAAGAGAACAATGTACTTGAGCTAGACTTCAATACAACACATACACACGACATATCCATGTGTTCATTATAAGTACAAGTTGTCCAATATTTTAATCAAGTTGGTATGCCTCTCAAAGGATCCTTGCTCTCCCAAAGTACCCCATCAGTTCAGAATGAAGGATATGTTGGAAAATGATGGTTAGAATGGATATTTTAAATGATATATGTCATATTCGCCTATGAAGCTAAGTGAGTGAATGAAAAGTGTTAGTAATAAAGGGAAAATTGGGGAAACCAATTTCTCCCACATTGGAAGGAAGGAAGGAAAATAGCCAATATATATATATGATGTTGTATTAGTGTAGTGGTAAGAAATTACCAACTTTATACACCGCTCTACGCACTGCGCTAGCAAGGGGTGCAAACCGGATGGATTTCACTTGAACTTGTGTGTAAGCGCGCGCCCCGCGGACACAAATGCAACTCGATTCATAGGCTCGGTGAAGGTTCGGGTTTGCAACCGTAACTTTTATTTTTGAGTGGCGAGCATCGTGCGACATCGACATCGTACTTTTATTTTCGAGCTAATATCGTCATCGTGTATATGCCGACATCGACATCGTGCATATATCGTGACCTTCCAACTGACAACACTTATGGCATACTGTGCCTGTTCCAATTCTGAGCTTTAATGACATTCATTTCGTGGTAATGAAGCTGAGGCTGTTCCACTTCGAATTCCATCAGTTCCTAGCTCTCCTCTACAGAATAAAGCCTATATAAACAGACTCTTTTTGTTCAGTTCAAAATAAGGCTGAACACACCAGCAATCTGCTTCTTCTTACTTCTTTTCTATATGAAAACTGAGAGTTCAAACTACAAGGTTCTTAAGCAATTGAAGGCGTTGTGCTTCCTGTCATTGCTATCCGTTCTATCCTGGGAGATTAACGTCCCCGCCAAGCTCACGGCACACGGAAGGTGAGGGGCGAATTAGTCTTAAGGAAACTGTGTGCAACACAGGGCTCGGATCATATATCCTTTCTGTTTTCTTTGCAATTGTAATTCGAATTTGTTGTTATTCGTTTCATTGTAATTTTTCTTTCGTTTATAAACAAGATTGTCCAACAGGATATGAGTAGACAAAGCCTAAAGTCTTTAAATACAAGATAAGAGAAGAAATGTTTGGACAAAACCACACCAAAAGGTTGGAAATTCTGTTTTGCCTAAAAACTAGCCGTTACATTTTAATTTGGAGATCCCACCCAAGCACCAAAGTTGATCACCAACTTAAGGGATGGTTTGGAAGTATAATAGGCATTAACTAACTTCATTAGAATGGATTAGAGTTGATTAAACATACCAAACATGCTTGACAAACTGAATTTCTCGCAAAAACTCTCTTTGCCTTCGAACGGTCTTCGACTCAAAATTGAAAAAACTCAACTATAAAAGAAACTTCAATCAGACTTGGAAGAAACTTGGACGAGCAAAATACATTCAATATTCGTACACACTCAAGCGCAATTCAAAGCTAAACTCAAGATTCATTTCTATACACTCAATCTTTGTTGTAGTGGACATCTTCCCTCAGTAATGGAGGTAGGTCTTTTGATGAAACCACTATACATAGTTGTGTTTTAATTTTAGTCTTTACTTTGTGCATCTTGATAGTTTGCTTAACTTGCTTATATTTTTGTATTGTTCTTTAACCTTATGCTATAATCATTTAAAAAAATCTAGAATCCCTTAATCAACTTGTATGCCAAAGTAATCTGATTAGGACACAAGATCACATTGACTGTCACTGTATGCCTTTGTTATGAAATCTACGCGGGAACACAGCGGAATTTAAAATTTATTTCCTTTTTAACCAGGGTCGACTACGTTTAAGAAACAAGCATATATAAAAGAAGTAGACGTAGAATATACATTGGATGATCTAAAATAGATCATCGCTTTATCTACGGTTGCAGTTTCTGCACGAAGCCGCCCAAGTGTTCGGCCTCTACCGTTGATCCACACGAACAACCCGCCGGAATCTCATCGTGGATTGCTACTAGAAAAACTCGGTTGCTAGACCGACCTTTTTTTTTCTCTCTCAAAACTCTCTCTAAGAAGCTCTCAAATTTTATAACAAATTAGAACTCTTTTAATTGTGATGATCAAAATAGCTAGTCAATCCCTTGCTTATCTAGGGGTAGGTGCGCCCCTTATGTTCCCACTCCCAATGGGAAAAAGCTTCTATGTAGATTAAGGAGAAAGAAAATATTTTACTAATAAAATAAGAAAAATAAATATTTTAGATTTATCTCATTTAATTTAATATCTCATATTAAATAAATTCAAGATATTGTCAATATATAATATTGAATATCTTATCATATTACTATAAATCAATTTACACATGTCTGCAAATCTATACTCATTAATATCAAATACTAATATATGATATTACTAATAATTAATTTGCGCAATCCAAGTGTATCTTAATATACTCAAATTTTCGCCCCATATGCCACAATATTTGCATCCGGAATAATCTTTATTAATTAGTATAATACTATGATTAATCAATTTGCAAAATCCATATGTATCATATACACATAATATACATCAATTATGTATTTAATTAATCAACATATAATATCTTGTATTTAATTTATTCATAATAAATAAATACCGTCATATAAATTTACCACCACAACACATTATAGTCGAGATAAATTTACCTTATTTGGTTATCGCTATAACCGCATTTTAATCCGGCTAGATGTCCTTATGTGTGTGACCCGATAGGCTTCCGAAGGCCGTAGGCACAAAGTGCATTTACTAAAATACCCTTCATACCTAACGATCACGAAATAGCGTCTAGCAACACACCGTGACGTTCAATCATCGGAAGAGTCAAATGCAACGACTACTACCTTTCATGTGAAACGGTTACCGTGTAAATAGAATCCTATCGCTCTAATAATATCCATACAGTCGTAACTCAAGTGTCAATACATTAACGACTGCATCTTATAATCTGGATATCAAGCTCTCTCGAAGTAACTTATTTACTCCCACTTTGCAAAGATTCACGAGAGCTAGACATTCCTTAAAAGAAGGCTCTTTTTAGATATTTACTCCTATTAATAGGATACGGGATTTCCGGACGAGCGTTTTGAATCCTACGCATGCTTCGGTATCATACCCGATCACTACCGTATGATCACCACATGGCTAGAGAAACCTCAATAGTGTCAAAGCATGACAATCCACACCGTGATGTAATGAAGACTTCGGTCTCAGGATAATTATTCAACCGCCACATAGTACGACGCTTAATAAAGTAAGTGAGTCGGTCTAACGTACGCATTCTGCAATTCATGTCCATGTACAGTCCAAGTATCTCAATACTTTGATAGACGAGATCTATCCCTATCTTCATAAGATAAAAGACATCTAATACGTGCTAGTCTAATCGTACTATTAATGTCTCATTTAATAGCACATGCGACTAGAGACATTTAAGTATTAAACCAGTTAAAATGAGTCGAGATCTCATCAACATAATCACTATCATGGTTTCCCTTTCACAGTTTGACATTAGGGACGTTATCATATATACAATCACACATTGGTTCATATAAATGAACAGAATATATAATAACAGAAAATCCATTTATTATATGTATAAACATAAAGAAATAGTAAAAATGATCTGACTGGGTCGGATCCGGTCCAACTTGATTGGTATTTTCTTGTTTAAAGTTTTGTGATCAGGCTTTAGACCTTGCTTTATATATTATCGAACTTGCTCACACACATTGTTATATATTTTATATGCAAGTTCTGATCGAATTTATGCTTATTCATCAACTTTAACAAGCTCATTTTAGATAAACACTTCAAGACATTGGTGAACCTATTTTTAGTGTCACTTGCATCTTGTCGGGAGAGTTTTTGATTGAATTGTTCTTGTTCAAGTTTATTGAGAGTCAGGTCCATTATAAACTAAGTTTAAGCGTCCTATAATCTAGACATTAATTCCGCATTTACCATATGATGATACGGGGATTCACACCTCCACGTGGAATTATCTGATTGGTCCATCTAGCATTTGAAAGAGTCTGGGCCAGCTATCCGCATCGGGTCGATACGAGACGTACCAGCGAAGACCACAGCTCAAGTAAGATCCACCAAGGGTCTGGACTCGAACGACCACGTCGATCTTCTTCGAGTCGATATCATACACATTAGCCTGGCCTCCTGGGTCCGCATCCCACAGGTAACTTGGGCAAGGAGGCAAGGCCCATTTAAGGGTATTTATGTCAATAGACCCCGTCGCCCTTAGTTTTAGGGCAGAAGAAGGATATGTGCCTATAAATACATAGCTCCAGGAACTACGTAAGGCTTGATTCCGGGACTTTCACACAGATACGTAGGCAATCCAAGATACATTCTTGGACTCCAGCCATAAAACACCCAAAACATTACCTTTCCCACAAGTCACAGCCATTCGATCTCTTACACTCATCCTTAGATTACACGTGGTACTCGATTCACCTGGTGGTGCATTATTTAGCATCGTCATTTGGCGCTAGAAGGAGGGCCTTCTACCGTGAGTTGGTGAAGAAATCACAATGGCACCAGCAGCAAGGAAGAAACCGACGAACAGTAAGAATGCGCAGATCGAAGAACACACGGATATGGATCCAGCAGGGGTTCCATCCCAGGTTCAAGAAGTCCCCACTGGATCTAAACCCGCAGTTGCAGATCCACCCAGGCCTCAGCTTCCTCCCCAGCTGCAAGATATGGCAGATCACTTAGCATCTTTAGATGAGGATGCCCTGAAAAGAGTGGTGGCGTCGGCGTTTATGGGTAAGGGAATCTGTAATCCCCCTGAAGAACACCTCTTAGACGCGCGGGGTCGTAAGGAAATCGATAATGCTAGGGGAAGAGGCCAGTCGAACCTCAAGAAGAATGTGAGGAAGGCCCGATTGAAATCGGCGTGACTAACGCCCGCAAACATACTGAACAAGAAAAGCATCGATGACAGTCGAGGATAGCATCCGAAATGAGTTCAATCGGATCGTAGGAAGGAGCATGTCGCAGAATGGCTCGAATCGCCATTTAGTCCCGAGATAGAGATATACACGATGCTCGAATCATTCAAGCCACCCAAGATGGAACCTTATGACGGTACCATGGACCGAGGACCATCTCAGACGATATATATCGTTGATGAGGTTAAGGAACATAAATGATGCCATGAAGTGCCGCGCTTTCGACACTTTGTCGACTGTGTCGAGCTCGAGAGTGGTTTCATAAGTTACGCCCCGGTCGATCTCGAGTTTTTTTCTGATTAGGACAAAAATTCCGAGACGCCTTCATTTAGAATAAGTTCCACCTTAGCGCCACACACCTCATGAATATCAAGCAAGACAAAGGGAGTCTACTATCGACTTACGAGACGCTTCAACCTTGAAGCCATGAAAGTACATAATGCCGGTGATGCGCTGCAAGTTAATGCTTTTGTGGGAGGCTGCGAAATATGAAGTTGTATGATAAGTTGTCCAAGAAGATGCCAAACGATATGGATGAATGTGTGAACATAGTCCATAAATTCTCGCCAAGGTGAAGAGGCAAAGTGCATCCGCACACCATTTCACTTGGCCTCAACTCGGAGGAGCGACTCGGAGCCGGACGGGCGGTCGACACCAGGGTCGGAATGAAGAAAGCAAGTCCAACGTTTTGATCGATCGACGGCTCGATATCGGATCGGCTCGGGAAGAAAGGAAATTTGAAAGATCGAGATTTTATACCCCTCAACCGATCTCGGGAGGTATTGGCAATCATGATCAAAAGAACATCGCCGGACACCTAAGCCCGATGTCCAAGGACCCCAGAGAAAGAAAAATACCCACAAGATCGCGACTATCACGAGAGATGTGGGGCACGACACGGAGGAATGCTTCGATTTGAAGAGGATATCGACGTTTGATTCAAGAGGGTCGATTGGATGAGGTTATCGACAAAGTCGAGAAAAAAGACGAACCAAAGGGCCGTCGGGAGTACAAGAGAAAGAGCTACAATGGAAAGAAAGATCGATCTCCACGCCGAGATAATCGGAATCGGCGAGAAAGGTCATCCGACCCAAAGATCCGAGAGATAATCGTCGAGAGATGACCGTCAAGAAGTTCAGAACCTAGATCCTCATCGAGATAATCGTGTCGGATATGATGTTAACACAATCGTTGCAGAGCACGAGTCGGATCGACCTCGATCGAGTCGGCATCCGTCGGACAAATCGAGAGAGTCAAAAAAATCAGGTTTACAACGGAAGTGGGTTATGGACCCAAGGACGATGTTCCGAGTTCTCACAGTCATAGCGAGGGATTGGTGATCGAGGCAGTAATAAGCAGAGGTCGAGTAAAAAGAGTTTGTGTCGATAGTGGAAGCGCCGTCAATATCCTTTATTATTCAGCGTTTAAGGCCATGAGGTTGAAAGATGAAGACATCATTCCGCTTATCTACCCTTTATTCGGATTTATAGGCAGGCCATCCACCCTGCCGGGTCGATCAATTTGTTAACTACGGTCGGAAACGGAGAAAAGGCGGACAATGGAAATGACCTATGTCGTAGTTAAAGGCCCTTCTGGGTATAACGCGATATTAGGTCGACCGGCATTATATGATCTCGTGAGCTATCATCTCGACATTCCACAACAAAGATGAAGTTTCCCACCTGATACGGTACCCGCGACGCCGAGGTAGCCCGGAATTGTAGTCTGGTAACGATCAAAGGAAAAGGAGTTGGGCAGGTGCTGGTTGAGGAATTGATACCTGAGGAAGAGGAAGATCGGAGCTGGGTTTCCGCCGACCCGACCGAGGAAGTTCGAGTTTGGAAAGAGGAAGAAGGTCAAGGGGTCCAGATCGGGAAGTGGATGCCACACCCCGACATGAGAGCCTTGGTCGACCTCCTAGTTGAGTTTCGAGACGTTTTTGCGTGGAAGGCAAATGACGATGCTAAATAATGCACCACCCGGTGAATCGGGGCCACGTGTAATCTAAGGATGAGCTGTAAGAGATCGAATGGCAGTGACTTGTGGGAAAGGTAATGTTTTGGGTGTTTTATGGTCGAGTCCAAGAATGTATCTTGGATTGCCTCACGATATCTGTGTGAAAGTCCAGAATCAAGCCTTACGTAGTTTCGGAGCTATGTATTTATAGCACATATCCTTCTTCCGCCCTAAAACTAAGCGGCGGCGGGGTCTATCGACATAAATACCCTTAAACGGGCCTTGCCTCCTTGCCCAAGTTACTCGTGGGACGCGGACCTGCGAGGCCAAGCATGTGTATGATATCGACTCGAAGAAGATCGACGTGGTCGCTCGAGTCCGCACCTTGGTGGATCTTACTTGAGCCGTGGTCTTCGCTGGTACGCCTCAGATCGACCGATGCGGATAGCCGCCCGCACTCTTTCAAATGCCGATGGACTAATCGAGATAATTCCACGCGTGGAGTGTGAATCCTCGTGATCATCACTGCAAAAGATTCTCAACAAAATCTTTGATCATTGTTGTTTGATCATAGTTCTTGTTTATTCTATGTGATCTCTTGGTTGCAGCATCAAATCTCAGTCTTCAACGCGGCTCAATCTTTAACACTTGATATTGGAAGGGCTAGGCCCATTGACGCTGCAACCCCGCTTCTCAAGGTCCACTACCGCTTCAACCGTTGACACCCATGAACCTTTGTTAATAAAATTTTGCATTATTAATTCTAAAAATTTAATATCGGTAATTACGTATTATGAGTTAGGCCCTTTACAGGGAAAAATTGGGGAAATTCCCAGCAGTTATAGAAACCAAACCTACGGTATCATTACTGCTGTAGATTTCATAATTCACACCGCATACAATGTTCAAATGTATGTAGGTCGTCAATTCAACATATTATTTTCCAACATATACTATTTATTTATGTATTTTTCTTAAAATTTTCATATGACTTACGTATTTAGTGCTCATACGCACTACGCATGCCAAATCGATCTTGACTAGGTATTGATAATTTTAATAATTTCTTGAGAATCCTCAATCGTAGACTGGTGTCCCATGTCTAAGGCTCTGCAAATTTTAGGCGAATGTTGGTCCGGGTCTAGAGTTAGAGGTGCCAATTTGACTCTATTTTATGGTAATAACACGCCGATTAGTACCTTATTTTTAGATTAAAAAAATGCATAATACTATTTTATCCAACAACAAAAAGTAAATATATTTAAAACCATTGGCATTTAACACGCTCGAAAGAAGAGGGTGAAATTAAAGGCAAATTTTATATTTGGCCCAGCTTATAAGTGTGATTTAGTAGTCCAGAGTAATAAAAATATGTGAATGTACCGTGCCTCCCTAATTGTGCAATAAAAAAACTTCATATTTTTAATTTTTTCTATTTTTACACGTTGGACCAATGATGATATGGTGTGGCTGAATCACAATAAAACTACCGGAAATTAAAATATGAATCGTTTCAAAAAAAAAAAAATAATAATAATAATATATGAATGTAACCAGATTTGCCATTGACTTTCAATTCAAGAAGTGCATGCTATTGGCGTCTTATGCACATGGGCATGCTAAGAGGCGACAAAAAAAAGAAGAAGGAACAAGTGGAATCATGAATTACCAAAAACATATAAAAGCATTTTAAGAAAATGAAAATTGAGGAGTGAACGTCTGAATACGTAAAAGAGCCAAGTGTTTGTATTTCAGTAAGAATAGTAATACTAATATTATTATTTTTTTAGTAAATTAATAAAGGATATATAGTGAGATTTAATCTTGTTATATAGTGTGGTACATGATAATTTTGTTGTTGTTAGGTTGCTACGCATATAATAATATACCATATTGGCATATACTAGTATATAATCTAACGTATTAGTTAGGATGGGGTGGTGAGGGCATATGAAACATTTATACTTCAATTTACCTGTCATAAATAATATAACACGTTGTTTTAAAAAATTACACTTTATAATGGTTTTGATATATATCTATAGTACTACTTAAAAAATTCCTCAAAAAAAGTGCTACTTAAATTATATTAAAACACCGTTTTCTTCACAATATTCAATAATCACTTTGTTGAGGAATTCAGTTCATTTATCTGATCTTATTTTCACAACTGAGACACTCTTCTTATTTCTTATTTTCACAACTGAGACACTCTTCTTATTCTGAAGTCTCTTGAGGAGTTCTGTAAGTCTTTGCTTGGTTTCATTTTTCTTTGTTAAGAAAATAACCCAAGTGTATCTTGAAAAATTATCTACTACCACCAATGTATACTTCTTTCCACTGATACTGATTGGTGTGATAGGTCCAAATAAGTCCATATGTAGTAGCTCCAGGACTCTGGTTGTTGAATGCTGTGATTTTGTCTTGAAACTTGCTTTTGTTTGCTTTCCTTGTTGACAAGCATCACATAAGCTATCCTTCTTGTAGGAGATCTCAGGTAATCCAATAACTAACTGTTTCTTGACAAGGGTGTTGATGTCATCAAAGTTAAGATGACTCAGTTTCTTGTGCCATAACCGGTGACACGATTTGGTATGCACAAGTAACAAGTTTCAGAATCGCAGTGAATCCAATCTACAACATACATGCATATTCTCTTTTCTTTTTCCATACATGCATGTAGTGGTTGGGGGACGACGGCCTGTTTGGGCATAGGGGTGGCGGGTCGGGAGGTTATTGCATGATTTCGTAAGAGCCGGTGATGTTTGGTGAAATGACCATGGGAGAGGCAGAATCGGTGATAGTGGGTTGAAAGGCACTTAAATCGATAAAAGGATGTGGTTATTTCGGTTTTCCGGTGAGTTGAGGGTGTCGGAGGTGGTGAAGATGGTGCTCTCTCCTCCCATGGAGGAATGGATAGGAGGGGAAGAAGGAGAAGGAAAGATGAGGAGGGAGGAAACTGGAAAGGGTGGCAGAAGGAGGAAAGGTGGTGATGGAGGTGGGTGGATAAAGGAGATGAAGATGGTGAAGGCAAAAGAGTAGGAACGAAGAAGATGACCGAAAAAAAAATAAAATTAATCCATGATTGTAAAAGAGACAAACTGGTAAAAATAAATTTAATGATACACAATAAATTATGGTGTATCAAATATATCGAACGGTTATATTATTTTAATCTAAATCTAATAAGAAACCTGGATGGCCCAGCTTTTTTATATTAACCTGATCGCAAAGATTTCTCGTTATATAGATCATTTCATGCGTTAGATACCACTAGATACGGTAAATATGTGTAAATCGGTATTTTGAGGTTTCAAACATTTGACATCTCTAAAAAGCAAATCATATACTCTAGTTTTATCTAAAAAGCACAAACTCTATAAATATTACTCTATTTATATCGAATAAAATACAAATTTTCTATTTTGAATATTTTAGAGATTACAATAAAGATTCTAATGGAACACCCCTTCAATAGAAATTATGTAAACAAATAAAAATATATAGTTTAAATTTGCTTAGTCTTGTAAGAGTGGCAAACATCCATAATATATAAATTTGCATTACAAGAAGTTAATTTACATAATCCCCCAAACCTTTAAAGTTTTCATTAAATTTTAAGAATTAAAAATCTTTTTGACAGATGCTTTGTAAAATAGAAATAATGAGTTTTTCGCACGTAGATGGCAGCACAATTATGTAAATGGCAGCACAATTATGTAACACACATCTTTATAATACAATGCACATTATTATCAATCATAATATATAAATCATTGATCATGATCTACGTCCGTCATAACTAAAAAGGTAAAAATATATGTGACATTCAATACAACCATATTATAGTAATACAATCACAAAGTATTCAAAAATGGTAATGATGTATTTTTTATTCTAGGAATGGTAATGATAGTTACGTAACAAAATGATCACACAAAAAAAAATTGACTTTTACAATATTGATCATAACGTGAGAGACTGAGACTTATTAATTTTTATACTTATAAAAGTAGTAATAGTTCTATGACAAATGGATAACACAATTTTACATCATAATCAATCAACAAAATAACAACACAATAATTTTTAGACATATTAATTGACATGCGTCCTATAACAATTAATGATGAGAAACGTATTATGACAAGTTGTGACCATTTTATAATGGAATAAACATTTCATTTTTTAAAAAATATTATGTAAAAATCGTTTAATCATAGAAATAACATTTATCCATTTAAAATAGAAGCAATCGTAGGTAGGTGGGAATGCATTGTTTGTATTGTGCAGCCGGAATTCAGTGAACTCAATGTATATTTATACTCCATCCCCAAACTCCACCCTTCTTCTTCTTCATCTCTTGCTAATAATTTCTCTTAAACAAATATTCAATCATTCCATTCAGATCTCATAAACCAAAAATATCCATTCCATTCAGATTTGGTGTGAATATCTCATCCAGATCGTGAGAAAAAGTAAAGGAAATCACAGGCTTGTAAATGGAAGAGGTAACAAAGGGAGTAAAAGGCTATTGGCATGAACATAGAGGTTACGATAGGCTAAATGAGAGCAGCCGGCGAAGCAGGAAGAGGGCCGGCCGAGTTGAATTAGCGGCAGTGCCGGAGGACGGTTCCGGCCGGAGAAGGAGGTTCTGGAGGCGCCTCAGATTGACTCCTAGGCTGAAGCTGAAACTGAAACTACGCCGCTCCTCGTTGAAGAAGTTTCTTATCAAAATCCGCAACGGCTACGTTCGTATGATGATGAAACTGGGCAACTCACGGTTCCTCAACGCCGGAGGGCAATGGACCGCCGCGGACGCTGCCGCCGTTGGTTTCGGATCCCGTCCAATTAAAGAGTACGACGAGAAAATGGTGCTCGAGATCTACAAAACTATTGTCATGGCACAAGGAGTTGTTCCACTGGATGCAGATAAACTTACCTCCCGCCATCTTTCTGTTTCTTCTTCCGCGGTAACAAACTAAATTACCCCAATATTGGGGTCATCACACTTTTCATATAATTTATATTCAACTTTTCAAATGTTCATCGAATGATTTATAATCGATTTTAAAAGGTTGTGTTTTACGGGGTATCGGATGAAAATTTATTATACACTGTAAATTAGATTTTATAAAATATATAAATCATTGTGACCTGTTATTATAGAAATTTATGCTTGTCTTTTTTTTGATTCCTGATATGGCGCAGTGCACAATAAACTTACGTCATTTTTTGATTCCCTGATATGGCGCAGTGGTGAAAGATGAGCTAGTAATTCACCGAACTTGTTCCTGGAGGTCACTTATTCGATTCTCGTAAAAGGTTGATTTTCGATCGATAACATCCTTCAACGACGGTTTAATAGACAGCCTACGCCGGAAATGCTTGAAGCATTCGATTAACCTCTCATCACATTCCTGTTTTCATGTGAGATCGAAGGTGAGGGCCTCACCAGTAGAGGCGCTTTTTCGCGTGAGATCGGAGGTGAGGACCTCGAACCAGAGTGATACAATTTTTTTATGCTTGTTTTTTTGATCACATCTCTCAATTGAATCAGCATTATGAATTAAATCGTGAGATCAAATTTGAGTTGATGCATGTATATTGTAAAAAAGAAAAAATCTATTTAAAATATTTCAAAAAATTAAAACTGAGTTGCAGATCGGAGTTTACAATTGGAATGTGCGTTTGCTTCAATCAAGTGATTGTTTCCTTCCTTCAAACTAAATCAAGTATGTAATAGTACATTAATACTAAAATTTTGTGAACACGATGATATAAAGTGCATTGTACATTTGAGTCCTTTTGTCATGGGAGATTTAAAAATTGGAAACCACTCAAACTCAAGAGAATCCAAGAAATCATTAAGACTTAAATATTTTTCTAGACTCCAAAACTCTATCGTTCCACATTTTAAAAAAAATAAAAGAAATCAATATTTAGGCCAGATGGCTCCATGTGCCTTTAGTAGGGGTGAACAAAAAAAAATCGGAAACCAAACCAATCGGTCGAACCAAATCGGTCAAAACCGAAAATATGTAAACCATAGTTTTTTGGTTGGTTTTTTTATTGTAAAAATATCAAACCGTGAAAAACAATTTGATTTTGGTTTTTTAAGATAAAAACCGGATCAAACCGGAACCAGATATATATATATATATACACACACACACACACATGTGATGCCAGACATGTCTACGAATATCGACACTATTAATTAAGGCGTTTATTTATTTGCACCACACCAATCCACGTGTACCACTCTACCTCGCACCACAAGAAACCGATTTTCACAAGACATTGTGAGAATTGATCACCACAAATAACCAACTTTTCGCTTGGCCCCTCAATTATCACTAAACGTAAATAACTAATATCCGAAAGTGCGTGATCTATTAATACTTCAATCAACTACCTCACACACGTAGTTTGACGTCCATCCTAATAGTGACCTATGAAAAGATGAAATAAAACAAGATACATGGTTTTATATGATAATCAATTTGAAAATACGATAATATAATGTTGCATGATAAGCATTACAAGACACACACACACACACACATATATATATATATATATATATATATATATATATATATATATATATATATATATATATATATAACCCAAATGACATTTGAGTTATAGTGTATAGTGTATGGTATATATGGAGAATGGTAACCTTATATATGATTATTGTATTTAATAATTAAATGAATTATTGAATCGTAATAATGTCCTTTTCAGTGAACTATTTGTAATAATAATTAAAAAAGGACTAAAACCGGAAAAAAAAACAGTAAAACAAAGTCGACTCCAAACCTGACCGGATAAAATTGCTTTTACCTAACTATGGTTCGGTTTTTGGTTTGTAAATTTTCAAACCGTAAAATCGATTTGATTTTAAAAGACTTAAAACCGAAAAACCTGACCACGCGTTGCACTCTTAATTTTGGACACCATCGCCTAGTAATTTTCTTTTTCCTGAGGCCTTGATTAGCTTGAACAATTTCGTAAACACTTATAGTTGACTTTTAAGAATGTGTTATCAATTCTTTTTTAGGCTTAAAACATATTCTCTCCGTTCCGATTTATCTGAGGCAGTTGTCAAAATCACGCATATTAAGGATGTTAGTTAATGTCAGGGGCGGCTCCATGTAGGTGAAAATGGGTCACCTGACCCGCTAAAAAAAATATTACAGTGAAATTTTTTTATATACACATTTTATATGTGTACCGACCCCCTTATTTTTATATATCGATCCCTATTGACCCGTATTGAACTATAATATATAACATTACTCTTAGTAATTGTAAAATATGACAAATTTCCGACTCGTATCATTAAATTTCTGAGTCGCTTCCTGTTAATCATTAACTTTTACAATAAAACGACTAACGCCAATATAATTAATGTGATCTTGCTTTTTTATATCTCCTCATTCAATAAATAAGGTAAATCAATTAAAAACACAATAAATGTCAGACGGAAAACGTAATGCCTCACATAAAATGAAACAAAACATTTTGATAATCGCCAATTATTATGGAACGAAGAGAGAGTATATTTTAGTTCTCTAAAATAATGTTCATGGAGAATGAATCATGCACCAATGTAGCTAAATGATTTCATAAACGGTTGAAGTTGACTTTTGACAACGTGTTTAGTATCAAAATTTATTGCGTAACGCTATATTTTAATGACCATGCACTACCGTTGCCAAATGATTTGACCGAACAATATCATAACGGTTGAAGTTGACTTTTGATAACGTGTTTAGTATTAAAATTTTATTCATTAAACGGTATATATTTTAATTTTTTATAACAAAGTTAGTTAAAATTAATGAATCATGCACTACTGCATTCAATTGATTAGATTGAACAATATCCTAAACATATGAAGTTGTCTTTTGACAACATGTTAAGTATCAATTTTTTGGCCTGTAAACAATGTATTTTATTCTTCTGAATAAATTTGGCCAAATTGAATCATGCACGCAAAAAAAGTTGCATAATATTTTTTTCCCAAACATATTTTTCTCTTTGAAAAATTTATGAAATCAGAGCCAAAATATATTCCCCTCGTTCTTCCATTGGGCCTCATCTAAAAAAAAAAAAAAAAAAATTTGACACAAAGGCCGTCTTTTATCTGTCGGTGCCATAGTCAAAACAAAGCGAAAGCTAGTGTATGCAAAGCAAAGCAAAGCAGGGTGCACTTGCAAAAGTTGTATTTTTTATATTTTTTTAATGAATATCTTTTCACACGTCAAAATATCTAAGCCCACATATTTTCTTCTTCATTTTTATCCTTAAGTTAGAGCCTTTTAAGGACACCTACTAAGATACCACAACAATGTTCAAAATTAAACATATACTTGTAAAATCCCTTATCGATAAAAAGAAAGACCCGCCACCCTATATGTCAGAAGACATAAAGCTTCATTAACTCAAAGCAAATTTTTTGCATCAAGTCAAGACGGCGGTCTCAAGAATGACCGGACATTTATGACTATTTAACGCTACTGCGCCGGGTCCAGGCGTTATCGAATGGTATTCAGAGCCGATCGTCATACTGTAACTAAGTGTCATTACACCGTAAGAGGCGCAAAGAAGCTCACTGTAGAATCCTATGATAGTGATTTAATCTGAAAGTCCACTTGGACAAATCTTGGCCTCCCTGGCTGAGACGCCAAATTCCTTATAAGTGAGAATGTAATATCTCACATTAGTAAGTAAAGTCCTACTCACCAAGATATAAGTGTGAGACATAAATGCTCTTGTCAACTCTAAGTTAGCCCTTTTAGATCAAGCGAGAACGGGCGGTTCAAGTGATTGACCGGGACATTTATGACTATTTAACGCTACTGCACTCTGGACCGGAGTGGAGGCGTTACAATACTGGATTGCACTTAAGTTTATTATTAGCTAAGATGCCACAACAATGTTTAAAGTTAAACATATAAAATTAGACATATACCAGAGTGCCGTTAAGTTTATTATTAGTGTGGTGTACTTAAAAACACCTAAATATTTTGGAATATAAAATTAGAAATATATTGTAGTGCCCTAAGTTTATTATTAGTGTGGTGTCTTTTAAAACGCCTAAAAGATTTTGCCATTTTTGGATGAAAATAAGTTGTACAAGCATTGGTACTAAATGGCTTATTGTAAGTTGTACAAGCAGCAGCAATGGCGGACCTATATATAACCGAAGGGGCAACCGTCTCTCAGATCCGAAAAAAATAAATTAATATTTATACTATGTATATAGTTTGCTCCATTTTAAATTTTTTATTTGTCTTTAAAAGATTTATTACCCCCTTACATGAGATCCTGCGTCCGTACATGTGTAGTAGTATTCACCTTTAAGGCAAGGTGATGCCAGGTATAAATCTACATTTTCTTATAAATCATATAATTATACAATTTATATTATCCAACAATCATAAGCAATCCTCATCAAATATATATATATATATATATATATATATATCAATCATAAGCAATCATAATGTCATATGTTTGTACTTGTGGGTGGAAAATAATCACTCTTTACTTAGGAAAATAAACATTATTTTGAAATGTCCGCTAAACATTGGAAAAAGAAAGTCACGAAGGAGAAATCTCTATGCCTCAGTTTGTTTTCGTTAGAGTTTTTTTCGGAGTTTTTTTATATCACTTCACTTATCATATCTTACAAATTTCTTACCAATCATTTCTTCAACTAAAAATAAAAAAATATTAAATAATCTCTTATTATTTCATTTTATCAACTTTATAACATTTTTTTACTATTATTTTATTTATTATACTGCTTTATTTCACCAATCATTTCATAATCTACAAAAATTTCAAAAAAACATATTAACTTTCTAATCATTACTTCAATCACTTTATCTAAAACAACCCAAAAAAAAGCTTCAACCCAAGAGAAATGGAGCCTATATAATTCAATCATCCAAATAGGACACAACTTTTTAAAAAGGAAAAGAAAAACCGGAAAATTACTAATGCACTTAACAAAAGTCCGAATAAAATAATCACTTAAAAAAAACAGAATCTCCTAGGTTTCGAGAAGATATGAGGTATTTTATGGTGATCCAGGACCACTATATCAGGTGGACCAATTTAAAATAACGAAATGTGATTAATTTCGAACTACCAAATCATACTTATGGTCGGGTTTTCATATCATAAAATTTATGAAAAGCTATAATAGGGTCGTTATTTCCGGCGAACAAAAACATACTAACACTTACAGAAAATGCTGAAATAGAAACTCATAACTATACTTGTATTAAGACCAAGACATATATACACATAAATATTTCAAGGTAGAAAAGTTTATATAGCGTAATAGGGAAAGTTTGTTTCTTATTTAGTATTCTTGCGAAAGGTTCTTTCTTATATAGTACAGCGATGTTTTCACGACGCGCGATATATTGGCGATGTATTGGCGAAATGCAAAATCGCGAATACCCTTGGCGATGTATTGGCGATACCTTGGCGATGAATTAGCGATCTTTAGCGATCAATTGGCGATACATGGCGATCCATCGAAGCGCGATATAAGGGAGTACTACCTTCGGTCCATAATATAAGTCATCCTACACTTTTCTACTTGTCCCATAATATAAGTCATTCTACATTACCAATGCAACATTTATTGCTCTTTCTCTATCTTACCCCTAATTTATTATGAATTCAACAACTTTTCATTACTTAACAACTATTGTATTAATGATAGTCAAGGGGTATTTTAGACATTAACCTTCAAATTAATGACATTCAACCAATTCCTTAATCTGTGTGAAAACTCCTAGGATGACTTATATTTTAGGTAACTTTATGTAGTATTATTTAGCAAAAAAACTTTGCGACAATACTATTTAAGGAATTTTCCATTTCAAAATCATAAAAACAATAATACAATGACAAAAGCTTTTTCAATCAGACTTTTATACCATCCACTCTGTAAGGGGTGAGATGGACTGGCCAGGAGGCCTAAGCAGAGGCCCAAGGTGACATAGGAGTTGGGCAAGATCCGGGCCAGGGGTTTAGGCGGTTAATTAGGCTAATTAAATAATAATTAATCATGCCATAATTTAAACATCCCAACACAGTAATCCATCATATAATTATCACATTTATAAGACCAATTCATAGAAAACCGTAATAGTGTCAAATGTGACATTCCATATCATGGTGTTATGAAAACATCCCTTCTAAGAACAATTATACAATTGCCCAGTAATTAAGAGACTTAAGTGAATAAGCAGGTCATCCAACGTACGCATGCTTACAATACACCAGTGGCGGATCTATGTTGAGAAGGGTGGGGTCGCGTAACCCCACTGAGATCCGAGAATTTTTTTAGTATTAAAACAATGTAGTTTTGTTGTTAAAATATATCGTTTGTAGTTTAAAAATATAGTTTTAGGCTCCGGTAAAACCACTGAAACAAGTTTCTAGAGAAAAATGTAGTTTTAAACTCCAATGACCCCACTGGATGGATCTGCCATTGCAATACACGTTCATCTACATGTTTAAATGTCGTTACACATAAATGGATAAGAACCATTATTTTCTTCATAAGATATAAGACATTCAATATTTGCTAGTTTATTCGTATTAATAATATATGTTCATTTATTAATACTATGACTAGGGTATCTAACAATTAAATGATCTACTCGGAATTAAGATCTCACCGATCATAATCACATAATATGATTCTATGTCACTATTTAATTATAAGTATGTTATTACAAACTATTAGTTAGTTCAAATAAATAAACCACTACTAGAAATTTGCCTTTTATTGAGGAGAATTCTCCTCATAAATTGTCCATTTCTCCCCATTAAAAGCTTCTTTTAATGAGAGAACTCAATCCTCATTGCCTCTTCCGCCGCTTAATGACATATAATGAGGAGAAATGGATCTTCTCATTAATTAAGGCATACATTTAATGAGAATATTTTTTCCTCATAAAAAATATTTTCAGTGACGAGTAATCTCCTCATTATCTAGTCATTTACTTCTCGTTAAATCATAATTCAATACAACACAACTCCTCATTAAAAGATCATTTGCTCCTCATTAAAGCTTGAAATATTTATAATACATCTCCTAATTATAAGGCAATTGACTCATCACTAAATTGTAACAATATTGTTGTACCTTTTTTTGTAATCATAAACATAATAGATTTCCATCTTCTTAAGCTTTATACTAATCAAATACATCAATATACACAAGGATAGATTATTCCAAAAAAAAAAAGTTACATATAGATGTATTTTAAAGATTTTCTAATATCACATCCCAAAAGAAACATGTTGCTTTGGTCGTTGCTACAAAATATTCTTACGTACTACAACATCCTAGGATATGATACGATAGCACTCAATGTCTCAACCATATAAATAACAACAGTAAATTGTCTAATCTTTATGAGGGGTATAGATTAACAACAGTAAATGGTCTAATCTATATGAAGGGGGTATTTACTTGATTTCTGTCCCTAGTTCTTGCTCAATCTTGTACCTGCAAGATTAACGGGAAAAAAAGGAAAGAATGAGCAAAATAAAAAAAGAATGAGCAATAAGTATTAAGTAATCAGTCATGTCCAAAAAAAAAAATACAAAATCCCATGTTGCAAAAAACCAAGCTTCTTTTAATGGAAGTGCTTCAAATTTTCAGAACTTTTTGACCAAGGCAAAACTATTGGCTAGGTATTTACAATCAAAACTGTATGTTGAAGACAAGAATACAGCAGACCTGAAAGTACTAAAACAGAGGCATACAGATATAGCAACAGATTTGGCAAACAAGGACCAGCAGGCCACAGCTATATGTTTCAGCAAATGATTCATAGCAGGTTCACAGGATTATAAGGCAGCAGTTCAATTTTCAAGCCCAGCAAATACAACAGAGTTAGATGCACAGTCAGGTGCAAAACAACAGATAGAGCAAAGCAGCAGGTTTAAGAACTTTAGGAGCTTCAGCAATGTTCAGTTAAGATGCACAGGATCAGCAGTGATACATAGGGATGTATGCAAGTAAGAGGCTACCAACAGAAGGGCTTATAAAGAACTGTAATTCAGCAAGATCAATGCTCACAAGCATCAGACTAAAGTTTAACATATTTAGTAACTTGGACCCAACCAAAATGGATCAACCAAGGATATCACACAGCAGATTTTATGCACAAAAAGGTTCAGCACTTAGAGATGTGATCAACCACAAAATCAGCCAACAAAACACAATCAGAATCAGAGAAGGATTTCACTAATTTTAACTGAATAACAGAATTATGACGCAACAGAAATAACAGTGTATTCAAGTGCTAAAAGTGAGTGAGTGTCCAAGGCAACAAAAAGTGCAGAATTCTCAAATACTCAGGCCAAGAACACAAGGCAACAGAATTTCAGCTCTTTGAGTCAGACTGAAATTCTGATAAAGTGACAAGGAAGGAGATAAACAAACAGCGAGTCAATCTAGCCTAATGTCACTTTGAGTCAACCACTTAGTGTCAAGAATCAGTTCCTCAAGTCTCTTCCAGACAAGTCACCTTGGTTTATAAATTGCATTCTTGCAAAATGGATCAATTAAGGGTGTTTTGTTTTGTTTTGTTCTCCCGAAAAGGAGGTGATCCAGCCGCACCTTCCAAAGACGGCTACCTTGTTACGACTTCACTCCGGCCACTAGCCCCGCCTTGGCACCCCTTCTCTGCGGTTAAGGTAACGACTTCGGGCATGGCCAGCCCCATAGTGTGACGGGCGGTGTGTACAAGGCCCGAACGGATTCACCGCCCGTATGGCTGACCGGCGATTACTAGCGATTCGGCTTCATGCAAAGCGAAGTTATATATGTTGGAAGGGATGGGGTGGGGGTGAGATGGGTGGATTAGTACCAACTACAACAATTACCTGAAGAATAACCATAAATAACCAAAGTGAAGGATGGTTATGGATCTTCAAAAAGTCGTTACAAAACTACTAGAAACTGCATCGTTAACCCGGTCGCACAATGTTCCAAGATCTATATACTCGGACTACAAAAAACATTACTACTACTAAGCTGTGAACAGTTAAAAACGTCATATATAATAGCAAACAAACCTACCATCCACCCACCCACACACACGCACAAACAAGAAAAAAGAAGCAAAAAAAAGCAATAGCATGTTACATTACATGTCATATATGGTACTCCTAAAGATGCAAAGTAATAAACATCCGAAACTGTACCCTCACTGAATTTAACTTCAATCAAGTTTTTCTTTAGAATAAGGATCCATATATATATATATATATATATATGCATATGCATGTTGTGCTCCTGGAATTCTTATTGTTTTGGTTTTAAATTGTAGGAGTGTGAGTGGAACATGCATAGAGCCTCTGTGTGGCATTTTACTATACTGAAAAGATTGAAGTAGTTAAGGGCCCACATAAAATCTCGAACCTTCGGAATCTCGATTCTGCACAATTACTGGCCAAAATTTCCTTCAAAGTGTAGGGAGGTCAGGTAGCAGCAGTCAGCCATACAAGAACACGGAAGTTAGCTTATTTATTGTACCTGACCAATGAAACTAAAACAGAGGCTCTTCATCTTGTCTCCAGCATATGAACGCGGAATGTTAGCTTATTTATTGCGCCAGACCAATGATATGGAAAATACAATCAAGCAAATTAAACCTACAAAGAGAACCTCAGAATTAGCTTTGGAGTACATGATTTCCTCAGCTTTCAGTACCACTACAGGTAGCTTCTCTTGCCGTTCCTTGTTCTTCTTAGTGATAGAGCTGTGATGCTCATAGACAACCCTGATCAAACACATGGTGTGCATTACACAAATTAACCACAAATACCCAACAAAAGGACGGGAAAACGAAAATCTAATAAATACAATAATACTTGAAAATCTGCTGGATGATGGAACCTCGCATGGATTGATACCTATCACTATGCCAAGCTCTTCTCACACACTCATAAGGTCTAGGCCCAGGCTTTGGCATTCTTCCTCTGCTTCTACACCTCTCAAAACTAAATTATTACTCCCTTATAAATCCGATCAACACCCAAAACACATGCCAACCCCAACCAAAAACAAACAGCACCAGCAAATTATACACTTCAGTTCTTATGAGAATAACTAATTAATAGTACAAGATAAGAACCAAAACATCAAAACCCTGTCTTTTATAGTAAAAAATAGTTATTTCAATGTCTATCCTATCTAAACTTCACTAGTACATAACTATTTTGAAAAGCTCCTCCCTTTAGCAAGTGAAAAGGTGAAACCATAACAATTACAAAATCAAAATCTAAAAAAAAAGGCTAGCACTGAGATTGTGATTGTGAACATCCATATAATTATCTATATATCACATCATAAAGGGCATATCACCGTAAATTAGATCACCACAAAAACCTGTATAGGTATTTGCCCAACGGAAGCCAATTTGGATGTTGGGCAAAAATTGTTTGTGATATCATGCATATCTACACACAGCACATCAAAATTTAATGAGCATTATCATCTGGATAGCTCAACCAAGAAACAGACCAACAGAGCAAACCCATAGATGAAAAGCTACAATGAAATCGACAACGAGCTTCATGTTAAATATCAATAACTAAACCTGAAGAGAGGAAAGATGTACTTTTGGACCCAGTGTCACTTTAAAAGCCTAAGCATTAGAGCTCGTGCCTCCACTCTGAATTTGATATCCTTTCCCGAATAGTGTCTGCTCCATCCAAACCTTCCACTAATTAACCGGCAGCCACCAATCCGTTGCACAAAAACTAATAAGAATGAAAAGATCAACAAGACATGATAAACTGCTAGTATGTTACTAGTTCACACTTCACATCAATGATGCAATTGCTAACTGAAACTCACTTGTTGGCGGCGAAGGTGGAGGCTTTGTAAGCCCA
The DNA here is from genome assembly GCA_026214975.1 of Gentiana macrophylla. Taxonomy (NCBI): domain Eukaryota; kingdom Viridiplantae; phylum Streptophyta; class Magnoliopsida; order Gentianales; family Gentianaceae; genus Gentiana; species Gentiana macrophylla. The sequence goes on from CM047811.1 coordinate 101,266,394, forward strand.
TCGCCATCGTGGGTGTCTGGGCAGCGGCAGAGGATGTGATTCTACGATTAAGCATGCAGCTTTGTGTAAAATGAAGGGGAATTTAATTATTGGAAAGCTTGAAACTTGGTAGGCGAAGTTTATGGCTGTGGTGGCCGGCGTCGGTGGTTTTGCAGAATGACGAGCAAATGCTGGGGTAAGAGAGGTGGAGTTGGGATTAGGTTAGCTTGGTTTTATGTGAAGGAGTGGTGTTTTTGGTAGATTTTTTTATTTAATTATTATTAATAGTATTATATTTTAGGTTTAAAATGTTTTAAAAAATAAATTTTATGAAATAATGAGGAGATTTTTATATGTATATATCTGATGAGGAGATTTTGCATCAACAATGATAGGAGAAACACAAATTTGGTCATCAAATTCCTTCACTTCTCATTAAATGATACATTTAACGATTTAAATTTCTACTCCTCATTAAATTCTCCTCATTGTAGATCCTTTTTCAGTAAAATGCCAGTTCATAATAACATAAATGCCATCTAATATATTTATAAACATAAAAGTGAAATGATGATGATCTAATATGGTCCAAACCAGTCCGATCCGATAGAGTATATGGTACCACACTAACAATTCGATGGCCGGAAATAAGGTTTCCATTTCTTCATTGTCAGATGGAGACCTTGAATCACCCAATGACCATTTTGTTGAGCATATTCGCAGTGTTCACGTTTAACAAGTTTGACAATGTTGTAACCAATGATTTCATACATGCCGTTAAGTTTCCAAAGATATGTGAGCCTTTGATGAAGTGTGTACAAAATGATACATCTTGACCTGTGTTTATATTATGAGATCACAAGTACACAACCTCCATAAATCAACGATTCTTCTATTAGTACAATTATGCACGGATTCGATTTGCCACATTCAATCATGTCACCGATTCTATTTCCGCTTATGGTCCTCTATCATCATCGGAATCGCCACAAATAAAAGATCTACGTTCCATCCATATTTGAGAACATTCACTGCCTTCGATTGTCCAAGCCGCTTATGAGTTATCCCCATCTTTGTCCTCTATCTTGATATCACCAATCTCATCCATGTTGTCGTAGATACTCCAACGAAGTAGACCCAATTACTCTGCTTTAAGTGTGGTTGCAGTGGCCCTTTTTTTGACGCATGAATTCTGTCAAAGTCTAAAAAAATGGTTTGGGGAAACAGAATTAACGTGTAGTGGCTTTGTTTTCTTACCACTGTTCATAATGGGCTTCATCCATTGCATCTAAAAGTAGATAGTCTTGTGGAGTCTCTTCTATTTTCAGCCCAAATATCCGCCATTACAAAGAAATCTTGAAAATACTTTGTAATTATGTGAGATCTTTCTTAACAAGTAGCCAATACTTGTATTTGGATTTGATTGCACCCCAAGGCCACTACAGCCGCTCTAAGGGAAGGAAACTAGTGGTCCATGGTTTCGATTTAGGGAGATTAGTTAGGGTTCCGCCTTAATCCACCGAGATTCAGGATTGCATTCATCTAAGGTAACATGAATCAGAAGAAATGAGAGGACTAACACCAATGAACTATTGCAAACATTATTAGTAAACATTCTCTAAAAGAGATAAAAACACTTTTAGTCATTTTTTTTTCTTTTTTTTTTTTTTTTTTTTTTTTTTTTTTTTTTTTGGCATTTTTATCTTATTTGTTTCAATTGATACTTTTACCCTTCATTGATGAATTTTTATTTACCTTTTCAATCCATTTTTATCATTTGTCAAGCTTTTTATGTGTAATAATATATCGTAAAATCATCGTTAGATTTCGGAAACGTGACACTTAAGACTATTCTATATATATGAAAAAAAAGGCATACATGAAAATTAAATTTCATTTCCAAGACAGACTTGCTATATTTTTGACGGGTAATAGTACCATCTTTTGGAAATCGGATTCGATTTAGTGGTAAAGACTATTGCAATTCCTAATAAGAATCTGAGTTCGATTCTCATGCCGCCCTGGATAAAAACCTCATTCCCGTTCCCAAAAAAATAGTACCGTTTTTTTAGGGGAAATAGAACCATTTTTAATGGTACTTTCGATGTAGAAAATCTACAACGATAAAAGATAAAATGATAAACAAGACCTAATACAAGTTCTTAAGTGATTTTCGCTCATAAATAGAATCCAACATTACATAATATCTAACTCTTAAGTAACTTAGACTATTTATAGGCTTAAAAGCCCATTAACATAAAACCTACTCTTAATAAATCCCACATGGCAATCGAATAACTTAAAACATTAATAATAAAAACCATTATCTATATTTGATGTGCTACATCATCTCCACCCCCCTACTCGGAAAGCTCGTCCACGAGCGATTTTGTAGGAATCTACATTGAGGCCTCCCACCACCATTGCTCTCTATTGCATGATCAAATTCATTCATCATCTTACTAAACAATTTCAAAGTCTTTCTTAAAATGCCCTTTGTCCCATAAAATGCTCATGCATGGAAAGATTGTAATGATACTTAACGTAGTCATGATGAACTTTCCTTCAGAATTGGAGTTATTCTCAACATTCCAACCCTCCCAAGGAAAACCTCATCCACAAATTACATTGAAGCCGAGGGAAATTGGGTGAGCCAACACCACTGTAAACCTTTCTTGGTTCAAAGTCTCATGTTCATACTTCTTCTTTTACATTTTACTGTCTAATGTTATATTCTCTTCAATTGTCCTTCAAACAATTTATGCGCCCATTCTCTATTGTAATGCAGCATCCAATATTGTTCCATACTTCCCCATATTTAAAAACATTCCATTAACAGCAAATAGTGATATTGTAGAAGCATGACAGCTTTCCAAAAGCATTTTCATAGAATTACCACCAAGTCATAGAGAGCCAAACTTCCTCCACAAGCCAACAAGAATATTTCTCCAAGTAGCACATATATGCTACAACCCCATCCTTCAAACATTACATTGGTGATTACCTTACTCACTGATTCCATGTCCAAATTTCCATTTATGTACTCAGTCAAGTCAAAGCTGAAGATTGTGGCCAATATAGTCCGTCAATAGTGTGCTCTTCAAAGCTCTCTGTCAAGCGATACTCTTTGATCAATCTGAGTCCAAACAGTTCTGCTATCTTTAGCTATGTTAAACAATATATTCCTGCTTGTCTATCGGTAACTTGATGGACAACCTGATATATTAATCTCAAATGTTGCAGATGTCACCAAACATAACAAGAATATTTGGAGATTAAATAGTCAGAATCCAAATTACCTCTACCCACGTGAAGGATGATGTTCTTAGATCTAAACGAAGTTAGATCTACGCGCTAAATGATGGATCACGACTTATATATCACAATACATAGTTAAAAGGACTTAAACTACTACAAGGGTGTTAAGTTTATGTTACCAATATCGGGAAAGAAGTTTTGATCTTCCGATGCTGTTTTCCAAACTACGGTTGGTGGACACCCTTCTTGATAAATGAACCTCCTTGATATGCAACACCAAAAACTCCAAATTTTTCTTCCTCTAAAACCCTGCACAAGAAAAACATTTTTTCTCTCTTTACAAGTGTGTAGGTCTAAATTTTCCATTGCCAATTACTCTTAGAATAACTCTCCTTTTTATGAGAAAGTAAATCATTGATCTCCAAGTTTTAATTAATTAAATAAATAATTAATTAAACAAAATAAAAGATATTTTCCTTAATGACTAATTGTACATGTATTGACCAACAGGAAATCAAATAAAAATGCTCATCCAACCAATCATATAACAAGAATATCTTTTATTTTCCATAACACAAGAAAATTAATTCTTGTGCTAAATGAAGACTAAAATGGCGCCACACTTAGGGTTAATAAGCCCACACAAAATGTCTTTTTTATACAGATTATATTATTTAGCCCAACTAAATAATATCCATGCATATCAATTAATTAGCCCACCAATTAATTATCACCGGAGACCCAAATAACAAGATTATTGGTCCGAATTACGTAAGCTACATCGGGGACTACGACTCTATAACCAAGAAATTCCAATAATTAATTATTCATCGAATGTAATAAGTACATTAATTATTAATTCCGGATTACGCCACCATAAACCCAAAATCGAACTCTACCGATTATAGATGTATACTTATACTCAACCCATAGAGTGAATAAGCGCCCATTGATATAATCACTAAATACGGATTAACCCTCCATAGATCGCCCATTCTCGAGTGGGAAGTCTCCGTGAACCCGACTCGTAATATCTTATCCTTATTTACCATTAACCCCTTGATGATCGCTTAGTTCACATATCCGACTAGTGATCAATTAGTCTAATATGAACTCCCGGATCGATCACTTTATTAAGGCTAACAAATAAGGGATCGTTTCTCTACTTCCCGCAGGAAGGAATGGATTCCATGTCCGTGAAAATCGTAACTACTCACTCATCCTGAGATAGTGCCAACGAGAAGTGGCTTGAAACACATATTTAAGTGAACCGTGAATTCAACACATCAAACACTACCCGGGACAAGCAAAGACTCGTGATCACCTCAGATTAAGGTTGATCCATATATGATCATTTAATGATTTAATAAGATTCCTCGATTACGGAATTACATCGAGAAATACAGATTAAATCGGTCCAATTCTATATGAATGCCATCATATATAAATGCCCCACGTAGTAACCTCTCTCACCGACAAACGGATAAGACTATCACACCCTAAGGTGTGTTCAAGCATTATTGGTGTTTTAATCAAGAGACCCTAAACTCGATTAAGTTCACCACGGACTAACAGCTTTAAGCATATCTCCACTAACTCAATCCTCACGTGTAATCCATACACCGAAAGTTAAGTGGTTACATACATATATACTTAGGGTTTGCAAAGAAGAGGTATTACTTTACAAGCACCAAGCAAGTAACTAAGATGAGATAAATTTGGCTCATCCATTATTAAAAACAATTACACAAATTATCTTTCGGCACTACACCTAACAATCTCCCACTTGCACGAAATGACAAGAACCCATTGTTTTTTAGAGCACACCCTTTCTCATCTTACTCACAACATTCTCCCACTTGCTCTAAAAGCAGATGAGACATATCCATCAATGCCGCACCTCCAAGCACTCAACTTGGTACACCGATTAGTTAGGTTGTCGACTCGAGACGATCTTTTAGATTGAAACGCTGTCGGTCCTTCCAATCAGCGGTACTCTCTCTCAATATGCTTTTGACTTCTTGTGACCGAGAAGATCCTTCTAAGCTATCTCTTCACCGCTTTCACAATGAAGTGATATCGGCTTATCGACCTGGAATTACTCCTGCACAAAAAGGAAATTCTAAGCACTATGAGTAAACACCGAGCCCGAGATCAACTTAATGATCATCCTTAATCGACTACAAGTCGTAATCGCAGAAGTCAACCATATTCAAGTTTGCACCTAAATATACAAGCATATGATTCCTCGCTTTCTCAAAGATACTTGAGGACGTACTAAACCGCTTATTCAATGCTCGAATACGAGATTCGACTACTATTGACTTGTTATAACTCGACTTGCCGTTATCCAAGAGAGACACTATCCCATTTTCTCTTTATCCAAAGATTTGGAGAATCATTCCCGAGAGGTAGGTAGACTACTCGATGAATGTTGCATACGATATGCATGATCATCTCATTCAATAAGATGGACGGGATAGCCAATGACTCATTCCGTGAATTTGACCGATTAAATTTTAGAATATAGTCCAATTCTCTAATCCAGAGAATCTTGGCCTGTCGATTTCTCGACTTTCGATAACACACACATGTTGTTTCCAACCGCTTCAAAGATGTTATCATTCATGAACACTAATACTACTACTATACCAATATTGATATCCGCCTACTAAAGACTTATCAATATTCGTCAAGTCCACATATTTTAAAACATGTGACTTTAAATGACCGAGAGGTTCTCTTAAATCCACAAAGGATATAAGCCCGGCATTCAACTCCGCCATTTGTTCTAACCAAGACCCTTATGTTCGAATGAATCTAGACTCCATTTTACGGCAAGAAAGTCTCGTGGAATCACCCCTATTTTCTCGCTTTCTAACGTAAATCTAGCAAGACCGAGTGGTGAGAGAGTTCTGTGTCCGGTTAACTCTCTAATTTTTAGGGAATCACCCTGCACCACTCGGCCTTTTGTGAAAGTTAAACTTTCCTATTCATTCGACTCTTTTCGGCGTAGATCTAATTACTTCTCACTGGCCTCGAGACACTGTGGTTCTACAAGAGGTCGAATAACCTGAGTACCAAAACTCCATTCACAGGATAAGGTTTTCGAACCAACCTCTCTGATCGTAATCCTATACACCCACACAAAGAGCCACAGTGTTATCAATCACCCCACAGACTATAAAGTCCACACAACCATAATGGGTCAATGGTTAAACCATACCCTACCAAGGCCTCGGGTGGATTGACATTCGATCTAAAGAGTATTTATCGCTGTACTCACCAACATCCGATGTGGCCTCGACTAAATCGATAGTAACTTCCTGAGTAACCGTGACTCCAAGGTCTAAAGTTGTTATGTATGGATTCTTTCAGTAGGTGTGACAAACCCAAATTGGCCACTTTCGATCTCAAAATCTTATAACCAACCTTCACTCGTCACATTAAGATATTTCACTTAATAGTTATATTACGTATGCGTGTGTGCAAAATCTCCAAACCCTACCTTCAAGCATTAAATGCTAAATGCCTACATTTACGGAAGTGGTGTGAACCAAATTCACCTTATCCATAAATTCACTAGCATCTTCTAGTAGACTTCTCGGTTTACATAATAATGTTAACCGTTATTTTCAACCAATTATCTTAATCGAGTTTAGCAGTTGTATCAGAGCACATCAATAACTATATAGTGGCAAGTCTATGGTTTCTTCCTCAACGAGAAACATTCCACCATGAGGCGTGCCGAGCATCATCCCAAGACTACGTGATAGCCTATTTCCGAGCATGGAATACTCTATTCTCTCACAAATCAAAGACTCCTCCTCGTATTCTTTCGATAAACTAAACCGTGTTTCGAGTAGTTATCGACAAAATGTCACCACTCAAAATCTCCCGCTAGCTTGTATAAATCATTAGACCTCAAGGTCATTATGAACAAGCTATGTTACCTCTTCAAATCTATTACCCTCTCCCGATTGAAAGGAAACTTAGTCATTGTTCCTTTGAGATAGTGTTCCGTGACCGGGAGATAGAATCACCATTACCATCGTCAGTCTTATCTCTGTGATATACGCATTAATTAATAGATATTGAATGGTCGTTTATCTTAATACGGAAACCATTTGCCTATAATAGTTTAAGACGTGTTACATATACATTTTCAAAGATTTCTTAGTGGCTCGATTTTATCAAACAAAAGTCCGAGTCTCGGATTCGTGCATCTACAAACGTCATTTTCACTTTCTATGAGGTAACAATATTTCGAGTTGAAAGTGAATCTATTTGTTTCAACGACCAAAACAGAAAATAAATTTTTTTCGTGATATTCAGCGATAGAATCCAAATTCATTTCCTTATATCACTCCCATTATCATAAATTAAATTATCGTCCGTTGTTACTCTATTAATCGTTAACGCACAGCTTTCCTTGTTCTTCCAAAGAACTAAGCTACAATGAATAGTTTACTCGATTAAGAAAGTCGCTCAGTGATTCATTTAGTTAATGATACAATATTACATTAATTATAAACTTTATTTTTAAATCACATATTTAATATACGTGTTTTGTGTTTTTAATATGAAGTATTATACCCTAAAAAAAAAAAAAATGAAGTACTATTATTTTAAAGGTCCAAGATGACTAAATCATATTTTGTCGTGGATCTATACAAAATTTGCGTCTTTCACTAAAAGAAAAATACAACGAAGTCCAATGTCTTATCTAAAGACTAAAGCTAGTAGTATTTGCTGTCTTTTATGATGCGTCTGTGCAACTTTTCTTTAATCACATAAATGCTTCTCCTTCTCCAAAGCAAAAAGTGGTGGGGAGAGAGAGGCTGACGTTGTTGAGGCAGAGGCAGCCCCACGTCCACGACGTACGTCGCCGCTCTTTTCCGTAACGCTTCCTTCTTCTTACTACTACCACTACCTTGCTCCTTTCTTCCGGTGCGGTGGATTCTTATGGATTCCTCTTCCTTCTTAATTACTTCCCTCTTATCCATATTCACTTTATTCTTACGGCATTCTCATCCACCGCATTTCCTCTGCCTTAGTAACTAGGATACATCATCAATCATCTACTGCAACAAGAAGATTACTTTCTTCATCTTGTCTCAACTCTGGCGGGGGACCTGAGAGGAACGTTATTGTTCCTCTTTTCTTCCATTTCTTCTCGCCGATTGGGACCTTTTGACTTCAAATCCACCAAGAAAACAAGAAACGGGTTGGAAAGATGCTCTGGCTTTTGCGATTCTCGTGGGTTTTCTTTGCTGCAATGGTGGTCATTGTCCTTTCTCCTTCGTTTCAATATTTCCCACCCGCTGAAGCCATCGAATCTGCTGCTTCCCAGTTGCCGGAGGCTTTGAACAGGTTTTCTTTAGAAGGGCTCCTGCATTCAGCAATGCAATCGAATGTGCAGTCAATGTACACTCGACATTTGAGAAAACCGGCGGCGTCTGTGATCCTTCTTTAGTCCACGTCGCCATTACTCTCGATGTTGAATACCTCCGGGGATCTATTGCCGTAGTACATTCCATTTTGCGGCACTCTACTTGTCCGAGGAATGTATTTTTCCATTTTCTGGTTTCTCAACAAGGACTTGAAACTCTAGTCCGGTCCACTTTCCCCAAATTGAAGTTCAAGGTTTATTATTTCGACCCGGAAAGAGTTCGCCGCCTGATTTCTACTTCTGTCCGGCAAGCGCTAGAACAGCCACTCAACTATGCTAGAAACTACTTAGCTGAAATCCTGGAACCGTGCGTGAAAAGGGTAATTTACTTGACCCGATCTTGTCGTGGTGGATGATATTTCCAAGCTTTGGTCTACAGATTTGGGAACGAACACCATCGGAGCTCCGGTATATTGCCATGCCAACTTCAGCAAATACTTCACAGCCTCTTTTTGGACTGACCCACGATTCTCCACTATTTTTTCCGGCCGGCAGCCATGCTACTTCAATACCGGCGTGATGGTGATAGATCTAGTCAAGTGGAGAAGGTCGGGTTATACCACCCGAATCGAGAGATGGATGAAGATCCAGAAAAGGAATCGGATATATGAGCTGGGTTCTTTACCTCCATTCCTTTTAGTGTTCGCATCGAATGTGGCCCCTATTGAGCACCGGTGGAACCAGCACGGTTTAGGCGGCGATAATGTTAAAGGAAGCTGCCGGAATCTTCACCCTGGGCCGGTGAGTCTTCCATTGAGCGGCAGTGGGAAGCCATGGCTACGGCTCGATTCAAAGCAACCATGCCCGCTTGATTTTATTTGGGCACCTTATGATCTTTACGGCCACCCGTTTTGAGTCGGTAAAGATTGTTGTTTTGTATTCACCGGTAAATTCTACATAGCTGTTCTGTTTGACTTCTGGTTTTCTTTTTCTTTTTTTTTATTTGCTTTTACTATTTCATTTTTTCTTTTTTAGCTTTGTTTATTTATTAATCCAATATTTTCACACCAAAAAAAATCATAAAATGATTGATAGCTAGCCTGGCTATTGAGTTTGAGGAGTGATACGTCTACGACGAAATTACACAACCTTTTGACACAACATTTATTTTTATCATTAATTAATATGAGATCTAGATCAATCAATATGCGCCTCACTGTAATCAAATCATTGATATCAACGTCAGATCAAATTATTCAGATAATTTGATCGTGTAAGCCAGATTATTTCTCGTTGAGTTCCTTTGTTGTATTATTCACTCCGGGTGAAAATAATGAAAGAAGAAAGCATGTTCAATGCTGTCAAGTGTCAACTGTCATCTACTACTACTATCATTGTTTCTTAGAATTTTCTTTTGTTGTAGATTTGTGTGTTTTTTTTTTGGGAAATATTTGTGTTGAGACATGATTTCGTCAGTGAAGAACGCTGAAAACGATTAGAACCGCCAAATTTTAATACATAATGAATTTGTGCTGCTCATATCAAATCATACCAGAGCCTCCACGACGCTTTATACACCACACAAATATTTCTCATGTTTTTGGTGGTTTTGTTGATTATGGTAATCGAGCTAATAATGATGGCCTACGATTCAGAGTGTTGTGGAAAGTTAAAATGTCGTTCTTGATAATGAGGATGGTGGTGCTTTATATAGGCTTCCAACGTAAATGATTGTGTTGTTATTAAGACGCGATCGATGATGTGGAGCGCTCCTGTGTAGCGAGAATCATGGAGTAGCTATGGGAACTCAGGTTAATGCTCAACTGATGAAGTGTAACCATTATGAGGTCGGAGATGACATGTATTGAATTGAGTGTCAAAGGCCGATGTTAACATGCATCATGTCGGCCCTGTAAGGTTGTAGATGTCCTAGTCGAGCTGATCATATCGGACAGAGGGTGATCTGTGTCATGTCAGACAGGGGACGAGATGCATCATATCAATATAAATGATAATAAGGGCGACATGCACGGTATGGAAATGAGATTCGTTGAAGTCGTCTGATATAAGACTCAATACTGAATTGAGTTCATGTCGGCCCATTAGCTGAGATGATTCTTGTCATTCCGTCCAAAGTAATAAATGCCATGTATATGAAGTTTCGAAGTCATACAACGCCGATGCATGGTTTATAAAAATAAAATTGGATTCTCGATTAACATCTCCACTCATTCTCATGAGGAGAGAAATGGCACTTTTTTTAGCAGGTTTAACCGCCTAAAAATAAAATTGGATTGATTTATATATCAAGATACGCATTGTTAGTTATAATAGGATAAATATTCATGATGGCGAAGAAGGTACAATAATAATAAAGTGTGACTTGAGAATTAACGAATTGCATTGTTCATTCATACGTTTTGAATGCCATACCTACTTCTATTAGTTGACAATAATTTGCCTTGATTGAGTCTTCATGTGACGTAAGACTTAATTAGTGCATCATCTGATCCAAAACATAAGTCATTCTAACAGATTTTTGAAAGTTTCTTAAATTCTATGTTTTACTTTATATTCATGTGACCTAGCCCCTTCATTTCTTTGATCTTTGACCTAGCCCCTGCATCGGAAAAATTGGCTGCAAAACTGCTGAAATACAATACTATATGCATTGTGACCAGTCTTCGTATAGCCTCAAAACGGTTATTCTTGATTTTATCTATCTTTTGGTCGCTGTTTATTGAATACTTCAGCGTTGTCTTTTGCATTTTATCATTGTATGTATGTGCCGGCATTGTTTACTGCGTACACATTGTAGAAATAATCTTAGGAGCTAGCCGGCTCTTACTGTATTTTGTTGCTTTGGGGATCGAGTGGTTTTGGATAGTTTGTCATGTGATGATTTCTTGTAAACATTTCTATGGGCTGTCCTTAGGTGGCAAAGTTCTTGTTGTTTAAGTCATTTGGGATTAAATTTAAAGAATGATGCATGTTGAGTAATATGCAGTGCTGTGCTGCCAGACAAATTAAAACCTCAAGTTCTTATATGTAAAACCTCAAATTCATAGATAAAAGCGCATTCTCGAAATAATCGAATCTAATTTAACCATAACGACTTGCCTGTTAATTACCTGAATTTACTAGTAATTGCTTATGCTTGTGTATGTTGACTTTCACTTGATTGGCTGTTGGCAATTTTCTCACACGTCACACACCACTATTCTCGATCCAATATATGTTAGAAAATGTTTGATTATTAAGACTTTATTTCAGTTAAGATTTAAGTGTTTTCTAGACTCAATACCGGTCAAAATCTATTTCATACAATCTGACCTAAATTCGGGTGGGAAAATTCAACATTCTGTCTAAATTATATCAGAATAATATTGCGTGAAAATGTCAAGGATGTAATTAGAAGAAAAATATGCATGCTAAGTCATGTTGTTGTTCCTTTTCGTTGACGTAGTAATCAAAATCACAAATATTATAAAAATGGTTTAATGTTTTGACTTCAACAATAAAATAACTAATAATCTTTTGAATATAATTAATGCAATCTTCTTTTTAGTCACTAACTCAGCAATGAATAAGGGTACGGTGGGAAAAAACAAAATTGATACTTTAGAAGTCAAATAAAAATGATCAAATACTTTTCACAACCGTGTCAGTAAAAAAAAACAAAACAGAGAGAGTGGTAAATCAACTAGAATTAATGACACACCGTGATCTTGGACCAAAATGATTGCGAAAGAACGTGAAAACGTGAAATCGAGAAAATCTAAGTGAATATACGGGAAAAAACTAACCAAACCATGCTCAAAGTTAATCTCCCCAGCCCATATTACATAACCCGATTCGATGATTAGGCGTGTAAATCCTAGTTCTACTCAAATGGTGCAATCCCCTATATTGGTTCAAATACGCACGGATGTAAGAACCGAATGTTCAATTAACGGTCCACCGTGAAACAAAGTTAGATCTAACTAATTAAACATGCATTACTTGACTCTCTCGGATGCCCATACAAGTATGGAAAACCTCACCCACGGGACCGCTCCATCCTACATGGCGATCTAGTTATCTACCTCCTAATTACTTCTTCCACTCATGCGGTTCCTTCGTAATAATTTACGATGTCATGATAAAGTTAGTGTAGAAAATCTGGGCCCAAACCCATATAAGAGTAGAGATCATCCCCAAAACCCAGGCCATGAGGTGAGGAAGTCCATCTCTTTATATTGTGGGTAAAACAACCACAAGTTCCCGATGCGACACTTTATAACACGCCCACTCAAATGCCGGCCGGCACACAAAGCCAACAAATAGCCCAACACTTGCACAATAAAGGGTGGCTCCGATACCATGTAGAAAATCTAGCTCAAGCATATATAAGAGAGGGCCTCATCCTCAAAACCCAGGTCATGAAGTGAGGAAGTTCATCTCTTAATATAGTGGGTGAAACAACCACAAGTTCCCAATGTGGAGACACTTTAACACGGCCCTCAAGTGTACGTGGGCCGGGCACACAAGGCCAACAACAGCCCAACACTTGCACAATAAAGGGTGACTATGATACAATGTAGTAAAACATAGCCTCAGTTTCATATAAGAGAATGAGCCTAATCCCCAAAACCCAGGCCGTGAGGTGAGGTGAAATCCATCTCTTAATATGGTAGGTGATACAATAGCAAGTTCCCAATGTGTGACACTTTAACACGCCCCTCAAGTGTGGGCCTAGGCACTCGTAAGGCCAATAAAGAGGCCCAATACTTGGTTTTTAGACAACTGTAAAGGCATTGATCCTAACATGGATCGGAGCAGAGATCCCGAGCCTGCCCGCGCTCAAAGACAATTAAAAAAAAAAAAAAAAAAGAAGTAAGTGTTGGGCCCCACTATCTTCTTATAGGCCCACACTTCCCATACAAAAAAAAAAAAAAGTCAAGTCAGTGTTGGCTCTCTCCTTCTTATAGCGCCACACACTGGGGCCTGATAGTGCTCTCTCCTTCTTATGACTCCACACTTGAGTGGGGCCTGATATAAGGAAATATAGTAGCACATTTACTAACACCAATTGGTTTTAGTACAACGGTAAGCGCTTGATCCTAACAGTTAGCTACTCTCTACAATGATTGAGTTAAACAACAAATATCCAGAATTAATTAGCATAATGACCAGATTCTTGCCATAACTGCCGGCTAGCCAGCAATACGACTTACCGCCGTGTAGGTAAATACGGGATCGATATGGTTTTCTGATCACACATTGAATCATAAATACACCATAGACTGGGTTCGAATTGATCTCTACATGATTTGGTTAGCGGAAATCTAGCCTAACATCGTATTAACGTAAAATCAAAACATTAAGAAATCGAAGAATAATACAAGCATAGACACTTAAATACTTCAAAACCTGAGAATTAAGCAATTCCACAATGCTTGGGAAGAAGATCCATTCGAATAACACTATAGAGCTCAAGAATTATCCTAAAGAAATGTGCATTATTGATTTAAAGTATGAATAATAGATTCTATGCATTACAATTCGTAACTAAGCCTTTATATATTGTTAAACCGACCTAACAGCCTCCCTAAGGCATCCTAAAATGTGAAGGATCGGTAAAATCTGATGATTTTGGGCTTCGAACTGCCGGCTAGCCAGTGGACTTTTCTGCCGAAGAGCCGGTAGACCCAATTCAGTATTTTAGTCATATATTGACTTATACAACTAAGATTTGGGAGATTCAAAATGCATTGAAACTCTAGTTTCGAGCCTTACGATTTTGCTCATGAAGTCCAAAACCAAGTAGACTTTTAAGACCTTTCAAAGTTATGTTGCATGTTCACTAGTCAGATTTTCCGGTTCAATCTTGGTTCAAACACTTCAATACTTCGTCATATTGGAGTTTAACCCTTCTAGATCTTCAGCTCATGACTCGTAATGATCCGTCAACCTAAATATCTACTTCCGGAAACCTTCTCGACACGTCCATCTTTCACTTCCAAAGATAAAAAGCAACAAGAAGTAGTCTCTTTTCTCGACCAATAGCGTTGAAAAACAGTATCCACATCACGAAATATCAAATTAGCTCATCTAGCTCGTGATTTACACATAAAATCATCCATTTAAGCTCATAATCCGGGATAAATTGACGGTACGAATATTATAAAGTTGATTGACATCATTTGCCTCCCAACAACACCTTTCATGTTGCTTTGTCCTTCACAACACAAACCTTAGAATGAAGGTCAACATAAACAAAGTTATCAGATGTTAATCTAGATATTCTTATCAATTCTTTTGTCTATATTGTGGCATGAAGTATGTTATTTGTGTAAAGTGGAGTAATAAGTGTAGTATAAAAGATCGACCAATGTGTTTAATGTTGAGTTTAGCTCCATTACCTATCGATGAGTTATGTTCTTAGTTGAAGATTGCCAAAATATGATGTTATATGATTCGAGGCTCTAGAATCTGCATATTAGATGGATTCACACACAACTTCTGGATTTGCTAAGTAGGCAGTTGGTGCAAAGTAGTTGCGTTGAGTATCAGTTTTGACTGGTTTTCACTATAATGATGAGGATTATGCTTGTGATATCACACAACAACAAAGTGACATGTATTCCTATATAACCGACACACAAGTCTTGGATTCCCATTAGTGCCCCTACCACCTTGGACAACTCTGCCACCTCTACATCTGGCACGACCACCTCTTGGATTGAATGGAGCTTTTCCTCTACCATATGTCCCTGACTGAGTAATATTATTATTCCTAAAAGTAGAATCCTCTGCAACGTTAGTCTTGACAACAACTTTAACCTCATCCTGACTCAGATCAATAATAGGTATGAGATTCAATCTAGCTATCGGTCTTTCATATGTCATAAGTTGAATCTCGTGCCAACTAAGTTGACCTAATCCTTAAGGTCGATTCGCAATAATCGAATCGAATTCCTTGCTTAATCCTCCCCAGAGTGGCCAAGAACCGTGATCTAAGAATAGGTATCCAATAGCCGCTTATTTATCAAAATATCCATTCATCTTATCAAGATAATCAGCCATTGATTGAGTTCCTTTTGTGGCTTTGGTGAGAGAATATTTGTACTCCAGTATCTGTGACTCTCATTGATTGTTGAACAATGTTTCTAACGTTTCTCAGATCTTATTTGTTGTGGAGCAGCCTACTACTTCAATCAAGGCTTGCTCTGTAATTAGGCTGAGAAACCAGCCTACAAGAAGTTTATCTATGGCTACCCATTCTTCAAAAGCAGGGTTAGCAACTTTAGACATTATTGTGGTGGTTCTAGAAAATTGAACAAACTGTGAGGGGCAATAAGTGGGTACCAAATAGGTGTCCATCCCATTTATGTCCACAAATCAAGGGTAGCACAACAAACTTTCATAAAAGAAAATTGTTACGATCTGATTTCACTAGACATGATTGATTCAGAAGACCTCATGGGGTAGTGATGGGATGCTGAACACTGCAAACGGAGAATAAAAGGGTAAAATAGGTGTGATTATACCAAACAGAGGATTTATATCATAGAAAAGTTGCGCCTTCCATTGTTGTAAGTTGCACGAAGACCTCCATTTTTCCCAGATGCATGAGTTGAGTTTGTTCCTCCCTAAGATGTTGCAGGTGGTGGAGCTAAGGAGCTCAAGAAGAATAAGAAGCTCCTTGTTCTCGATACCAAACTGACTTGTACATGTGGCATACTCCTATTGGATAGGCAAAGGCTAGTAGATAATGATGTCTCCTCTAACAACAACTTATCACTACTACATATCGCCTTATCATATAGGAGTTGTACTACTACTTATCAATGTTCTACCGGTAATCTAGTACTGCTTCCGTCCCATAAAATGTATCCATTTTTTAAAAATAAATCATTATATAAAAAGCTGTTTCATTTTAAAACCAATACATCATTTAATGATTTTTCCAAACACGCTCTATCATCACATTTAATGCTTATATATTCATTTCACTTTCAAAAGAAAGATTCATTATTCGAGCAGGCCAATCACTACTTAAAATACAATACATTAATTATTTTCTTAATATACAGCACACAAGCACTATAAAAACGAACACTTATTATGTGACGGAGATAATAGCTTAGAATATGTAAGTCTTATTTTACGACATCTATGGCAAGTGCTCTTACACCGAATATAGCATTGTGCATGTGGGATAAAAGCAAAAGGAGCATATATGTCCAAAGCTCACAAAGGGGAGGGACGATGCTATTAATGATAGAAGGACGACTCTCTAATGTAGTACAGCTACATTCGAGCTGGTTCCACAATAGGCGAGGGATACTCCTTGTTCTTCTTATTATGCGGCCCCATCCATATTTATATTATTTTTATACTGAATTGATAGATTTCACGCTTGAATAAGAAAGCAATTGTTATGCCAGACTACGTTTTCATTGTTTTCTTTTACCACAAAATATACAAATATATATGTATATATATCTATCTATATCTATATCTATACTCATAATAAAAGTGCGATGAGGTGTTTCCCTCCAAAAAATATTTCCTACCCTAAGCTTTTCAAAAAAATAATAAATTGTCATTTCCTACCCCCTGTTTCCGATTTTTTTCTTCCATTTTAATTTTTTTAATGTTAATTAAATATTAATGAACAAATAAACATAATAAATCACGCAAACTCATCTCAAATCAAAAAGAAAAAGCTATGGCAATCCTATCAAAAATGAAAAGCACGGCAATCTTTTTTTTTTTGGTTTTGAAAACATCTTTTATTTAATAAGCAAATCTCATCTTAATCCATATTTTTTAATTTAGTTTTTATTTTATAATATTAAAGTGTGTATTATATATTTTTCCAGTAAATTATATTATTATATTATAGCTATTAAATATCTTATTTTATTTTTTAAACATGTCAAAATAAAAAATTATAATGACATATACATACATTAATTACTTTCCCACTCCTTTTATTTTTTAATTTAAATCTTATCTTATAGTTATTGTACTTTTAAATAATGTCAAATTTAAAATTATAATAACATGTAATTTTATACAATTTCTAATTATTCTATGACTATTGGCAATCATATTATAATTATTAACTAAAAAATAAAAATAAAATATGATTATATCAAATGATAGCATAAAAAATTTAATATTACTTTTTTTTCATGATGTGTATTTATGCTTTTAAAACTCTCCATATATGCAATTTACACTGTGAAAATTAGAACCATCTCACATTCAAATCAACTATGTAATTAATCTAAAGGTTGAAATCGGAATGTATAGTATAATTGATCAAGGGTGCGAACATTATATGAGGCATGGACACATTGATCGGAATGTTTTATAAGAGGCCTTAAGACTAAAATGAAGTCTATGGTGAGATTGATGAAGCCTGGAGACATTGATATTGTCATATGTCAGGAATGTATTATAATGGCATTGAATGACATGCATTTACATAAAAATTTCTCTAACCCTAGCCAGTCGATCTAAGTTCCTCATTCATCACTAAGGTGAATGATAAAATACCTAACACCGATAATAAACCAATGGTGCATAGGCAAATACTCTTATGAAGTTGCAGAGAAAGAGGCCTTTGGGTTATATTTTGTGTGATGAAAAATACACCCGTGGCCAAGTGTGCAAGCAAGTCGAAGAACATACACTTTCGAGTACCGAGGATGATGGAGTTTTGGGAAGGATTGCAAAGCAGACAGTAACCAAATCACCCTATGTTAATCACAAGTAGTAGATGGAAACACGTAATGATGAGTGAATTTAAGTGTCCTAACAAGATGTGAGATTGTTCAAGTTGAGAGGTTGTGACATTGTATTAGGAAGGATTGGATGAAATTGTACAATCCTATGGTCTTTGACTTCAACCAACGAAGGTGGATTTCACTAATGAGGAGAAAAATTAAGCAAAGAAGTTACGATAAAAGATCAACTAAAGACGATCAATTGCAAAAGCTTTACTAAGAAATCGAGAAATGGGGCCTATGGACTCAGTGGGATCCTCACTTTGATACATGAACATACTCGAGTCACGTGCCCAAAGTGAACAAACTCATGTCCTGAAGAGTGTCATGACGTGCTTGCAAATTCCCAATGATTTCCATTAACGGTGGGCTATGAGCACACCGTAACTATAAATTAAAGTGTTGAACCTCAGAAACTATAAACTTATAGTATGCTCATTGTCGTAAGGATGAAATAGAGCAATTGGTGGGTCAAATTCTACAACGGGGATTATACAAATAGCCCATTTTCTCCTTATGAAAAAGAAAGATGAAACCTGGAGATGTTTTGTGGATTACAAAAGGTTGAATGACTTGATTGAAAAAGATATCTACCATGGTCCCTTAATTGATGAATTGTTGGACAAGTTTGAGAGTCTATGGTATTTTGTAAAATAAACTTAAGGTCCGAATTCCATCGTAACAATGAATGAGGATGATGTCCAAAAGATCGTTGTTGTGACTCATCATGATCAATTTGAATTCAAAGTGATGGCACATAAGTATGAATGAGATGTCGAGACCTTACTTGAGGAAGACTGGGTTGGTATTTTTTTGATGACATCTTAATCTTCGCCCCGACATGGATTCCCACATATAACATCTTAAAGTGCTTTTTAAGTTTTGATTAAAACCAATACGATGCTAAATTATTTAAATTCTCTTTGACAAACCAAGGTGGAATACTTGGTCCATATCATGCATGAGGTGAAGTGCACGCCGCCCAAGCTAGATTCAAGCCATGTTAGATTGGCCCTAACCCCATAATGTGACTGCATCGAGGGTTTTTGGGTATAACATCTTTCTATAGGATATTTGTGCCTCATTATAAAATTATTGCTAAACACCGAATGACAAGAACTCAAGAAATATGGGCTTTGCTTGTCATGTAGAGTGCCTCAAAAGCATACTAGAAACACAAATATGCCATGTGCAAATCATCAATACTTGTCTTACCATATTTTGGAATTCCATTTTGCATTGAAACATATGAATGTGGCAAGGGATTAAGGGCTATTTTACAACAAAACAAGAAACATGTGCTTATCTAAGCAGAGCCTTCATCTCTAAGGAGATGAGATTGTTCCTCAATGAGAAGGAACTCCTAATGTCCTCAAGGTAGTAACCAAATGGAAGCCATATATTCAAGGCTAGGCCTTTGTCATTGAAACTAATCAACGGAGTCCAAGTTCATTCCGATCCGAGGCCACTACAACACCACATCAAAAAAGGTGACCAAGTTACTTGGGTTGAATATCACTATTGAGTACAAAAAGAGAAGTTGATAATAGCATCCGATGCCTTGTCCACTAAAAGTCATGTTGAGGGACAATTGTGTGTTGTGAGCATAAGATCACCTTCTTGGATGCAAGAAATAATCTTCAGCCTACAACCTAGCGGTTGAGGAAAATTCAAAGCACTCGATGATTAGTATAGCCTCAGATCCCCACTACACTTTGCACCAAGGATTCTTAAATACAAAGAGTGGATATATGTATGGGCCATGGAGGTTTTGAGATCCAAATTGATAGATTGCACTCAAGTCCCATATGAGGTCATTCATGGTCATGGCATGTTATAGCAAGATTAAGTGATCTGGTACTTGTCAAGATTGCAAGAGCCTATATGATAAACCTCAAGAACTACTCCACCCACTACCAATCCTCACGTGCATGATCCCAATTCAACATGGATTTTACGGATGGATTGCTTAAGTCTCAAGGCAAGGAAGTCATCATGGTAGTAGTGGACATGCAGATTTAAATTCAACCACTTTATTCCACATGAGAATAAGAGGCAGATAGCATCACAAAAGCATGGAATAAAGCATGAATGATACATAAATTATCAAAATAAAGATACTTTAATTAATTTGTACGCTATTTTACTCATACGGTTAGTTTTGTCCAAGAATAATTATAACTCAATAGTATTCATGTGACACAATTAATGATTATTTGTTTTATTAATAAATTTGATCGATCGTGAATTATTTAACAATAGAGCATGTGCAGGTTGTAATTGAATGTTAGTATTAGTATAAATATAAACATAATTGAAACATCACACTATTATTTGGAAACAATAATACATGATTTTATAGCTAAAAAAACATATAATAAAAAAAGCTTATCATATTTGAAAGAATGAAAACGTAACATGGCGACTTTGATTCAATGCGTACGGATAGGATAATTAAATTAAATCTACCAAGCGTAAAATTATTCTTAACAATTGTCATTATTTAATATATTTTTTTGTTTATGTATTTTTTTGGCTGGATAACATATATTTATTTTATAAATTAAACGAATAATCAAGAATATATGTAATATTAAAAATAATAAATAAATCTAACACGTCATAAACACGCAGATTTTTCTTAAGATATATATATATATGTATTCAATTAAAAAAAAAGTACACCATTTCAAATTTGTGATTTTTAGCTGCTAACGGTGAATATATAAACACATTAAGCTGACAAAAAGGGGTGGATATAGTTTTTTTTTGCCATGAGGATTAAGAGTCTTTTCAAGATTATATATTAGGGATAAAAGTCCTAAAAGACACAATATTAAGAAATATAATTTTAGATTATGTTAAAATATTTTTTCAAAAGAACATTTAATCAGTGAATTACGCTGATTTTCAAAGACAAAACCGCCAGAATCACTCTCAAATTCACTGATTAAACGTCATTTTTGATAAAAATCTTTTCATATAGTCCTAATTGACAATTAACTATATATATTACTCTAGAAGCCAATTGTTTTCATTCAGGGGTTAGAAAATACGCTATTCGTCCTCAAATACAAGTCTTTCTAGATAACTATTCGTGTCTCATAATATAAATTCTTCAGAATATCAATGAAACACTTATTATATTTTTCTTCAATTTACCCATTTTTTAACCTCCTCAAAAAAAAAAAAAAAAAAAAAAAAAAAAAAAAAAAAAAAACCGGATGTTTTGGATATTCATCCTTAAAATTTATGACATTTTTCTATTTTCTTAAGCTCTAATAATTGAGACTGAGGAAGTAAATTGGAAGCATTGCATTTGTTTCCTCCATAATGCTTGCCTTTTTAGGAGTAACAAGACCAAAACATACAGCAAGTCTTTGGAATGTGTGAGACTTCCGTTCATCAACAGGTTCCACCACAACCAATGGTCTACAAATGTGTATTGACACAAAATGTTGTAAAACAATCAAATGTATATCCCATCCCATGGGTTTCTCCCCTTGGTGCCTACCGACGAGAAACGCCGCTGGCCACACTATGGGAGCTGGCCATGCCGTGTATCGATGCCCCACATGCTGGGCCCCATTGCTCCGGGCAAGTATTATGAATCGACAGAGGTTATGTGCTGTCATGTAGGGTATTCGGAAGGCTCGTTACGATTTTGAAATGAGGTAAGCATAACAACAGACATCATAAGAAGATGGGGGGGTGAGGTTGCAAAAATGAAAATTCAAGTAAACTTTCCCAGCTATAAAGCAAAGGTACTAAATCTCCTTACTGGCAAAACCTGAGAATCCAAGTATATTAAAGCTTGAATTGCTTCCATGGTTTAGCAAACACACTGTTACAACTATATCCAACAAAAGGGCGCCTCCATAAGGGCCACCAACTATGATATAGGGCCTATATATGCAACGTCTAAAATTACTGATTTCATCACTGTAATGGCAACTGTAGTTTGTCAGAGGATCCGAATATCTGCTGCTAGAAGCAGTCGATCAAAGAACCAACAGCCGAGAATCTTTACATACTCACACCAGCCCGATGCAAAAGAATCTCGGGTAACTAATTACTGCAGAGACTCATTTTTACCATATCAGCAAAATAATACTCACATTAACTGCTTCTCCAAGCTATAAGGGCTTTACTTTTCCATATTTTCTATATGAGGTCTAGACAACAACACAACACAGCAAAACGTTTTCCCGGAAGCCAAACCACCATCAAGAGCATATTCCCGAAAGAAAGAAAAATAATTAGTTCTCAAAATCATTTGGCTCTAATGGAAATCTCCATCCATATCAGCAAAAGAATGTACAGCAAGCCGAGAGTTGGGAGCCATACGAATTTTTAAGCCCCCCGGTTATTTCAACCGGGAATACTGTGCACGAAAGAATTGGTAATCAGGGAGAACAACCTCCAATTGCTGAAGCCAACTTTCTGCAGCTTGTAGAGAGAGTTTTCTTTGTCAGATTCAAGAGGCCCACAAGGAGTCAATATTGAACCTTTCAGCTTATATGTTGCAAGACCAAACACAGGCAAAGAGATCTTTGAATTCAAGTCAACAGACCCCAAGCCATTTCGAACACCGACTCCATTCACTTGCATCTGAGATTTGCCTGCAAGGAAGTGAAACTAATAAGAATGAAAGAAAACATTAGAACACCAAAAAGGGATAAGAAAGGGGGTTTGGGGTGTGGGGGGCATTTCTTTTCCTTGCTGTGTAAGACTGCAAAGGAAACGCACATCTAGAGTGGGTCGACAAATAATGGAAAGTCAAAAAAGAAGCATCCAGATCCCGAAGTGTTGAACCCATAGGTATTCTGTATATTGGATACCTACAAAAGATCTAAATCATAAATATGCTGTCTACAGCAAATCCCAATGGCATTTCAATGGAAAGCTTTTCGCAAGGATGTACGAGGAAAGACATACCAAGCTACAGAAATCCAACTAGAAGGGAGCAAATCACAACTCCTGTATTTTCTGAGTTCTGGAAATTGAGACGCAAGAACTGAAATCTGTGAGAACGAGGAGAGAAGAAGAAGAAGAAGAAGAATAAGACAATAAGGGAATAATGCAACTAGATTGATTGAAACTCGAGGAATAGCTTAACCTTATCATTTATTGCTCATGTTATGTGGTTGTTCTAGTTCAAAATATTCAAACACCAGCTGCCCTGGCGAATTACCATTTTCTGCCTCATGACTAGATGAACTTTTCGCAGATCTTCCAGTCTGCAAGTGTCTATTTAGTTGTTCGGAGCTAATCACGTAATTGTGCTGATTCGCCGATCCATCAGCTAAAGATTTCAATCTTTTATCAGGTAAGTAGACACTGCTTCCACGACTAGTCTCCATGAACAAGTCAGGGTCACTGTCCTGATTAGACTGCCTGATCAAAATAATCACCACTTACATTAGCCACTCTATGTGATAATACAACAGCTTGTAGTGTGGTGAAGCCAGTCAAATGTTGAAAACATAGAATATATTAGTGGAGCTAATTGTTTTCTTCATGCAAATCTTCTACATTTCCATTTCTAGGGAAAAAAGAATCAGCAGGCCCTTAAACAAATGCTTACATATCCTAGACTGTGAGTTGATTTTTATAATTTGATTATATTATAATTGACCACAAACGACTGACATTTATATCAAACGGACAACAAACCTTAAACCTGATTCATGAAAGATTCGACAGTTAAGGTGTGAAATTCATATGAACAAAATAGAACAAAGATAAATTGATGAGGAAAAAACAAATAATAAAGTCCAGCAGGGAGCGTACAGATAGGGTTTTTCCCTATAGCACAAAACCTAGACAAACAGACATGGATGCCATGTGAATAGCAGATACAATAATAAATACAGTGAAGCAATGTATCCAATAAGAGATTGGTGAACATCTTTAAAAGGCTGGAAAATACATGACTGTCAAGAAACAATTCTGCTTGCAAAACGTGGAACTCCATATTTCACTTGTACAAATCAGAAGCCACATCTAATCAAGATCACAGCCCAATGATCAACTAAACCAAACAACAAACTTGCTCATATCTTCTTGCCATCTATATTTGGTGGGGAAGAAGGCACCAAACAGGCTTTTACTTCTGTAAATCAGTTAGGAAGGTCCCCTTAAACAGCCTTAGGTATCATACATTGGACATCAATGAACAAGTAATATATTAGCGTGAAGAAAATGGTTGGAAAAATCATGGAGACCACACAAACCACTAACAACGATTTGACAAGGAAGCATATCAAACCAAATGTCTTGTTCACTCTTTTCTACCTACTCCCCTCCTCCTTCTCTCTTTTGGTTGATTATATACTAGCTATGCACATAAAGTGGTTCATATGTGTGCTGCATAACCGTGTAAATACATAACCATCGACAATATGGAAAGACTTTCTATCTATGGAAAAGTGTTTAACAGATATGTACCTAAAGGCTAAAGCATCTAAACTAAAACCGCACTTAATTGCTGACTTGCATCCACATTTATATAATCAGTTTCTAGAATATGTACACCTTATTCATGGAAATGTGATCTGGCAGTAACATGCTTGACCATACCAAAAATAACTCTAGGCATGTGGAGCAAGAAAATTTTGCCAATACTTCCAAGTTTACAAGTTAACGGCCTCTGAAATAAGTCTCTGAACAAAAACATGAAACACGTAATTTTATGACTATGCATACCTGTTGAAAGAACAGCACATCTGACTGCACCGTACAAGGGAGTAGGGACCTAATGACCTCAATCAGATTAAAATTTGCAATCTGTGCTCACCGATGCATCCAAAAAACACGAAGTGTATTTTGAATTTAAGTTTGACACAAACATTGAACTTCAGCAATGATTTGATTACTAATGTTCGTCACAAATATGCACTGAATTCTAAAGCTTCTTTTGTAGATTCCAACGTTTGGTAACAAAACTGAGCTAAGAGACAGACTCGAAAGAGTACATAAGTACTGTTGGGGAGTATTGTTGGAAAGTATGCTACCAGATGAACTGATGATACTGTATGATCACACGGTATACCAAGAGCTATCCAGATATCTGAAGTTCAAAATCTAACACTCTTATTTCAACAAGTTCTATTATCTGGTTATTGTTGTAATCAAAAGTTGGGAATTTTTTGCTATCTTTATAACCCAGGCTACTACTATGAATTGTATCCTCATTTAACCAAGATTAAACAGATTCAAAATCCATTTTTTCAACAACAAAATAATGCATCAAATCCAGTATCTACAGAAGTCCTAAATGTTGGTCCAAGAAAATGCCTGGTACTATTTTGACACTATAATCATAGCCATGATTCTTGTGATGTATTAAATTAAGGGAAAATTAGAAATGAAGCAAAAGTGATGCAATGGCCTTATGCAACAGACTGCTTTGCGCTCCAATATTAAGAGTTTGAGACAGCTTTTTGCTTTAAAGTTTAAAGTAGGCTAAAGCAAAGAATGAAACTTGCTCAGTTGCTAAGATATCGCATGAATCTGTAAAGCAAAGCTCTGGGCTGTCCTAAGGCTAGGCCACAGAACACATTCAGGCTGTCAATAGGGAGAGAATGGAAACCAGCGGTACCATCAAGAAGAATGTGTCCAAGCTAAAGAAGACCCGATAAGTAAAAACCATGAATGACCTTCTAGAAAACCAAATTGTAGCCCATGTAATTGCAGGGTTTTTTCGTGTATAAAAAAGTGATATGTGAAAATGCTTCATACTCATTAACACCCATAATTGTTGAAAAGTTTTGGGTTCAGATCTTATCTTTACCCACCCACGCTTCCCTGATGTATTGTGATGCAGACAATATGAAAAGATGCTCAATCAAGTAGAAAGTACTCAAGAAGGGAAGATAGCTAGCATCGGACATAATTAAGTTCTACTTGATACTCCAGAAAAGTTTTAAAAGGATTCCAATATAATTTCATTCTTACACAATTTTTTTGAAGGCATTTAAACAGAGGTTAAGCCATCGGTAGCTAAGGGCTACAACAACGACGTCGAATTATCCAAAGGGGGGAAATTGGAGAATGCAATAATAGGAGAATCACGTACTTGTAGGAACCAGTGTCTCGAGATTCCTAAAAGGCTCTTGAATGAAAAACTAAGTGTCGCAATATTCCAGAAAGGCTCTCAAATGAAAAACAGCAATCGCTTTCGATCAAGTGTGAAATCAATATATGTGCAATAACAACCAATACTTAGTTTATGGGTTTTTCAAAGTTAAATCTTGATTACGAATGTGCATCGAAAAATCAAAACTAAATGCATTGTAAATGTACCATGAAAAAAATATAGAACCAACAGCCTTTATAGAATCAAATGAATCAACTCACGAACAAGCAAGCAACATATTGCATTTGTAACTACTGTTGTATATTTCTAGGTAGACAAATAGAAAAGGTAAGGTTTTTGGGCAATGAACAGAACCAAGTCTACCAAACTTCTCATTTATCTTGTATACATTATCAATTCATGTAATCTCTCCCACCCCTGCCCCATAAAAAGGGGTATCCGTTTTCCATCTCTCATCTTTGTCTCAACTCAAGATATGTATGTGATCAAATACGCAAACAACCAAACAGAGTAATCATGACACCACCACAAATTTGAGAAATATACGAATAGATGAGCATAGGCAGCAAAAGCTTAAAGTAAACGAATGAACAATAGGTGGATCACGGATGGAAAATTCTGATAAGATAAGAAGCATTTAGCTTTCGCAAGAAATTTTGATTAGGGACAACAGTTTTGCCCATCTTTCAGGAACAAAAGATAAATGAACAGGGTGGCAAAATTATATTCAAAAGTTTTTTATGGAACTTGGGTTCGATGATGCAAGCTTCGAAACTTGTGCCAAAAATATTTAATTGTCATTCAACCACACAATATTTTTTTTCCTTCAAGCAGCTTCTTTCATGCACATGAAAAAAATCTAAAAAGCTATGATTGTAGAGAGCACGGCTATTACTATTAGATTTGGAGTACATAGTTTTACACACATGAAGATGTAAATGCATTTCATCATCTGCTCCCATGTAGACAACTCAACAACTCATGTGACTGAATGACAGTCTCGCGTGATTCTTAATCTAATCATGTTACCCGTAACCAAACATCGATGATGCAAAATATAGGAAAGAAGATGCTGAAATTCAAGATCCTGGGAAGAAGTGGCATGCATTATCACCTCTATTTCATTGAATTTGTTAATAAGCAAGACAGACACAAACTCATGGTGCTGATAGGTCATCATTAAAGATTTCAACTCAAACAAATTAAGTGTTCTGTAAGTGAGCAAGAGAATCAGGATTGCATTACCCGTAACCAAACACCAATGATGCAAAAAATAGGAAAGAAGATGTTGAAATTCAAGATCCTGGGAAGAAGTGGCATGCATTATCACCTCTATTTCATTGAATTTGTTAATAAGCAAGACAGACACAAACCCATGGTGCTGATAGGTCATCATTAAAGATTTCAACTCAAACAAATTAAGTGTTCTGTAAGTGAGTAAGAGAATCAGGATTACACTGACCTAAACAGTGGTCGGTGCTTCAAAGGGTCAACATACAGCTGTATACCCGACAAGTATGGAACATAATATTGCTTGATTGTTTCTTCTCCATTCAGCGATAATTGAACGCCAACGCCATATGCACTCCACTCGCTAAACGTGTCCCACAAATCCCCAAGGAAATAAAATGGACTCGACTCAGCTTCCCTTGTTCTATATTCCATCTCCTTCACCTGTCCGCTCAAATGCCGTATATGAATACATAAAAAGAATGTAAATACAGACAAACTTAATGAGTTAAGGATGCCATCCTACGGGGAAAATATTGCAATAACGTTTGTACAAAATATGAATTTCGCACGGATGCAAAAAGCATCTTCCAAATCACTTAATTAGGTCCTGCTTTACATGAAGTGTTGAACTTCAGAAAGATTGCAACTGGCACTTACATTTATTCAAGATTTATGATTGGAGGTCAGTGTCTTCTACGTGTACTTAACTAAAAGAATAACCAGGAAAAACTTGAGGAGTTAGTTAGAAGCCATCCTATGGGAAAAATATTGCAATAAGGTTTAGGACATAATATGAACTCCGCCCACGTGCAAAAGGAAACTTCTTAGTTCCTTGATCACTTGTCATGTGTAACATAACACGTTGAACTTCAGAATGATTGCACCTGCCTTTTCGATTTTTCAAGATTCACTGACAGAATGACCAAAAAAATACTTGAACGTCAATTATACCTCAGAGAAGTGCCGAACAGCAACAGACGGAGTGACAGACTCTAAAAAGCTATCCAAGTTTGTTAGCGGTGGCTTCGTAGGGGAAGATGAGCAGACTGACGTCGGTTGAGACAACAACACCATCACAGAATCATCCGATTCAGTTCGAAAATCGGACTCAGGCAATGGAACCTGCGCTGAAGAATCCGACTTGGCCGCCCTCTGCAGCTGTTGCCGTTGCTGCTGCTGCTGCTGCTGAAACGCCATCCGCGGGAACTTCCTCATCGGCGCCAGTTTGTAAAAGCTATCTTCGCCACCAAGGCTCCGCGACACAGCAAAGCTTCCGGAACCAGACATTATATAGAACAACTGATTTGTGAACTTGTTTTTGTATACCTCTATAGTTCAGAAAATGAGGATTAGGACATGGAATTCCTGATGAAAGAATCAGAAAGAGATGAAAACTTTGAGAACTCAAAGAACAGAATGATTCTGATGCAAGCAGCCGGAAAAAAAATGAAGACTGAGAAGAAGAAAACAACCGACTAGGGTTTTGATTTGAGTGAGGACTTCATCATCTATGGAAGTGAAGTATAGATACGATGTACTTTCACCTTTACCGTATTTTCGAGCTCTCAATTTTTACGGAGAAAATATAGGGAAAAAACAATAATAATAATAAAATGACTAATTCTATTAAAAGATGTCAAACCGGTGAAGTGAACGCTACTGGATCCCTTATCTTCTACTACATTCAATTATATTTATTGTACTACATATTATTATTCATTAAGTATGTATATAATCACATAAGTACATGAATGTAATAAATAAATAAATAAAAAGTACATGAATGTACGAAATTTAGCAATTTACAGGTGGGCGGCGCCCATTACCCTAATGCAGAAAGGCTGCATTTCAAAGTGGTGAGAATCAGGGTCGAATCCCCACCCCTCCTTTCTGAAAAAAAAAAAAAAAAAAAAAAAAAAAAAAAAGCAATTCTACAGGGTAAAATATAAATATTTGTCTTCACAAAGATTATAAATTCATAAAGTATGTTTATTTTCATTAAGGAAAGTTTTATTATTAAATTGAAATTTTCATGTATAAAGTTAAAATAGATAAATGTCAATACATTTCCTCAAAAAAAAAAAAAAAAGTCAATACATAATTATTATTTACATCATTACATAGCAATTGTGGTGATAATGTCCAACGGTAAAGAAAGCGTCAACCTTTGATCGTTCAAGTTTAATTATCTCTGGTCCAAATAGACACAAAGACAAGTTCAAAAAACAATACACAAAGACACGGAAGAATTTTAAAACAAGACACTGATTTCATATGGATATTCCTTTTTTGTTTTGAAGAGTGATATGGATATTCTTTTTAAGGGATGAAAAAAAATCAGATTAACCATAACAGTCCAAAAAAAAAAACTGTGAAGAGAATACATAATACCTTGATTCTAATTTCGCCGATAAGTTATTTTCGACTCAATTAATGTATGAAGATACGTCGTATATCATAAAGAATTAATGATGATGTATAATTTTGGTTTGGAATACGATTAAAAAACTAATTTGAAACTTTTCTGGTTACTGACCACCGTATCAGCGGCATGCCAGTGTACCGTCTAGGCGACAGCTTCTTTGTGGGAATAGAATCTGCAGTAGTTTTTGATATTCTGAAATTGAAATAATTTGTAAAATTTTTTGTATGAACATTCTGCGCAAGATTCTAGTATATTTGATATAAGAAAATCATGTTTTAGGATCTACAATTCAACATGTTCATCTTCATGTTCATGTTTTAGTTGGTAATTTAAAAATAACTCAGGTTTGTTATATGTCTAGATTTCATGCCTTTCGGATTATATCTATTCAAGAACATGATCCTTGATGGAGGACCATCAAGTCATCATCATTTTCTACACATCTCTTATGGTCCATAATTTCACATTGATGATCGTTAACCGTCAGAGGCTTATATCAAGAGATTTGCATGAGATTCACATTCCCTTCAACATGGAAAACTTATGGAACTTTAATTTATCATTTATATTGATATTTGTAAGGTTCCACATAATTATGAAGAGTCGGTTTATTGAAGAATACAAGTTGTCCTTTAATTGGGCTAAACTCGCCAGGTTTGCATATTCTGGCAGACTTGCACATTTTTATCGATCCACTTGCCATCCCGTGGACTACTATGATCTAAGAGCTGCCCAATGTGATGCTGTACATGTCCAAACGAATAGAATGGTTTCTTGCTTTGATTATTTTAACACATTTGTGCCAAAGAGCATGGATCAAGAATTCAAGAGAAAGGAATATGGGCTTTTTGTTACTTTCTTTTATTTGGAGTCTTATTATTATTATTGGTGTCCAACAAGTGTTGAATAGGTGTCCTAAACCCAACCGGATCCGACCGGATCGGGTCGTTTACAGTCTATTTAGTTCATGTAATAACTTTATTATGATTAATAAAAGCACTTATGTTATTATATATTATTTGTCTTCATATTATTTGTTGTATATATATAGTAGTGTCCCTAGTGTCAAACTGTGATAGAGAAACCATGATAGTGATTATGGTTGATTAGATCTCTAATCACTCTAACAAGTTTGATACTTAAATGTCTCTAGTATTATGTACTGTCAAATGGGACATTGATAGTATAATTAGACTAGCACGTATTGGATGTCTTCTATCTTATAGAAGGTAAGGATAGATCTCGTCTATCGAAGTGTAGAGACACTTGGACTGTATGTGGACGTGTATTAGAGAATGCGTACGTTAGACCGACCCACTTACATTAAGTGTCACACTATATGGCGGTTGTGTAATTATCCTTTGGACCGGAGTCTTCATGGCATCACGGTGTGGATTGTCATGCTTTGACACTATTGAGATTTCCCCTAACCACGGGGCGATCATGCGGTAGTGATTGGGTGTGATATTGAAGCATGCGGAGTATACATGATTGGTTGTCCGGGAATCGCGTATCCTATGATTAGGATTGAATATCCGAAATGGCCTTCTTATAAGGAATGTCAAGCTCTCGATAATCTTTGCAAAGTGGGAGTAAGTGTGTTTGTAACGCAAATTTCGTGTTAATCCCTGAAAATAACAAAGAAAACATAAAATTGTAACAAATCGAATTTTATTAATTTATAAAATAAAAGGCGGTTACAATCTCTTGAATCCTTTGATTCTCCTCTTTAATTGTTGACAATTATTGGACTCCCGGATTTAGCGGAAGATCTTGAATTTGGTTGATTTCCTCCGGATATGGCGGAAGATTTTGACTTTGTGGTTGACTACCCCCGAATATGGCGGAAGAAATGGACCTTGGTTGATTCCTCCCGAGTATGGCGGAAGATTTGAATCTGTGGTTGTTCTCTCCCGGATATGGCGGAAGATCTTGACTTTGTGGTTAATTTCTCCCGAATATGGCGGAAGAATGTTTGATTTGGGTAGAGATTTGAGGCAGTGCTTTGACTCACCTTCGCCCTCCCGATTAGGTTGGAAGATCCTCGAAGCTGGTTGAAGAACTCCGGATTTCTTGGTGGATGATCTTCAAATGATGTTGAAGAACGCCGGATTTGATGGAGAATCCTCAAAGATTGAAGAACACTTGAATGCTCCTTGTGCTCCCTAGATCCCCTCCTTGGACGAGTTCTTGAATGCTTGAATGCTTGAATGGAGTGCTTGATGCTTCCTCTCCAATCTTGAATCCTTGTGCGCTTCCGTCTTCTGTGTTAATGCTCTGTGTTTCTGTGTGTTTGCAAATGACCAAGGCCTCTCTTATTTATAGTGCTAGATGAGTGCCTTGGAAGTAATTTGCATTTAATGCTTTCACACTCATTTAATGTGTTCACACTCTGATTGATTCCCATAATATCCGCATTTAATGCGTCCAGACTCTCCTGATTGGTACTAGCAATTTGTACACAATCTCCGCATTTATTATAAATCAATAAAATCTCCTAATTAATTGATTTTAAGAGAGTTTTATGATTTATTTATTTTTATATTATCTACCAATATTTAATGTTGGAAATAATATAAAATACCTAGATTTCATGGCATGTGTAGTATGTGACAAATATAATATGTCGCATATATATTTTATACATCTACATAGCCATTTAATTATAAATAATTAAATCTCTAAATTTCTAAGAGATTTTAATTAATCATTTATTTATTTATATCATTTCCTATCATTTTGTATAGGAAATAATATAAAATGAATTTAATTTCGAGACAAATGTAGTACGTGACATTTATATTATGTCATATAAAATATTTATATCTACAGTGTTATTCCGAGAGAGCATGATATCCAGATTATAAGATACGATCGCTAATGTATTGATACTCGAGATACGATCGTATGGATATTATTACAGCGATAGGATTTTAAGTTATACGGTAACTGCTTCACATGAAAGGTAGTAGTCATTGCTTTTGACTCTTCCGATGATTGGGGGTCACGGTGTGTTGCTAGACGCTATCCAGTGATCGTTAGGCATAAAGGGCATTTCGTAATTTGGACTTTGTGTCTACGGCCAACATATTCGGAAGCCTATCGGGTCACACACATATGAACATCGAGTCGGATTAAAATGTGGTTATAGTTGATAACCAAACAAGGAAAGTTTATCTCTAGACTATAAAGGTATTAATTATACATAAATTATATTAATTAAAGAATATTCCGGAAGCCAATAATTGGCTATATGGGGCGCCACATTGAAGTGTACAAGATACACTTGGATTGTGCACTTTAATTAATAAGATTGTCATAATATTAATATTGGATATTAATTGATTTTGAAAAATAGATTTATGGTAACAAGATAAATATAATCAATATAAGATATTGGCAATATTTAGATTTCATTTAATATGAGATATTATAATAAAAAAGATAAATCAATCTAGAAGATTTTCCTTATTTTATTGGGAAAAAGTTTTCTTCTCCTCCACTATATTGGGGCGCCACTTGACTATAAATAAGAGGTGGGTGTCAAGCTCTTTTGTACATCACAATTGCAAGAGCTTATGGTTATTGTTTAAAAGAGAGAGCATCCTATAGAGAGTTAGAGAGAGGGGAAAAAGACCGGTCTAGCAACCGGAGTTTTCCAATAGCAATCCAAGGAGGATTCCGGCGAGGAGTTCGTGTGGATTAGCGATAGAGGCCAGACACGTGGACGGCTTGCGCACTGTACTACTCTCCGTTGACGGTCAAAGCGACGATCTTATAGATCATCCAATGTATAACCGTCAAACTACTTAACGTGTTTATTGCATTAAACGAAGAATGATCTAGAAAAGGAAATCAAAATTTTAAATTCCGCTGCGTTAAACTAGTGATTTCCTAACAACAAGGCCATCTAGCACGAGATTTAAAAGTCTTATGGTGATTGATTCCATCAAATCTTCATATTATTTTGGTAGATAATCAATCAATCTAATTGATGGATTATTTACTATTGAATGATTTGAAGATCTATGGTATTTTTGGAATTTTTTTTTATTTCACTTATACTTAGGAGTTGTGTAGGTTCATTTTTATTTTAAATTTTCGTATTTTATTTTTATTTTTTAGAAAATAAAATGCCAACTTCCTTTGCCTATAAAAGGAGGAGGCATCCATTGTAATTTGACACCATTGAATCGATTAATAACATTGTTATTGTGAGTTGTTTTCTTATTTAAGTTTTACAACTTTTGTTAAGTGCATTTTAAGTTTGTGAGCAAAGCTTAAAGTGTTCATTGAAGTCTTTGGTTTAAGGATCATTAGAAGGGTCTTGGCTTCTTCATAGCCATTGGTTCTTCTAGTTCACAGTCATTGGTTCTTCTAGTCTCATTTTTGAGTTAAACTACTTTTGCTCAAGTTTTTTCTTTCATTTTATTCTATTTTTATTTTCCATTTTGGGATCTAAACGTGGTTATTCTTTGTATTACTTAGGGTTCTTGACAATTTTATTGTTAAGGGTCCAATGTATACATCAGTTGGTAACAGAGCAAGTGGTTCAATCCATTTGTTTTGGTGTTGCTGATTTGACACCCGTTTCTATTTCAATTCGTTTAATACCTATAAAATCTCAAAAAAATCTGAAATTTTTATCACATATAAATCACCATTTGATCTACATTTTCCCTTTTCATTTCATCTCGAAATTCGAATCAAATCATACTGAAAACTGCACCCTAACACATAATACTTTATTCTGAAATTCTGCAGCAGCAGATCCTCGTTTGACTTTTTTTTGAGTTGGTTAACAAATTCTAAATTCGTTGAAAATTCTTGGTGTGATAGGAAATTTTCTGTTCTACAACTTTTATCTTTTTAGTTTTTCCATATTCGTCATAGTTTGATCACAATCGGTGAGATAAGTCACTACTATAATTCTGGAAAATTTTGACAGATTGAGCCAGTTGACAAGAAACGATTTTTGGTCAACCAATAAAATTCCAAAAAATATGAATTTTCAGTATCATCTGCATAACCCATTATTCTACGAATTTCCCTTTTACTTTCAGTTCAAATTCATTTTCATTTGGGTTGCAAGTTCCAATTGGGCTGAATTTCTGGACAAAATCAGGAAATTATCACCCAACTAAAATTCAAGTGATAATCATTAAGGCACTGATTAAAAGGTGATAACCTAATCTAATCCTAGTTCTTCAGAGTTCTTTGGAGTCAAAAAAAAGAAACAAAAAAAAAAAAAAAAACAAAAAAAAAACAACAAAAATAATTAATTAGTCATATAAATGGGCCAGACTCTCAAAAAGGCCCGAAGTGCATTACATCTTTGATCGCTTCCACATCTACTCCATTCTTTTGTCTTTTCTTCTCATATTCGAATCCATCCTAGCCTTCTCTTCTTGTGATTTGACGACTAAGGATACAGTGATTCACAGAGCATTGCAAGCATATTATTGTGCACTTTTTAATCGTTTATTACTCTAGTCGAGAAAGAGCGGTAAAAGGCAATTGGGTGGTGAGTATATAACAGGGGGGAGAAAAGCGAGAGTGAATCATCAATCACCCAAATAAAGAGTGAAATTGAGGATTTTTATTTCTTTTTTGTCTATATATATATATATATATATATATATATATATATATATATATATATATATATATATATATATATATATATATATATATATATATATATATATATATATATATATATATATATATATATATATTATTTATTTATTTATTTTTCTTTCTTTGTAAATTAAAAAATAATGTCACATTATCTTTCCTTTTCATGGGGAAATCCTAATTACAATTCTATAAAGTGTTTTGATATTAGTAAAGGGAAATATAAAACTCCTAATACTCATGATGAAGATTTTAAGACTAGAAAGAGAACAACTTGTAAATATCATTCTTTTAGTTCATTTAAAACTAGAGATTTATATTGTTTCATTTGTGATGATTATGGACATTATGATCATAAATGTCCTTCTTTAACGAAGGAATATAATCATCCAGTTATTGATAATAAGCATATAAGAAATGCCAAAATTCCTTACTGTAATTCCCATGATTCTTTTTATTCTAGATCTACAAATTTGGCACAAAAAGATGATGTAAATAATGTTGATTTGGAAAAGCCATGTGTTGAATTGGTTGAGAAAAGAAAATACAAAAAAAGGGTCAAAAAAGAAATTAAAAAGAATAATGAGGAGGAAGAAAATGAAGTTGAAAATCCGGGAGATTTTGAGGGAGAAAATTTAGTTGAAAAAGAAAAATATTGTGAGGATTTCTAATTTTCTAAATGCTTCCTCTTTTATTTATTGTGAGCAGGTTGGTGAAAGCAATCAACACTTGAACCATGAACAAGTGGTTGTGAGTAAGGTTAAAGAAGTGGAGTTTTCTGATTCCTTGCAAACTGAGAAGTTCTATACATGATTCATGGTGATGAACCGAATTTGTTTGGTAATGATTGATAATACTTGTGAATCTAATGTGGTAAGCCAAGAAACAGTAGAAAAGCTTAATTTAAAAACTTTTGATCATCCCAACCCATATAGTCTACAAGGACTTAATGAGTTTGGGGAAATTAAGGTTTCAAAGCAAGTTGTGATTTCGTTTTCTCTTAGGAATTACCATGATCAGATTTTATTTGATGTCACTCCTATGCTTAATTGTCATATAAGTTTGGAAAAACCTTGGTCAAAGGAAAAGCAATCTAAGTATGATGGTAAACTTAACAGGTTTCGATTTAAGCAAAATAATAAAACCATTATACTATAACTTCTTTGAGTAATCAACAAGTTCTTGAAACTCAATTAAAAATGGCTAATTCAAGAAAAGAGTTATCTTCGAAATGTTTAAGCCAACCAAATGAATTTGTTGAACCAATGGTGCAAGATAATGGCATGGGTTGTAATGTGGTTGAACCTAAATTTGATCTTAGTTCTTTGAAAGAAAATTGCGAGCATGATTTAGATATGGATCCAGCAAATTCTATGCTTGAGAATGGATCTAATGTGTTTTTGGATTTAAATGTTGAAAATCTTGAAATCAAGTGGTACAACAATCCTTTGTTTGACGAGGTAGAATTAAGTGTAAATGATTCTAGTGCCCTTGATAATTTTCATGTTTATTCTAATGAACCTTTTCAAAAAGAAATAGATGCACTTAATTTTAATTTTTATGAAAGGATTCAATTGAAAGATGTTGATATGAGTAAAAGTTCTGATGTGATTGAAATGCAGTCTTTTGTTGGTAAATCATGTCTTACGAAGGTTAAAGAATCTCCACCTCTTGTGGGTGATTGTGGAGATAAATATGGGATATTTATGGAAATAAAAGACTTAAGATATTTTCATCATTATTTAGATCCATTTCTAAGTGATCATGAAATTATCTTTAATTCTCATCATTTTGGTGATAGCGATTTGCATGTATCTCAGTTTTCCAATCAATTTTCTTGTTTTGAGAGAAATAAATGTGATGAAAATGAGGGTAAATTTGGCAAAATTGATTTAACTAGATTTTGTGAGAAAGAAAGTGAAAGTTGAAGTTTATCATTTTTATTTCAGTTGTCTACTATATAAAAATGTTGTGCTTAGTGAACTCGAAATTTTGCGGCACCCTTATGCTTTATCCTTTTTGCCAAGATAACTTAAGCATGTGTGGAGTTTTTGATAAGAAAATGAGAGTAAGTTTGCTTAAAAGGGAAAGGTTTTTGAAATTTTTGCAAGGAAAAAGATAGTAAATTTACTTGAATTCTTTGTGAATAATAGAGCAAATATTTTCAGTGGAATGGATTTATTGTGGAGGAATATTAAACACAAAGTTAGAAGGACTGATCCACTAATCTCTTGTTTTAGCTTTGTTGTTTTTGTTGGTTGTGGTTGGCAGGATCACGATGATGCAATCAGATTATCCATGATGTATTGGATTCACATGTGGACGAATCTTTTCAAAGGGGGAGGATATGATGGAGGACCATCAAGCTATCATCATTTTCTACACATCTCTTATGGTCAACAATTTCACATTGATGATCGTTAACCGTCAGAGACTTATATCAAAAGATTTGCATAAGATTCACATTCCCTTCAACATGGAAAACTTATGGAACTTTAATTTATCATTTATATTGATATTTGTAAGGTTCCACATAATTATGAAGGGTCGGTTTATTGAAGAATACAAGTTGTCCTTTAATTGGGCTAAACTCGCCAGGTTTGCATATTCTGGCAGACTTGCACATTTTCATCGATCCACTTGTCATCCCGTGGACTACTATGATCTAAGAGAAGCCCAATGTGATGGAGTACATGTCCAAATGAAGAGAATGGTTCCTTACTTTGATTATTTTAACACATTTGGGCCAAAGAGCATAGATCACGAATTCAAGAGAAGGGAATATGGGCTTTTTGTTACTTTCTTTTTATTTGGAGTCTTATTATTATTCTTTTCCAATAAGGCCTTCCAAGGCCATCTAGCACGAGATTTAAATGTCTTATGGTGATTGATTCCATCAAATCTTCATATTATTTTGGTAGATAATCAATCAATCTGATTGAGGGATTATTTACTATTGAATGATTTGAAGATCTATGTTATTTTTGGAATTTTTTTTTTTATTATTTCACATAGGCTTAGGAGTTGTCTAGGTTCATTTTTTAAATTTTCTTATTTTATTTTTATTTTCTAGAAAATAAAATGCCAACTTCATTTGC
Organism: Gentiana macrophylla; assembly: GCA_026214975.1. Classification (NCBI taxonomy): domain Eukaryota; kingdom Viridiplantae; phylum Streptophyta; class Magnoliopsida; order Gentianales; family Gentianaceae; genus Gentiana; species Gentiana macrophylla. The sequence continues at coordinate 101,305,299 of CM047811.1, forward strand.
CTATAAAAGGATGAGGCATCCATTGTAATTTGACACCATTGAATCGATTAAAAACATTGTTATTGTGAGTTGTTTTCTTATTTAAGTTTTACAACTTTTTTTAAGTGCATTTTAAGTTTGTGAGCAAAGCTTAAAGTGTTCATTGTAGTCTTTGGTTTAAGGATCGTTAGAAGGGTCCTGGCTTGTTCATAGCCATTGGTTCTTCTAGTCTCATCCTTGAGTTAAACTATTTTTGCTCAAGCCTTTTCTTTCATCTTATTCTATTTTTATTTTCCATTTTGGGATCTAAACGTGGTTATTCCTTGTATTACTTAGGGTTCTTGACAATTTTATTGTTAAGGGTCCAAGGTATACATCAATACTTGCTTTAATATATGAAATCATTAAATCTATGCTATTTGTTAAATGTTTAAGATATTGAAACCATGAGATGGCTTTGAAAGGTACTGCATGATGATAGAAAACATGATTTTAGGTTATTGTGCTACAGGGCTATGTGCTAGTCAACATATACTTGTTTGTACGTAGAAAGCATGTTCTGGGATTATAAGAGAAATTCGATGTATGGTTTATGAGTACCAAGCATGTAACATAAAAAAGTCATTAAAAGTCATGAGGATATTATGAAAATGAAATATTTTAACAAGCATAAAGAGATGCTTTAAGCAGACGTTCATTGTCAAGTATTTTGATAGCAATAAAGATAATGAATCCTCGAGGGTTCTTGGGGTCAGTCCCCGTTCACGGGCAAGAGTAGTGAACATATGCCAGGACGGTCAACAATCCTTGACCATGAGCTATAATAATGGTCAATTTGTGGTTTGTCAAAGTTAAGCAGACTCTCCATGTTAGGCTCTACTAGACATAGTGTGTACTCATTAACATAAGAAAATCAGCAGGCTCTTCATGTTGCCTTTACTAAACATGATATGGTTATAAAAAACCTAAAGTTAAGTAAATATATAACATGCTCCTCATGTTGAGCTTTACTAAACATGATATGGTGTTCTGACCATAAAATGATGAACAACATGATGTTACGTAAATGAGATGATGGTATGTGTTGAAGTAGTAATAGTTTGACAAAGCATGTTATACTCTCTTTTATGTGAATAATGAATTATATGTTAATAGTCTCATGCATTCACTGTTTGCGAAAGATAATTAGGAATTCTATTATGATCCCAGTAGAAGGTATGAGTTCCATTTGATGTAATGTTTCCATGTTGAGCCTCGTAAGCTCACCCATTTTCTTACATCTTACAATATAAGCAGTACACCTCCTAGACGGTGTAAGAGGAATCACAGAAGAGTCCGTGTAGCTTGTAGTCCATTTGTTCCTGCTAGTGTCCATGTCCAAGTTCCAGGAGGAGCTTTGCATGTTAACCCCATAAGTGTAGTGCCGTCTCGTCTCAGGGTCTTAGTAGACTACTTATATGATATCAGGACGTCTACACCTACTATGTGATGTTTTATGATATAATGGTAGTGTTGGTGATATGCAATGACGAGTTAGCCATTGTTGTGGAAGTTTCTTTGATGAATTTAAGTATGTTTGAAACTATTATGAATAAGTTGGATGTTTTGGTTTGAGTGGTTTTTATTTAACGAAGTATATTGATCATTTGAATGGTTGTTTAGAAAGCCGAATTTAATCGTTTTAGCTTCCACGTAAATATCGTAGCAAGAACTTTATGATTCGAGATAAATAAAAGTACGATATATCGAGTCATGACTAAACATGACAATCCAGAATTGTTTGAATTTTGGATTGGGTCGTTACAATATATCTTCATCAAGGCTCGTATCGGTATGATTACTATAAGTCAAAAAATAATCACATACTATAATTTTTTTGTGTTTTTTTTACTTCCTATATATCACACGTTGGACACCATGATGCGATGTGGTTAAAAAAAATTGAAGAAGCATTCGTCAACAAAAAAAAAAAGTGTAATGGTCACCCCCCATGTAATATAATATTACACCGTTATTGACAATGGTTTCTTTTGTCACATTTGTGTACAAAGAGCGGTGTGTCGTATGAGATAAGGAAATTTATTAGTTTTTATTTTCCTAATGTTCTAAGATTAATTAAGTTTTTTTTGGCCTCCAAGTCACCTAAACACCGACATAGGCTTAGAAACATCTATAAAAAGCCTCCCGATGGCCTAGACTTTAAATATTTCGCGTTTTCAGAGTTTTTCGAGACATTGGCCATTGTCCCTAGCCACCGCCCGGGAAAGCGCACAACTTGACTTCCATACTTGGTTTTTAGAGTAGTCTGGTTGATTTTGGGGTTCGTTCAACACCCGTTTCGATTTTCAACAGCAGTTTTAGGCTTTGAATCTTTTCTTGAAGGTACGATCTAACATTTTCGTAGTTTTTACTGGCTTTGATCTTGGTAGGGTTAGAATTTTGTAAGATTTATGTTAGATTCATTGTCGACTGGTGGATTCGCATAAGATTTGATAGTTAGTTGTTGTTCGGTTCGTAATTCGACTCGTCGTGAAGGTAAGGAGTTCGTCTTATCTAAATGTTTTGTTTTTTGTATAAAAAAATGTTTTTAAGTTGTTCTAAATGTTGTTTTATGTTAACTTTACGAAACTAGACACGATTATGTGTTGCCGGGTATCTGTCAAACTGTGTTTTCAGCAAGTTATTCTGTTTTCTAGTTACCTTTTATTGTAACTGTTTTATGTGTTTTGCTTACGAGTAATGTAGATAGAATGGGATTGCGATGTTGTTATGGCCTTAGTAGCTTCTCGTAGGTTAGATATGGACTTTACATGAACATATGTGTTTTATGTGTTCCTACCTGTTTTAGTTAGTTACCTCACAATGTATTGTACAAAGTACTATGAGTATTATTCAAAATACTGTGCCGGAGGTATGGCTAGCTGTATTAGCAATGTTGAGATGTATTATACGGGTACCTTGGGTAATTTAAGTCTCAAGTTGGAGGTATGGTTAGTCATACTAGCCGTGTTGCATACTGTGACCTCAAGTTAAATGTTTGGTGCTATTTAACGAAACATGAATACAAAAGGCAGGACAATAACATGAATATTCTAAGTACCAAGAACATGTTAGATTAGACATGAACATGCTAGTAAAGTACATATGTACATGATGGAAGATAGCTTACGTATGTTTGATTAGTACAACACGATTATGTTAGGAAAGTAATTAATGAAACAAACACGTACGTGCAAGACGAACTGACGTAGTTAATAGGCATGTTTCCTATGCATTGTTCAAATATGGTTTTGAAGTGTATTTCCTGGGCTTTTTGGCATTTTACCACCAGTTTCACCACCAAATTGTTAATATACCACTTGACAAAAGTCAAACCTAATTTTAATATTATTTTTTAAATATCAACAATAATTTATATGAATGACCAGTTTTACCCCTTAATTTACTTAGCCAATTTCAGAAATAGAAACCCCACAAAATCCCCTAAATCCCAAATCATCTGCTCGAGTGTTTCTTCTTACTCCCATCTGCTCCATCCGACAAAATCTCGTGTCAAAATCATCCAAATCATGGCGGAATTGCAATGCCAGATTATGGCGGAATTGCAAATATTGCAGAGTTAAAGGAATGGGGCTGTAGCAAAATCATCCAAATCAAGTCACGCCATAGGGTTCATGTATCAATTGCAGAGTTAAAGCTAGAGTCTGCTCGCTTGGGTTCTTCATCCATTTTCGACTTCGATTTCTCACAGGTGCTTTATCCACAGGTAATATATCATTTTTCAGTAATAAGATCATTTTTTTAAGAATATATATATATATATATATATATATATATATATATATTTCGATTTTTGGGGGCTGTTTAGGCATTCCATGCCCTGGGTTTACATCCCTGGTGATGATATCTATTTGGGAAGAAACTCAATGGGTTGATGAAACAAGCGAGGAAGAGTTTTCAATTTAAAGGATTTATATATATATGAGCAGGGGAGCACATGTGCTTTATATATATATATATATACAATTTGGGTCCACAGGTGCTATATATATATATATATATATATATATATATATATATATATATATATATATATATATATAAATTTGGGGATCCACATGTGCTTTATATATATATATATATAACCTAGCATCCGAATCGATTACAAAAAGGGCACTAGTACTTATCTATTGTTTGTTTTACCAACTACCATTACTGTTCCAATGCATTGAAAACCATGAAATAGATTTGTTTTAAAGTCATGCAAATAGTTATGTATTTTTTATTTTGTATGCAGTTATAGCTGAGAATGGAAGAAATGGATTGGTTGTGTGTTCGTTATCCGGGTGACTTTAAAAACGACAGTGAAGGAATATCATTCCCGTTTCGTCTTCCAAAAAAGCTATCCTTTGTGGAATTGTATGATAAGTTGATAAAAAAGCTCCAAATCGATTCGAACTTATATGAAATTGTGTTGAGATGTCCCAACCCATTCTCACCTAAGTATCCCCCTTTTGTGATAGATGATGATGAAACTGTCGAGTGGTTGATGTCACATTGTCAAGGAACTTGTCTTCACGTAAATTTGAAGAATTTGAATGCAAATGAGGTCGGTGGAACTAATAGAAGAGTGATGCCCATGCACAATGGAGGGGAAGATATCAATTGCGTTGCAAATGACGATGTTGAAGAAGATGATACGAATTGGCAGCCAGAAATAGTTATGAATGATAATGTGGCAGTTAGTCCGTTAGTTGGAGTTAATGAAAGTGTTGGAGTTGGAGTTGGAGTTGGAGTTGATGTATCCGACACATTATTGGCGCTAGTAGATGACTCGTGTTTGATACAACCAATTGATACATCACATGAAGTTGAAAATAGGATAGAAGTTTGTGTGGATAGTTTGAGTGATGGGTTGAATGATATTGAACCCACCAGTATGATAGAAGATGATAATGCAGTCCCAAGTTCAAGTGATATCCCTGCTGTGTATTCATGGACAATTCCTAATGATGAAGACGTGCACAAAGATGATGTGTTCCCAACAAAGGATGATTTGATAACGAGGTTAAAGGATCTTGCTATTGGTTTTCATTTTGAATTCAAAACAATGTATTCGAGATTACTAAACGCATTGGATTGAAATGTCGCAACAAAGGCTGCTTGTGGTGGTTGCGAGCAACCTGTATGGGAGATTCTTCGGAAAAGTTTGTTGTACGAGTATATAAGGCCGAGCACTCTTGCCCGTTGACTACTCATCAGACATACCACAAACAAGCTGATTCCGACTTTGTATGTAGCAATATTGAAGAGAAGTTCCAAGATCCCAAACGTCTTTATCCACGAGGACATCATTAACGACTTTGAAGAAGAATTTGGACATAAAGTGAGTTATCTTGTTGCGTATAATGCACAAAAGAAAGCCATGGCAGCCGTTCGGGGTAGACCAAGTGATAATTTTAGCGGATTGCCAAAGTTTTTTCATGCCTTGGAGATGGCAAATCCCGGCACAAAGACATACATTGAAACTGATCCTAAGACAAATGTGTTTCAATATTGCTTTATGGCACTTGGGCAATGCATACGTGGATACTCTTCCTCGATTCTCCCAGTAATTTGTGTGGATGGTACTTTCTTGTCAGGCGCTTTTAGAGGTACTTTGCTTACGGCAGTTTGCCAGGATGGAGAGCGGCAATTATATCCGCTTGCTTTTGCAATCGCGAAATCTGAAAACAATAATTCGTGGGCATGGTTCTTTGAGAAGCTGAAAACAATAACGGGTGACACGTCTGAAGTTGTCATACTGTGTGATCGAGCTGCGAGCATTAAAAATAGTACATGGAAACATAAAGTCATCCAAAAATCCAAAATGATGTGGCTCCATACGTACAAACATCCTCCGAATTATCATTTTTGTGTTAATAGTCCAACAAATCCCAACTCAACATATTTGTAAGAAAATCTGGGCTCCAAAAAAAAAACTGGGCTCACAAAAATAACTTCTGATACATTTTTCAAAAGGCAAGAATTACAACAAACAATTCAGGAAATAGTGCATCCACTCAAAAGGAAACAGTGCACAATAATCCAACAAACAATTTAGATATGAGTCATAAGATACACGGCAAGCATTACAAGATTGACCAAAATAACAAATTTGATTAAAAAATCCAGTGAATTGGGTAAAATGACAACAACATTTCCACCCGTAATTCTATTTAGCTCCGGATTTGCACGAGGGGGCGGAACTCTGTATGTGCTTGTACTTGCGCTTGATCCTTCGTTAGTCTCATCAAACCAATGAGAAAATCCACAATTAGGGCAACGGTAATAAAGCCTTCCCGGATTCTTTGCGCTATTAGCTCTTACAATTGTTGTCGGGCTGCGGCATTTACGACAAGATGTGATTTGAGTGGAGCTGCTCATTTCCTAAAATCACCAATTTTCACAAATCACCAATTTTCACTACGCAAACACACTAAGAAACCCCTCAATCAGAAACAAAAGTCGCATTTTTTTAAATTATTGCATCTCATACCCTAAAAAAGGAATCGAAAAAAGGAATCGAAATTCAAGCAAACCGATGCCGAGTTGTAGTAGCGGCGCTGAGATGAGAGAAGACGTCAATGGTGTTGGGAGGGGAGGAGAGGCCGACACAAATTTGGAGTTTGGGGGCGCTGAAGGAGAAACGAGTTTTGAATTAAGGTTTAGGGTGTGGGATGCTTTATACAGGGTGCCGGGAACGACCTGCAGAATCACTTCTACGCAAACACACCTGCAGAATCACTTCTACGCCGCCTGATTCAAGCCCGAGTTGGGGAAGCCGTAAAGAGGAGATACCGTGTTGTAGTAGCGGCGCTGAGATGAGAGCAGCCGTCAATGGTGTTGGGAGGGGAGGAGAGGCCGACACAAATTTGGAGTTTGGGGGCGCTGAAGGAGAAACGAGTTATAAATTAGGGTTTAGGGTGTGGGATGCTTTATATAGGGTGCCGGGAACGAGCTCAATTATCAGACGAATGGAGTTCAGTCTTGTCATAACGTCTCGAAACGAATGAATCATATGACGTTCGATCTACTCGGATTACCGTAATCACCGTAATCGCCTTGATCGAACCTCGTTCTATCATCTTATTATGATTGATCAACTCGGATCACAATAATCGCCTCGATCGAACCTCGATCTATCGTCTTATTACGTGTGATCCACTCGGATCACAGTTATCTCCTTGATTGAACCTCGATCTATCATCTTACTACGTGTGATCAATCAGGATCACATTAATCGCCTTGATCGAACCTCGATCTATCATCTTATTATGATTTATCAATCAAGATCACATCAATCGCCTTGATCGAACCTCGATCTATCATCTTATTATGATTTATCAATCAAGATCACACCAATCGCCTTGATCGAACCTCGATCTATCATCTTATTATGATTTATCAATCAAGATCACACCAATCGCCTTGATCGAACCTCGATCTATCATCTTATTATGATTTATCAATCAAGATCACACCAATCGCCTTGATCGAACCTCGATCTATCATCTTATTATGATTTATCAATCAAGATCACACCAATCGCCTTGATCGAACCTCGATCTATCATCTTATTATGATTTATCAATCAAGATCACACCAATCGCCTTGATCGAACCTCGATCTATCATCTTATTATGATTTATCAATCAAGATCACACTAATCGCCTTTGATCGAACCTCGATCTATCATCTTATTATGATTTATCAATCAAGATCACACCAATCGCCTTGATCGAACCTCGATCTATCATCTTATTATGATTTATCAATCAAGATCACACCAATCGCCTTGATCGAACCTCGATCTATCATCTTATTATGATTTATCAATCAAGATCACACCAATCGCTTTGATCGAACCTCGATCTATCATCTTATTATGATTTATCAATCAAGATCACACCAATCGCCTTGATCGAACCTCGATCTATCATCTTATTATGATTTATCAATCAAGATCACATCAATCGCCTTGATCGAACCTCGTTCTATCATCTTATTATGATTTATCAATCAAGATCACATCAATCGCCTTGATCGAACCTCGTTCTATCATCTTATTATGATTTATCAATCAAGATCACATCAATCGCCTTGATCGAACCTCGTTATACTATGACTCGTTATATCGTTATATCGTTATGACTCGTTATATCGTTATCGAGCTATCGCTTTGAATTTCGGGGTTCTTTATCGATCATTGTGATAGTACTACCTGCTATAATGGCTCGTTAGATCGTTATCGTTATCGATCATTGTGACGAGATATTTCACGTACTATGGCTCGTTATATCGTTATTGAGCAATCGCTTTGAATCTCGGGTTCTTTATCGATCATTGTGATAGATTTATGTCTTATGGCTCGTTATATCGTTATCGTTATCGATCATTGTAATAGTACTCGGGGTTCGTTGTGGCTCTTTAGATCGTCATCATTTATACTTTATAATTTATTTGTTTTTTATGAATTAAATTATATGTTTGACAAAAAAAAAAAAAAAATCCTAATACTGTCGACCTAATTTCTTTTTTGGTCAATAATGAAATAGAAAGCGGGAAAACCCCCGCCAATACCAAAGTTTCCTCTTCTCAAAAAAAAAAAAAACCAAAGTTTCCCTTTTCACATCCCCTAAAATTGCCCGGCAGTGTACAAAAACCTAAAGATATTCCGTTGGCTTGACACTTCAATTTGATAGCTAATATGTTAAGGGAGCTAGTTTATCTGTTCATTGTTCATTGCAATATGGGAATTTCTAAAAGAGTTACTAACAGGGATAATGACGTTTTTACTATATTTTTTTTCTTATAGATATCTTTTCATAAAATCCTTATTTTGTTATCGTATGTATTCGGGTTGCTTTATAATCTTTTGCACCTCAAACAAACAAATGTGCAGCAAGTAATATAATCTTTTATCACCCCCAATAATTGTAAAGTATTCGATGTTCATATAGATTCAAAATATGATATCTATTAATTGACATCTTTTCTTCGACATGAATATGATATCTATTTATTGACATCTTTTGCAGGGATGATGATGAAGATGCACGGATAATAATATATACAATTGCATAATAGCTAGCCTATTCCTTCTCTCCAAATATTCTCAAGCAAACTGCAAATTGTAGAAATCTTGATTGAATTGCATAGGCCAATTAATTTTGCAAATTGTAAATTTTTTAAGCAGTGCTCCTGAAGGATCCTAGTGCCTTAATTGCTCCAGCTCTTAGAATAGGTAATAAAATGCTGCAATTGCTGCTCCAACAAATGGTCCTACCCAGAATATCCACTGCAATCCAAAATTAACAAAATCAGACACATTAATTGAATAACGAAAACCCGCGATATGATTTAGAATAATAATATGCATGATGAAATATATAATTTCTTACATGATCATCCCAGGTTTTGTCTGCTCCATAGATAACAGCAGCTCCAAAGCTTCTAGCAGGGTTAATTCCGGTTCCGGTGATCGGAATCGTAGCCAAATGAACCATAAACACAGCAAATCCAATAGGGAGTGGTGCCAAAACCTTCAAATTTACCAAAATTTACAATATAAAGATCATTGCTAATTAATTAATCAAGAAAATAGATATACTATACAAAAGACGAAAAAGGACACATACAGGGACATGTGAGTCTCTGGCATTTCTCTTAGGATCAGTAGCTGAAAAAACAGTGTAGACCAGAACAAATGTACCAATGATCTCAGCAGCTAAACCCTCACCAATGGTGTAACCAGGTTGTACCGAATTTGCCCCTCCTCCATACTTATGGTAATATGACTTTTGGAAAGCCTTTACCAATCCAACACCACATATCGCACCTAAGCACTGTGCTATCATGTACAAAACTATCATGTACAAAACTGCCCTTGGTAGTGACACCTTTCTTGCTAAGAACAGCCCAAATGTTACAGCTGGGTTGATGTGTCCTCCTGCCAAATTTAACCCCTCCCAATTAACATCACAACTACAAGGAGACTTTTGTCATTACAATCATTTTAATGACTTAGTAGAACTACTTAAATTAAATATAGTATGTATGATACAAAAATGATAGAACAATACTGCCTAAACAGAAAAAGAAGACACACACGGTACTTGACAATCGAAAACATGTATACCACAGCAGACTAACAATAATACCGGTTTTGGCAACTATACATCGTTACTTAATTTTCAGAATTCTCACAGCATAAGCTTAGGCTCAGTACAAGATGAGGCATCTCTAGATTTTGGTACACATCTTATTCACAGATCTACTTTTCTCTATAGCAATTGAGGAAAGAAAAATACATACACTTCACTGTTAAAAATGTTATTAACCAGATACTCAAATCAGTGTTCGTCTTGGGTGAAAGTGAAACCCAAACCCCCCTACTACCACCATATATATATGGAGTCCAGCAGCAACCGCAGCCATAAACACAACAGAGCAAGAAACAGGAACAAAGACACAGAACTGGAGGGGATTTGGCAAGCTCATTCATAGAGAAGAAGAAGCTAGCTGAGAGAAAACATCTCTCTAAAATCCGATAGAATGACATGATATGAAAATTTGAAACTAATAACACATGAGAGAATTAATGAGACTCAATCTCAAACATATCCTGTGAGATATGAGAGAAATGTCAACATTTTAATCAATAATGTCAATGAAATAATAGTAAGTTCCAATTTGACATGATATGAACATTTATTTATGCAAAATAAACAAGAAAGCAAAGTTAAAAACCAAAACAAAGCAAGTAAAAACACCCTGCACTTTCCTATATAAACTCCTGTCCCCCATCCAAAAACAAACACACTGAAAAGAAAGAAAAACAACCCTCTTTCCAAATAGCTTTAATATGTTCCTACTAGACATATTTCTTACCTTCCTTGGGCTCAAACTTACTCCCCCACATTCCCACAGAAACTGAGTAAAAAGATGTAAACTGTACCTTTATTTCCTCCCAAACCTTAACTTTTCCCCAATAGATTTCTTTCTAAGGCCAAATATATTCACAACAAAACCTGCAACTTTGTGTTCCTTTTCAAAAAGGAAAGCTAAAATATCACTACCATTTATTATCAGCTCAAATAGATAGATAGCCAGAAAGGGAAAAAAAAATGCCCTTTTTCTAGAACAGTAAAGTCCACTGTTCAACTAAACTTGTGGTATCATCATGAACATGGAACCCTTTAATAATCCACATTTAAGCATACCTATTCCATACAATTTCGCCACCCGTCCTCCGCCTTCCTCTTCTCGTGCCTCTTCTCCTCTGTGTTCCTTTGCCCACTGTTCATGACTCCCGCCGAACTACGCCGTATTATTTGTGAACGCCGTCATGCTGCTCAAATTGGTGCTCTATTGCAAATCCCGACCTTCTACGCCATTGTCAGCTTCTCTTCATTCGAAATGCAAGAAAAGAAAAGAAGAGGGAGAGTTGCAGATTGTTTGATGTTAATGAAATTCAGAGAGGGGAGAAGGGAGAAGGGAGAGTTGTAGGAGGCAGCCGTCGAGTTCTTCATCAATTTGGGGATTTAGGGATTTAGGGATTTTGGGGAAATTATTAGGGATTTTCAGGTTTTAATTGATGAATTTGATTGAGTCGAACCGAGTTTAAATTAACATTGGGTCCAGTTGAGTAGATCGAATCGAGTTTTATTAAAACAATTGGGTCAACTATTAATTTAGGGATTTTTTAGTTAAAAGGGCATAAAAGTAATAATACATCAATAAAACATATTTTATATATATTGAATGGTATGGTAGTAAGTGAGTGGCATTTCAACAATACCCTCTCAAAGATAATGGCATTTGGACAAATGCCCCGTATTTCCTTAAGTTTCAAGACATGTTTTCAATAATATTTTATGTATTTGATGACGGAAAAATTCACTGTTATTTTTATAACTTTTGACCCCATTTCTGACATCATTTCTAGCACTTTTATATCAATTAAAGTCATTAATTCATAAGTTTCATAAAAATATATAAGTCGTGAATATTTTATAAAATATCGTGTTTTTATTAGTTTTGACTGGGTTTAATGAATAGGAGTCATGAGTGTCAGATTACGTTTGGTATTTTGGTGGTTTATTGCAGAATTATAGGTTGACCAAAATCCCGAGTAATGACACGTTTGGGCCTAAAAGAGGTATTTTTAGGGATATAAGTGCGCCATTAACTTAAGTGGTCGAAGTGTTTACAGCAATGCAGTCACTAACGAATTATATCTTCGACAAACAAAATGGCTCATTAAAAGGAATTTTCTGAAGAAGAGTTCTTCATGAAAGTTGTAGATCTTTGAAAGAGCTTTCCAACGCATTTTGAATCACGTCAATCGGAGGTCTACAACTCAAGATATGAAATTTTCAAGTTTCACTCAAAATCGATGTTTTACGATCCGGATCGATCCGCGAATCGAAAATCGACATAATGATGATTTTGCACATGGGTCTGCAGAGAATAATCTTGGGATAATATATTTTATTCCCGGATCGATCCGCCTTTAGGATCGATCCGGCCTATCAAATTTCTTTTATAAATATGGCCATTTTCATTAGCTTTCGGTGCCCCTTCTTCACCCATCCCTTCTTCATCTTTTCCCTTCATTTTTCTTTCATTTTGGGGCCTATATATATATATATATCTATAGATATATATATATATATATAAATAGTAATGTCGTTATAATGTCGATGTAATAACTCATTAATTATCGATATAATACAGTTTCGCTTTTCGTTCTTTCTTTCTTGTTTTCTTTCATTTTGTTATATATATATATATATATATATATATATATATATATATATATATATATATATATATATATAAGTATCGAGAATCTGCAAATGATTGGATTAAGGTTTTAATAGAATTCGGCATGTGATGTAAGGCTATTATGTAAAACTTCCTACCGCTTAATCCATGACATTTTGATGATCGATTACTTGTAATATCTATATATCTACATATATATATGAGTAGCTAAACTTATTATAGTCGAATCATGTAAAATTTGGTGAAATCAACCCTTGGAAAATGAAATAGGGAGTGTGTAGTGCTTTTTATTGTTATATCTCACATATTGCACATCTTAGAACTTGTTATAACGGATTTGGGCTAGATTGACAACCTAGGTCAAAAATCACACACATCACTCTTGAGAGTTGTTCAAAGAGAGTGGTGTGGGAAAAGGGTTCTAAGATCGGAGGTAAAACATACCGGGTTTTAGGTCGTGAATTCAGGCCGCGCCATCGATGTATTTTTATCAACGTAATAACTTGAATGTGGTAGTTTAGATTAGTGTAATTTAGTGTTAGACCCCGGGGTTGAACTATGAAGTGCCGGGTGGTTCTTGAGCCAACGATGACAAGTTGTTTCACGGAGTCTTTCGGGCAAGACCATGGATTAGGTAAAGCTTCGGTTTATTGCTTTGACACATTCTCGTTAAGATGTTCGGTGTAGTACATTGGTGAGTATCGGGGTAGTAACGTCGACCGAGTAATTTCGGACTTGTTTCCTTAACGAGGTTTTTCTGTGAAAATAGAGCGTCTCACAAACACTCAATCATGTTAGATTAATCGGTTTTTAAAGGAGAATTAGTTAACCTCACATAGGATGTTGAAGGAGAGTTGTTTGATTTTAGCATCGAGAACTAGGAGCACGCACCCGTGAGATTGAATGTGAGAGTTCATTTGTTATAATGCACACTTCCAGTTTTGTCTATCCGTGGGGTTGAAATTAACTATTTTGATCATGGTTCGGCTATGTCTTTTAAAACCAAGTAGTTTAATTTTCTTTCTTTTCTATCTTTAGTATAAACAAACCAACAACTTTGATCGCTTAGACTAAGAAACACGTTCACTTTGGTACTCACAACCACATTTCCCTTGGATCGACCTCGTACTCCTGTAGCTATTATAACAATCGACCCGGTACTCTGCTGGTTAGAGAGTTGGTTTACCCACGGTTACGAGTCCTTTATAAATTGCATTTTTGAAGGGGTAGATTTTAGCTCATCAAAAATTGGCGCCGTTGCCGGGGAAATGTGTGATATTGTTGTGATATCTTGTAAGTGAACCGAAGGCTTGGGCCTAGGTTTTTATTTTTATTTTACTTTCGATAAGAGTCTTGGGATCTTGAAGTGATATTGTCTCGAACTCGGTTTGAATACGACTTTGGTACTCAACCCAATCTCTTTCTGAGGTTTGTTATATTAGGTTGATATCTTGTAAGTCCAATAGAATCGAGGCTTAGGACCTTCGGCTACCATATTTATATAAATAAATAAAAAAAACGAAAAAAAAAGAAAAATTTTATTGTTTTCTTGTTGTTTTCTGAGATCTTGCAGTTTGAGCTTAAATGGATGGATTTTCAATCAATACTACTCACATGAACAACAATACTCCTACCAACCTCAGGCACCTGAACAATGCTATCAACAACAGTATGTGCCTCAGCCTCAATATCAACATCGAGTAACAGGACCGAATTATGGTTATTCGAGTTATGAGCCACAACATTTTGAGGTTCCTCGAACCCCAGTGCTTATCGGGATTACGGTGATCATACTCGGCATGTTGATAGCTTCACCCATATTCACCACCGATCGGTTTACGGAATGGCAAGAAACTCGCTACCCACCTCCGATGAATCAAAGTCGGTATGATCGGTTTGTTCCGCGCGCCACAAGAAAGTTTTACCGACAGTCAAATGGAACAACTAGAAGCGATTGGACCGAGATCTTGCAAGAGCGATCTGGACATGCAAGAGTTCAAGATAAGTACCGACTCCGCCATAAGAAATCTTCAAGAGAGGTGGTGCAATTGATTGAAATAATGGGGTTTGAGCAGGAAAAGCGTGCAATAGAGGTGGTTAAGGATGATGATGTAACCATTGAAGAAGTTCAGTTGAGAGTGAGGTTGATGATTGATTTGCTATAATGAGATTTTGAGTTAGAGGAGCAAGAGATTGATCGGCCATCTTCGTAAAGCCACCGGGAAAGTTGGTAATAGTTGATATGACGGTCCCGGATTACTATATTCGTCCACTCTGTGAGGATGAATTTTCGCGATTCGATTCATATACTCCCAATGGATGAGCTTTATGGTGATTTTCAAAAGAAGATGGTTCGACAGCCGATAAAAGAAGATTCTCTGGTGGGAGGAGATAACATCGAGGGCCAAACGAGGAATGCGTTTCTAGACAATTTAATTTCGATGGTTCTCGCATTGTTAATTTTTCTTAAGCTATTGATCTTCTTGAGTTCGGATTTTGGTTGATTGAGTCTGTTTAGAGTCACTGTCGAGCAAACGACGTTAAACAAAAGCGCTACCGGGAGGCGACCCGTTAAATAATAATAATTTGGATAATTCGTAACGCGCCCGTTCCCGGACACGAGTCCTTATCCGGAATCGAAGCGCTCGCACGCATAATATTAAATAAATAATATTACACGTAAGCCTCTACTACGTAAGTATCAAATAAAAGCAAACGGAAGCTAAAAAGACTCGGGTAATTTTTTCAAACATCTCGTAATAGAAATTCAAGAACTAGAGAAGGAAATGTAAAGTTATTACATCCGAAACAAAACCAACGAATCCCAAAAACGATTTAATTCCAAAGTATCGAAAGTAAACTACAAAATCCAATAATAATCCAAATCTAGGAAATAAATAAAGAAATGAATAATAATTAATCAAAGTCTTCAACTCCGGCGTCCTCAAACGTCGTCATCAAAGTTCTCCTCGAACTCATCATTTACTGTTCGTCTTCTCTCCCCAAACACATAAATAAACATGCATTTGAGGTAAGTACAATGTACAAAGTAAGAAGTAGAAGCTACAATATAATTAAGGTTTATTATTAAAAGATTTGCCTTACTGAGACCGACTCGATCTAGGGTTCACTACATGCCCATCGACACGTCGTGACTATACGTTTCTAACTCACTTATCTTTGTTACATCATTACTCAAGGACACAATGCATGGTGAAAATTCCACCACGAGATATACTTGCCAACTACGGTGATTAGCACCGGTAGTCCGGGATCTCCGGTATGCATATACGCGTTCGATGGATTTCCTCCACTACCCTTCAGCCTTTTGAGCCAGTAGCGTTGTCCACCTTTTATGAACGTATCACATCGCCGATTTGAATCAGTGCCTAACCAAGAATAGATGACGTTTTAGCTTTTACTACACTTATGTAATTATTAATGTGAATTAACTAGTCACCAAAGTGTTTTCGAGAATAATACTCACCTAATCGACTCTACTCCTCACTTAGACAACTAGACATCACATCCTATCAATTACACGCATAATGATGAACCCTAGTTCATCAAAGCACAAGCCCTTTCATGCCCTTCCGACGGATCCGAACTTCAACTCCCTTTAAGAGTACATTCGGTGTTTTAACCGAACGAATCGAAACTCAATCGGGCTTGTTCATATTCAATTAATGTTATTAAATCATGAATTAAGGTTTAAAATTCAAAACATAGCTTAAAACAACATTACATAGAAATCGGGGCAATGCGTGCGCATTACTGCTGAATGCGCGGCGCATCCTCACAGACTTATTCTAAGCAATCTCGCATCGAGGAATGCAGCGATGCTTAGCCAACGCGTACACATCCTACGCTAGAAAAAGCCCTAAAACCTATTTTCCAACCCTTAACGGTCTCTACTCGAATCTAAACATCTTGCACATGAATTATAGCGTAAAAACAAGAGAAAACATGTCTTTTAGGATCCAAAACAAAACTTAATCCTTAAACATCATCTAAGCTTAAAACTTGATGCAATATGCATCCAAAACATGATCTATTCTACTCTAAACCACAATTAGATTGTAGGAAGAGCTTCTTACCTTTAGCAAGCTTATTCCAACAAGACAAAACTCAGAGAAACAAAGAGCTAAAACCGATCTTTCTCTTATCAAAGCTTCAACTTTACGCAATCAAACGTTGCCTTCTTCACAACGATTCCATTTCTACTACGATCGAAAACCGTCAAGAATTACTTTAATGACCGATTGAAAACTCTCACTTCTAATTTTGGCTCACACACACGCAGAGAGTATATGGAGGTGGAGAAAAATCTGATTTCTAATAGGTTATAAGAATTGTGGGGATTTATTCTCCTTAAATAGAAAATCCCAAAAAAAAGATAGAGATCTTATTATCTTCCTTTATAATAAGATAAATCCCAAAAAAAAGGATAAAGATCTTATTATCTTCCTTTATAATAAGATAAATCCAAAAAAAAGGATAAAGATCTTATTATCTTCCTTTATAATAAGATAAATCCCAAAAAAAGGATAAAGATCTTATTATCTTCCTTAACTATATACATATATATATTTCGAAATATACATATATAATTTAACAAATACTTAAACTCCGAATAAAAGGAACCAACCCAATATTTCGTTTTATAAAATGACACGTCGCTTCTTTCCCGAAAATCGGAATATTACATTCTTCCCCCCTTAAAGGAGTTTCGTCCTCGAAACTTAAAACATACCTGGTAAGTCCATAAAATCTGGGAACTCGCTGATCATATCGTCCTCAACTTCCCAAGTAGCTTCATCCGGTGAATGATTGCTCCATTGCACCTAGAACTAAAGGAATCAACCGTCTCTTAATCATCTTTTCCTTCCGGTCCAAAAATTCGGTCGGTGTCTCATCGCATTGAAAGATTATCCTGGAGACCCTCCGGATCAACAAGAGTCTCAATATCCGTCTTGGTCAAACACTTCTTTAACATTGAGACATGAAACACGTTGTGGACTCTCGACATGGATTCTCGTAACTTGAGTCCAGTAAGCCAAAGGTCCAATTCTTTCTAGAATCTCAAAAGGTCCAACGCACTAGGGCTTAGCTTTCTTTTTGTCCAAAACGTTTCACTCCCTTCATTGGTGAAGCTCGTAGGTAAACTCTTTCACCAACTTCAAACTCAAGAGGTCTCCTTCTAACATCTGCCCAACTCTTCTGTCTATCTTGAGCCGCCTTCAGATTCTTCTTGACCAGCTGAACCCTTTCTTTAGCTTGCTCAACCAATTCTGGCCCGGTGATTTGTCTTTCCCCGACTTCATCCCAAAACAGCGGTGTTCTACATCTTCTTCCATATAATGCTTCAAACGGTGGCATGCCAATACTTGCATGATAACCGTTGTTGTAAGCAAACTCCGCTACCGGTAGGTAATCATCCCATGATCCACCTACTTCCAACACACAAGCTCTCAACATATCTTCAAGTGTTTGGATGGTTCTCTCAGATTGTCCATCTGTCTGAGGATGAAAGGCCGTACTCAAATCCAACTTGGTTCCAAAAGCTGCTTGTAAACTTTTCCAAAACCGACTGACGAACCTCGAATCACGATCCGAAACTATCGAGATAGGTACTCGTGTAACTTCACTATATTATCCAAGTATAGTGTCGTCATTTTCTTCAAGGGCATATCGACCTTATATGGTAAGAAATGAGCGGATTTGGTCAATCTATCCACAATCACCCAAATCGCATCATTACCGCCTCTCGTCTTAGGTAAACCGGTGATAAAGTCCATAGTGATCTTATCCCACTTCCATTCCGGGATATCCAATGGCTTAAGCATTCCTCCCGGTCTTCTATGTTCCGCTTTAACCTTCTGGCAAGTATCACACTCTGCAACAAACTTGGCTATCTCCAGTTTCATCGAGGGCCACCAAAACCTTTCCTTCAAGTCTCTGTACATTTTAGTAGCTCCCGGATGAACTGCGAAAGCAATCCTATGTGCCTCTTCCATGACTCTCTGTCTTAAATCACCAACCTTAGGCACACACAAACGATCCTGGTACCAAAGATTGCCATTCTTATCTAACACATATCCAACCGTAGGCTTTTCCCTTGCAACTCGCTTCAAGTCAACCAACACTGGGTCTTCATCTTGCTTTTCCCGAATGTCATCCATCAACTCAGACCTTGCTAACAATGGTGCCATAAACTGTCGGTCTTCAATCTGATCAAAGCTTCGGATTCTCAACCCATCTAACCTTTCTGCAACGTCTTCAACACTCGACATCGCAAACATCGGTTTTTTCGCTCAAGGCATCACCACTACATTTGCTTTACCCGGATGATATGAATCTCCAAGTCATAATCCTTTACGAACTCCCACCATCTCCTTTGTCTCATATTCAGATTTTCTGGGTAAAGAAATACTTCAAACTCTTGTGATCGGTGAAGATCCTGGCCTTAACTCCATACAGGTAGTGCCTCCAAGTCTTTAGGGCAAACACTACTGCTGCCAACTCTAAGTCATGTGTTGGGTAATTCTTCTCATGCACCTTCAACTGTCGGGATGCATAAGCAATTACCTTCCCTCCCTGCATCAACACACAACCTAAACCTTGTCCCGAAGCATCCGTGTAGACATCATAATTATCAAAGATCTCCGGAATCGCCAAAATCGGGTCGTAGTCAACCTCTTTTCAACGTCTGAAAAGCATCTTCACACTCATTTGGTCCACTCGAACTTCACATCCTTTTGAGTGAGCCGGGTAAGTGGTGTAGCTATCTTTGAGAAGTCTTGTACAAACTTCCTATAATAGCCACCAAACCGAGAAAACTTTAACCTCGAACGGTAGTCGGTCCGGACCACTTCTCAACCGCTTCAATCTTCGCGGGATCAACCTTAATGCCATCTCCGAAATGACATGACCCAAGAAACTCACTTGATTCAACCAAAAGTCGCACTTCGAGAACTTGGCATACAACCTGGTTCTCCTTTAATGTATCCAAAGACTATCCTTAAGTGTTCTTCATGTTCCTTCTCATCCTTAGAGTATACAAGGATGTCATCTATGATTACTATCACAAACTTATCCAAGTATGGCATGAAAACACGTTTGCATTAAATCCATAAATGCAGATGGGGCATTAGTGAGTCCAAAAGGCATAACTAAGAACTCATAATGTCCATACCTCGTACTGAAAGCTGTCTTTGGTATATCTGCTACCTTGATCTTCAACTGGTGGTATCCTGATCTAAGATCAATCTTAGAAAACACTCTCTTGCCTTGCAACTGGTTAAACAAATCATCAATCCTCGGCAAAGGGTATTTATTCTTGATGGTCAGATTATTCAACGCTCGATAGTCTATGCACATCCTCATGCTACCATCTTTCTTCTTAACAAACAACACTGGGGCTCCCCAAGGCGAAGTACTAGGCTGAATTATATTCCTCTCAAGCATATCCTTGAGCTGTGCTTTCAACTCCTTCAATTCAGCCGGTGCCATTCTATAGGGTGCCTTAGCAATGGTGCCGCTCCCGGCATCAACTTGATCTCGAATTCTATCTCTCTATCCGGCATGTTTCCGGTAACTCTTTGGAAACACTTCGGGTATTCTTGACTACTGGGGTCTCTCTAACTTAGGTTTTACTCGCTCCACATCAAGCTGCGTACAACAAGTAGCCTTCACAACCTTTCTGACAAGCCCTTATAGCCTTAACCGCTGAAATTATAGGGTGACGCTTCTTACTAGGCTTGTAAATGTTACCTTGATAAGTCTTATCTGATTTTCCCGGTATCTTAAAGGTCACTCTCTTTTCTCTACAATCCAAGTGGACGAAATTCTCGGATAGCCAATCTATTCCAAGAATCACATCAAAATCTGAAAAGTCCAAAACCGTAAAGTCACTCTTGCAACAATACTTTCCAACTCGAACCTCTACCAGGGGTATCGACTTGGTTACCTTAGTCACCTTCCCTAAAGGTGTTGTTATCTCCAAAGTATTTCTTAAAGGTTCCATTGGCAAGTTAAGCTTCTTAGCTATCTTAGTTGACACAAAAGTATTAGACGCTCCCGTATCAAACAACGCCGTAACTGCTAAGTTGTCTAATATTATTGTACCTAGGATGTAAATTCATTTATTTAAATACAAATACAACATGATTTAAATCGTGCTATAAAAGTACTCAAATAAATTAAATTAAACAAAAGGTACACGAAATAACATTATCGTCGGTTCGCTATCTCAAGATCCACGCAAAGACTCGAACCGGGCGACTTGGGCGCGCTTTCCCACTTCCTTGCTTCGAATATTCGAACTCCCCTTCGTGGGACACATCTTGGCAAAATGTCCTAAATCTCCACGAAGAGTAGTGACCTCTCTGTATTAGCCTTACACTCACACTGAGTGATTCTGTTGCACTTAGAGCATAAAGGTGCTCCGGTGGGTGGCTTACTCATTGTAGGGGCGTTGTCTTCTTGAAATTTTGTTGGGGTGCTCCCGGCTATTGCCCTGGCTTGTTCCAAAATTCCTCTTGCTCCCGATAACAACGGTGGCCTTCTTCCGAATGTCTCAACCTCTAAGGCCTTATTCAACAACTCACCATGTTCTTGGTTTGTGAAACCCAACATGCCAGATCAGATCTCGATACGATAACCCTTCCTTGTATAGGGCCATCTTCCTCTCTTCTACCTTCATCAACTCAGGGTAGAATCTTCCCAATTCGTTAAACTTGTTGGTGTATTGATAATCTTGTCATGTAATTACCTTGCTTATGCTTTAGAAATTGACTTGCCATGTCTGCATCAGATTATTGTTGGAAAATACTCATTATAGAACATTGCCTTAAAGCTTTCCCAATCCGTCACTTTACCATTACTGCTCTGTATAGCATCTATCCATGCTTCAATTTGCACCCAAAAGGAAACTAACCGCCAACTGTGCCATCTCGGTCTCAGGGACATGTATGTTCTACATGCCTTCTCAAAACTCCTTATCCACTCTTCGGCCTTCGAATGCTCGACATTCCCAAAGAAGTCTTGAACTTTGTTCCTCCTTAATCTCGTATACCAGTCAATCGGTGGTGCTTGCTCAGTGCCGGTCTAATCGGTGGGGCTTGTGGATAGGACCGGAGGATATCCAAAAGGTATCTCTTCTTTCGTTGAAACCTGGGGTTGATGTAAACCGTAGGTGGGTAACCAAGACCTTGTTGATGGTCAAAACAGGGTGGAGGTGGTATAGTAGGTCGGGAGTATGACCCACTGGAGGAGGGTAAAAGGTCTGATGCTGCTGATGAGAAAACACTGGTGGAGAAGGGTAGCTCACTGCTGGGGATAGATACTAGTTCTTTGGGAGTACGTAGATCGGTGGAATGTCTCCCACTACAAAGTGACTCGTGATAGTGCTTCTCCTGGTTCTCCATAGATGTAGTTGTACCTTGGTGGAGGGTGACTTACTGGTGGCGGTACTAAACCCACTGGAACGTCACTTACCAAGGAAAACTGAACCGAACTTCCCACATGCCATTGTGGGTGTTGCTCCTGATGAGGTCGCGGTGACAAACTCCGCTGAGATCGTGGTGTAGGGGCTGCGGTATGAGGGGTGGAGTGGGGCTCGGGTGAGGTGAAGGATTCGCCTCACGAAACCGCATCTAACAACTGGTGTAGGACTCTCTCGACGCACTCCTGAAGCTTCTGCACCCGCTCCGGTTCTCGTGAACACCATCCTGATGATCAACGAAAACCAAATCGTTACTAAGAGGTCTAAAGAGAACTTATCTTAATAGAAAGAAAGCCTAAA
This sequence comes from Gentiana macrophylla, assembly GCA_026214975.1. Classification (NCBI taxonomy): domain Eukaryota; kingdom Viridiplantae; phylum Streptophyta; class Magnoliopsida; order Gentianales; family Gentianaceae; genus Gentiana; species Gentiana macrophylla. Next base: position 101,327,914 of record CM047811.1, read on the forward strand.
AGACGCTTCTCTCTCGATACCAATCAGTAACGCCCGCTCCCGGACACCGAGTCCTTATCCGAATCGAAAACGTTCGGGCACGCATAATATTAAATAAATAATATTACACGTAAGCCTCTACTACGTCGTATCAAATAAAAGCAAACGGAAGCTAAAAAAGACTCGGGTAATTTTTTCAAACATCTCGAATAGAAATTCAAGAACTAGAAGGAAATGTAAAGTTATTACATCCAGAAACAAAACCAACGAATCCCAAAACAAAGATTTAATTCCAAAATCTTGAAAGTAAACTACAAAATCCAATAATAATCCAAATCTAGGAAATAAATAAAGAAATGAATAATAATTAATCAAAGTCTTCAACTCCGCGTCCTCAAACGTCGTCATCAAAGTTCTCCTCGAACTCATCATTTAATTGCTCGTTCTTCTCTCCCCAAACACATAAATAAACATGCATTTGAGGTAAGTACAATGTACAAAGTAAGAAGTAGAAGCTACAATATAATTAAGGTTTATTATTAAAAGATTTGCCTTTATCGAGACCGACTCGATCTAGGGTTCACTACATGCCCATCGACACGTCGTGACTATACGTTTCTAACTCACCTTATCTTTGTTACATCATTACTCAAGGACACAATGCATGGTGAAAATTCCACCACGAGATATACTTGCCAACTACGGTGATTAGCACCGTAGTCCCGGATCTCCCGGTATGCATATACGTTCGATGGATTTCCTCCACTACCCTTCACCTTTTGAGCGAGAGCGTTGTCCACCTTTTATGAACGTATCACATCGCCGATTTGAATCGATGCCAACCAAGAATAGATGACGTTTTAGCTTTTACTACACTTATGTAATTATTAATGTGAATTAACTAGTCACCAAAGTGTTTTCGTAATAATACTCACCTAATCACTCTACTCCTCACTTAGACAACTAGACATCACATCCTATCAATTACATTGCACAATGATGAACCCTAGTTCATCAAAGCACAAGCCCTTTCATGCCCTTCCGACGGATCCGAACTTCAACTCCCTTTAAGAGTACATTCGTGTTTTAAGCGAACGAATCGAAACTCAATCGGGCTTGTTCATATTCAATTAATGTTATTAAATCATGAATTAAGGTTTAAAATTCAAAACATAGCTTAAAACAACATTACATAGAAGCCCCGGGGCAACGCGTGCGCATTACTACGGAATGCGCGGCGCATCCTCGCCGCAGACTTATTCTAAGCAATCTGCAGATCGAATGAATGCGTATTGCTAGCCAACGCGTACATCCTACGCAAAAAGCCCTAAAACCTATTTTCCAACCCTTAACGGTCTCTACTCGAATCTAAACATCTTGCACATGAATTATAGCGGAAAAACATTAGAAAACATGTCTTTTAGGATCCAAAACAAAACTTAATCCTTAAACATCATCTAAGCTTAAAACTTGATGCAATATGCATCCAAAACATGATCTATTCTACTCTAAACCACAATTAGATTGTAGGAAGAGCTTAACTTACCTTTAGCAAGCTTATTCCAACAACAAAACTCAGAGAAACAAATGACTTAAACCGATCTTTCTCTTATCAAAGCTTCAACTTTACGCAATCAAAGCGTTGCCTTCTTCACAACGATTCCAGCGCTACTACTCGATCGAAAACCGTCAAGAATTACTTTAATGACCGATTGAAAAACTCTCACCTAATTTTTGGCTCACACGCGAGAGTATATGGAGGTGGAGAAAAATCGATTTCTAATAGGTTATAAGAATTGTGGGGATTTATTCTCCTTAAATAGAAAATCCCAAAAAAGATAGAGATCTTATTATCTTCCTTTATAATAAGATAAATCCAAAAAAAAAAGGATAAAGATCTTATTATCTTCCTTTATAATAAGATAAATCCAAAAAAAGGATAAAGATCTTATTATCTTCCTTTATAATAAGATAAATCCCAAAAAAGGATAAAGATCTTATTATCTTCCTTAACTATATACATATATATATTTCGAAATATACATATATAATTTAACAAATACTTAAACTCCGAATAAAAGGAACCGAACCCAATATTTCGTTTTCGCAAAATGACACGTCTGCCCTTTCCCGAAAATCGGAATATTACATAAGCCTAGTCTGAATGAAATGTAGAATCTGTATGAAAGATGAACACAAAGCACAACCAAGTCTCAGGATGAATGTTTGAATGTCATTAAAAGGGAACGATTAAGTGGTTATCCGAAAATCCCGATGGATAAAAAAGAAAACATTCAAATACATCATTTCTTGGACTTAGGTTGTTGAACCCTTGAGGATCTGGGTATAAAAGACTCAATACTCTTTCATACATTTCATTTTATGATCTAATCTGTTTCAAATTCTCGTCGTTGTAGTATAGTGGTGAGTATTCCACCTTAATAAAACGTGTGTAATAAAAATGAATCTAGGAATAGTGACTTGACTATGATATTTATATGCTCATGTTATAATGTATATGCTTAGATGTTACGTGCTTTACCCGTGTGGGTTATTTTTCCATCTAAAGCTATATATATATTGCCTATCGAATTTTACGACGAATAATGTGGCCATTATCTTATTATTCCCATATCTTTTGCATATTTTGGCACGAGGACCATGTCCCGTGTTTGCTTTGTTTTGGTTATTTTTGATATAGGGAACGAGTATTACAAGAACAAAAGAAGTAGGCCAAAAACACCAACAAACAAAAAACGAATAAACTTTCTATCAAGAATTTCACCTTCTCTAGATTTAACAAAGGTAGCTATTGTTATAACAAATCATGCATTAATCTACGAGAAATTTGTAACTCGTATAATGCATGCTAAGAAGTGGTTATGATTTTTAAAATTCACAACTTATGGAATGAATGGTCCTAATTAAATAATAAATATATGCAAACTCTTGAATGGACATCCATTATATACATTTCAATGATTTCATAACACTCATGCATGTTGGATGTGCATTATACAAAGTCAATGAATATATCTTATTAAAACCTTACTATGAAAGAACTTTCTGGGAAAAAAATAGTGAATGAAAAATAGTATATATTCATTTGTGTCTAGTTATACGTCTTGACGAAAAACATCATTTGAGATCCTTGATACCAAAATGTCGAGAATCTCCTTTTGAATATCATCTTTCTTTTGAATATCATGTGTTATCTTGTTGATGTAAATATTTTTTTAATTGGAGATTAATGATCTTCTTCTCAAATATAATAGTACTCAATTGCCTTGTGAATAAATAGCTGAGTTGATTGTTCGATGTGAGTTGCATAATGCATATATAACGTACCACAAATTTTGTTAGAGAAAAAAAAAACTCCCTATGGAATATAGTTCATGACACATGCGGTTTTATGTGTTGCACTTACTCTCTCGTTAAAAAATTTTAACTAAAAAAAAAGTAGAAAACACTATAGGAATAAAGAACTTAGTTAAAAGAAAAAGTCGTACATTTATTGGTCTTCACCGCCAAATCTTCACGATTGTTTTAAAGTTTTCGCTTCACTAAACGATAACCGTCTTTCAGTATACGTATTCCAATACTACAAATATATTTCTCCCAAATAGATGTAGGAATGAACTTAGTTTTCTACCGTTGAAACATTGATGACCCACCAAAGCTTCGAAATTCGAAAAAATGAACCCGGTTCAAGGCTTCAGGCTTTGAAAAAACCTGCAAATTTCATTTTTATTTATTTATGTTTTTCGTCCAATAGAGAAAAGATTTACGTGAGGTGGAGAAAAAAAAAAAAGTGCAGTGGGTCAACACTATAATTTTTTTTTAAAAAGATTTATGTATAGCGAAGAAAAGATTTATGTCAAAAAGATTTATAAAGTGATAATGTGAGCAATGAATCTTTTAAAGGTTAAATGTTGTGAAGAACAATTTTAATCTAAAATGGTTGAGAAGGACAATTACTAGTGTTAATACATTTTTATGCGTATATTACTACGTTTTCATTATTCTCAACCAATTTTGTATCCTATCTCATTATTTAAGTACTCTCTACGCATCTTTCAAAATGTCGAGGACTGTTAGGGGTGAATTTGATCGGATTTGACCGATTTTTTTTCCATTTATAAATCAAACAATTTGATACTGTTTTTCTATTTTTCAAACCAAACTAAAATGGTATTTAGGCTAAAACTATTTGTTTGGTCCGGTTTTGCTTTAACTTGGTTTCGTTTTTCACGGTTTCCGTGAACAAATAAAATTATTGATTAAAAATCACAACTAATCTATTGATAACATATGATAATATATGCTATAAATGAATACTATTATGCGAGATGCTAAAAAATGAATTGAAAAATGTGACACATACCATCGAACTTCCTAGCTAAACACAAAAAATACACATTTTAAATATTGAACTAACATCTACAACATGATTAAGAGAAAATACTATATGAGTTAGATCATGGAATAAATACGAACATATTATTTTTAAAAAACGAGTGAAAGAAAATTTGAAGTTAGGGTTGTTTTCTAAAAGCTTGAAATATGAAAAAAAAAAAAAAAAAAAAAAAAAAAAAAAAAAAAGAGTAAGTAGAAGAATCACAGAAAACCAAATCTTATGATATGAAACATATGATGAATCACTAATATATTTCATATACAAAATACAAATGAGTCGAGTTTGAGCGAAATAAGCAAAATAATAATTTGTATTGTTAGGTCTTCGGTTTGGTTCGGTTTAAGACTGTTTTAAATTTTTTAAAATGAAACAAATTGTATCAAACAATTTGATTTTTATTTTATGAAAACAACTAAAAAAAATCATAAATTCAAAAAGACTAAAAAAAAAATCATGGTTTACAGATTTTTTTCCGGTTTGGTTCGATTTAATCGGTTTGGTTTCTTTTACTCCCTCCTAAAATGATTGTGGATGCTCATACCTCTTGAATATTTTCATTTCCGGTGTTCTGCTATGTCTTTTTGCCTTGACTTGGTAAGAGAGGAGGAAATTGTTATGGGGTCGACTCTTGCAAATTGGATTATCTTTTCTTGTTTGAATGGTCAATGGTGGGTATAAATGGCGGCCCAATTTTTACAGAGTAAATTTACTTTGTGTTGAGCTGTTCATGGCCTTTCGTCGTTAATTTTTCATTTTTCTTGGTTTCCTCGTCCCATCATCGTCGCCACTAGCCATTCTTGACTTTTCTCTAAAAATAAAACATTTTTTTTTTTTTAATTTCTTGCATTTTTTCTTCTTTTAATTATTTTTTACATAATTATCAAGAACGTGAAAAACGTTGGGCATTCAACTTGGAATTTCTTATAAACTTCACTTGGGATCAGTTGGAGAGTGGAGTTTTGAAGTAGCCCAATTTTGATTCTGCGTGCTGGAAATGCGACGGTGGTTCTCTGTGATACGCCTCTCGAGGGAGGATTCTGATTATCAAGCCGCAGCTCCTGATTTGATAACCGCCGTTTTTGTTGGTTTTGGAGCCTTTGATTCACGAATAGGATTCAGCCATGACCGCAGATACTCTCGGACCTAATTCCCAGGTCCTTTTATGCAACGCCGGAGCTGGTGCTGCAGCAGGTACGTTTTTCTCTAGCATTGATTTGAGTGTTCAAAGTTTCCCAACGATTTTTTTTTAATCCTGTTTTCTGTGTTCAATTGGAATAATGTTTGCTAATTAGTTTACAATTCAAGCTTGAACCCTCAATCCTGAGCTTTAAAGTTGTTTGATTTGATAACCATTATACCTTGTTTTTTCGAGTATTGATTTTCACATTTGTTCTTGTCAAAGACTCCATTTTAGTTCTCTTTGATTTGTGTAAATTGCAACTTTCCTTGAGCTTTCCAGTGAGATTTTTACTTGGCAACTTGTTTATTTACGATCTGCATGGTTGATTTGTTCATCAGGTGTATTTGCTGCTACTTTTGTGTGCCCATTGGATCTTATCAAAACTAGACTTCAAGTTCATGGGCTACCAATAGTTGCTGAGTCTAATATCAAGGGTACTAAAATTCTCCTCTTTATTGAATATGTTGTCTACTGTAATTAAGTTTTTTTAGAAAGACATCTAGTTTATGAAGGAGAAAAAAGAGAGCAGATTTAAGAAGAAGTCATTCTTCTACTTAGGACGCGTTTGAAACCATTGAAGTATGAAAAAGGTTGGGGTTTGGGTGTATGTCTTCACTCTGTGGTAGTCCTGTTTAATTAGGCCATCAAAAGTATAACATGAGTACAGATTATATTAAACAATGTCACCTTGTTATTGGCATGGTACAACCAAGAGTTATAAGTTGAAATTTCCATCTCTTCACTATCTTTCTTTAAGCCTAGTTCTTTTGGATGATTACAGAGAGCATCCACTAATATTTCTGCTGTGATACCAGGCAGTGTTATAGCTGGTAGTTTACAGCATATATTCCGAAAGGAGGGATTACGTGGCATGTACCGTGGACTTTCTCCTACTGTTTTGGCATTGCTACCAAATTGGGCGGTAAGCATGTTTTGTTCTTTAATAGAATTCTATATACATCTGCCCTTGATGTAGGACCACTCCAAAATATGGATTTTAATCCTTGTTTTATGTGTGTGTGTGTGTGGGTTTTGGGTGTGTTTGGGGTTAGAATTTAAGGGGGGTTGGGTGCTAGTGTTACTGTGATGGAAAGAGGAACTAATGGGGAAAGGTTATTTTCCTAATTTTAACAGCTATAATTGTACCTTTCAAGTTCTTTAGGTATTGCATGTAGTACTTGTTTTACTTTTGCAAGTGAGATGATTTCATAAATGATGAAGCGATAAAGTAGCAGTACAATCACCCCAAGTGCTAAATTCACCGATAAACATCAATTAGTTATACTGGAAATCCCCACTTCTGAAATACAAATGTTACATAAGCATTTTCCTTGTCTACTTTCAAGTGTTTATTCAGTTTCACTTTGTTTAGTAAAACATTTTCCGGTTTAGCTGACCTATGACATGATATATATTGTTTCACTTTGCAGGTATATTTTACTATTTATGGGCATCTCAAAAGTTTTCTTAGCTTCAATGGTCAGTACATAACTTTTTAACACAGACCTTATTCAGAATATCTACATGGTTAATGACTTAATGTTCAGTTCTGACATGAATTATGGAGAAAGAAGTTTTGTTACTGTTAGTGATTGCTTTATTAAGATATGATCGAAAAATTGGTTCCTACGATTAGCATTTATGTCTTAAAATTGCTTTAGATGCAAATCATCAGCTTTCTGTTGGGGCCAATGTGATTGCTGCTTCTGGTGCTGGAGCTGTTACAACAGTCGCAATTAACCCTCTTTGGGTTGTGAAGACTAGGCTTCAAGTAGGTCCATTTATTGTTCATTTTTCACTGTTTTTTTCTTGTTCCATCCTCAATTCTTCTCTTGGTTGCACTGGTATGGAGACACAGTACATATACATGGTTATAGAATACGCGGGTGCGGGATTATTGAAAAATATAAGATACGGGTATGGAGGGAGGGTATATGCGGAAAAATGAAAGTTATAAGGACCAAAGTGTGCATGATAAAATTAGGACCAAATAATAAATATTAAAACACCCAATATGAAGCAAAGTTTACTGGTTTTCTTTGATTTTGGTAGTTTTTCATCAAATTGGATAGCTTTTCATTCATTGTCTTTGCCTGGCAGTTATTATTCAATTTTGAACATGATTCTTCATTTTACACATCCGAGTTATGGATATGCATATCCGAATTCTGTATCCAACTTTTAAAAATTACAAATGTGTTCCAGGATCGGGTGTGTATATGCGTTAGATACGTATTGAATACAAGACACGTTACCAATAACTGTTGTTTTTTTTCTTTTTGTGTCTTTTTTATTTTATTTTATGCAGACCATGGGAATGACAAAGGGTCTGGTTCCTTATAGTGGTACATTATCGTCTTTGAGGAGAATCGCACACGAGGAGGGCATACGTGGATTGTATAGGTAAAAAACTTAACTTTCTCATCTTTTTATTTCAATTTCAGCTTAAGTTTTGTTTTAACAGATTAGTACATATTCTATTTTGGTAAAGCAGTGGTCTTGTGCCAGCTTTGGCTGGTGTTAGTCATGTTGCAATCCAATTTCCAGCATATGAGAAACTTAAAGCCTACCTTGCTGACCGTGGTATGTGTAATTTTTTGTCATTTCATGAACCCGTATTTTCATGTATATCTCAGAAACTGAATTTTCATACTTTTTTTCATGACAGAAAACATTACAACGGATGAACTTAGTGCTCGTGATGTTGCTTTTGCGTCCTCAGTTTCAAAAATATTTGCTTCTACATTGACATACCCACACGAGGTATGTAATAAAGTAGCATGTTAGATGTGCATCCTGTGCGGTGAATTTGATACAATGACCTCGTCTTGTATTTACAATGTGTACAAGTGCAGCCAATTCACTGTAGAGGGTCGGGATTTATACACTTGTTAGGAAGATCTTGGCTTGAAGTTGTATTGAAAGCGATTCTGAATGTACAGGTAGTACGCTCGAGACTTCAAGAACAAGGGCACCATTCCGAGAAGCGGTATGCAGGCGTAGCAGATTGCATCAGAAAAGTTTTCAGGCAAGATGGGATACATGGTTTTTACAGGGGATGTGCAACCAACTTGTTAAGGACAACTCCAGCTGCTGCAATAACATTTACCAGTTTTGAAATGATACATCGTCGTCTTACGAATTTATTGCAACAACCTGGTCCACAATCTCAACCTTTAAACCTGTGAAGTTGATATTTTGTTCATACTTCATATTTTAAGTAACAGGAGGCTAGATTGCTGCGACGTATATAGGAAGTTTATTCTTTATTGTTAATCGACTGAACCACACACTCTGAATTGAAGCCAAGATGGGCTTTTGATATGTCCATCTTTTCAAGAAAATACTGATTATGGTGGACTCAAGTTGATGATGATGATAAGATATATGAAAATACTATTCTTCTGAAATTACTTGGATATATATATGCCCAAAACACATTACAAAACTTTCCAGTAGTACTTGGCAAAAACGTTTATGTGATCTGTATTTTTGTGGGTTTATAATGACTTTTGTTTCTGGGTTTGCTTGATGTGTGTTTGATGACATATTTGGTTGTATGAAGAAAATAATGGGTAAATAAAGTAGTAGATTGAACAAAATAACAGAGTGAATAAAAACGGATTTATGTCCAAACATAACCCAAGTCTTTTTACCCTTCAAGTTTGCCCCAAAATATAAGACAATTCATATTGGAACACTTGCAATAGATACCCTAAAACAAGACATATATCAGTAAAATTGAGATTTAAATCATAAAAATCACTAAACAAAAAAATCATCAGAGTAGAGTCTCTATTCAAATCTTTAAAATATAGAATCTTTAAATTCAAAGAATACACGTGTAGGGTATGAAATACGTAGTCTCTATATAAATTATACATTGTAGAGATTCTGAAGCATTTACTCAAAATAGGGATTCTGTAAAATAATGATAAGTGATGATTGATACTGCAAAATCTTATATTATATTTAGAAGAAAAAGCGTCGATTAATCGACCCTTTGGTTAATTGACCCGGAAATCGATCCGTTTTTCACCCCTAAACCTGCAATTGCCTGCAGTCCTCTCCGTTCATTTCTTCCCCACGATCTGCTTTTGAAAGAAAACCTCCCCACTCCTTGACACTGTCCTTCTCCTCCCACGTTCTTACCCTTCATTCCTGATAAACTTTGGAAACCTCCAACCACGTTTTCTTATCCTCATCGATTTCCTCTCTTTAATCGAGTTCCCCTCTTGGATCAATTTCCTCTAACGAATTGCTACACACATTCCCCTCTTTCATTTCTCGGTCATCTTTTTTTTTGGAAGTTCATTAATCCACAATCTGTGTTCTTTCAGATTTCATTGAAGTGTAAAGACAAATAAGATTTCCTGGTGCAATATCCTGTCAGATTTGGTTGAGGAGGTGCGATTCAAGTGAGGTTTTGGTTTGCTCAATTCAGGCTTCTATTCTTTTTGGTTTGTTCAATTCATACTAAATCAATACATATTCATTTACTATTTTTTTGTTATGATTTTAATAGGAGACCCTAATATATATATAATAGGAGAAGGTCACGGAGTCCTTATGAATAACACATTAATAGAAAAGCAAAAAAAATATGTTGCGAGTTGGGGCTTAGACAGCAATATAGTAGTTATGGAGATAACAGTTGATGATTCATCTTCTTTCTGAAGAAATAAATCATTTTTTGCTTCAGCGGTGCTCTGTTTATTAGTTAGCTTTAATTATAGATGCAGTTTAATTCATATCCACATTCTGTGTTCTTTCAGATTTCATTGAAGTGTAAAGACAAATAAGATTTCCTGGTGCAATATCCTGGCAGATTTGGTTGAGGAGGTGCGATTCAAGTGACGTTTTGGTTTGCTCAATTCAGGCTTCTATTCCCTTTTGGTTTGTTCAATTCATACTAAATCAATATATATTCATTTACTTTTTTTTGTTATGATTTTAGTTTTGTTATGAACAGGAGACGCCAAAACTATTCAGAATATTCTCTGTCTTACCTGTGCCGGAGGCTATAGGTGTGCCTTTTTTTTTGTTCTTTAAGGTGTCTTTGTTGTAATGCTTTCTAAAGGTGTTGAGATTGTTATTATCAATGTTGTTACTGTGTTCTCTCTCTTGAAGTTTTTGTTGATGCTTTTTGGTATTCAATGGTAGATTTGTAGAAAGGAATTCCAGATTATAAAGTGGTCGGACAGGTGGCTGTTTTGTACTCTTAAGATATTTAATGAAATAACCAAATTGAGCTATGCAAGGTCCTAATGATAGCAATATCATTATGCCATTGAGATGTTATGTAATGTTGTGTTGTGTACATGATGCAACAGGTAGAATTACATGCAACTTGCCAATACTTGAAAGATGAGCTTGATATAGCTATACAAGAGCGTTCCCAGAAGGAAGATGTAAGTTCTCTTAAATGTTAATCGAAAGAAAACTTAATCATTGTGGAAGCGTGAAAGGTGCCCTATTCAAACTGCTTTTGCCTCAATGTGTAAAAGCAAAAAAAAAACTGATCATACTGTACATATCTCACCAACAAAATCCGGTGCCTGTATTATGTTTCACCATTTTTTTTTTATTTAAATTTGTTATTTACTTGTGGCTAAAATGCACCAGCTAGGTTTTGATAAGCATGACCAGTTTCGAAAAAATACCGCTTTCCATCTGAGATCAGAGCAAATGCCTGCAGCTTCAGATTCTTCATATCAAGGTAATCTTATGTTTGAAAGCTTCACTTGATTAAGCAAGAATGTCTTTCACAAGTTTGCCTGTTTGGTAGTGGATAGATAGTAAATAAGATAGGTAAAACATCTTTGCACTAAATAGTGTTTGGAGAGAAAGAACACATTCTTATTGATTTACTATAAGCACTTGGTTTTTTTCTTTTTTAGTTGGAACTGTCAACTACTTATTGCTCATGCTAAAGACTACTTTAGGTACTGTTACATTACTAGCAGAGTGTTTACAAATACATTTTTTCATGTTTTACTAACCTATTTATATATAACCATTCTAATCACTAATGCAATCCGGTGCCTACTACGAGTTCTTTTTGTTTGATCCATGTTGTAAGACTTGCAGTACCTGGATTAGGTTGGCTTGGGGATTTCCTGTAAGCTTTTCAATGACATTGTTATTCGTCTCTGATTTCTAGAATAATCTTATATATGCATTACCATCTCGCTTTATTATATTGGCCGTGATGGATGTGTTGTTATTTCTAAGGCATTTTTGGATTTTGAAGGACACCTTTCACCTCTTCTCTTATTGAATTTTAGAATTCTAAGGTGTGGCAATGTAATATTTGGCTGCAAAATGGTTTGTATGGCTTTAAGGTTTGGCTTTCCATGAAATGTTTTATCTTTTTTTTTTCCAATGAAGCTTGCTTCCGGAGTTTACACAGCTTGCCTACAATCCTGAAAGACTCCTTGCTGTAGATTATTTGGAGGATAATCTTTATGTTGCTCTTTGTTTTTGTTGGTGGCTGATGCAAATTTTTTGTTGTGTCATGATGTCATTTAATGGCCTATTATTTGTTTGTACGTCTAATGCTTTCTACTTTATCCTTCATCACCTTACATTACATATTGCCTACTTCAAATGGTCCTACGTGTGTTTGAATTGTGTAGTGGTTTCTTGATGGTGTTTTGTTTTAGCAAAAGTCAACGTTATAATGGGATAATTTTATGTTGACAATATTTATCAATTTTTGTGTGTTGATATTCAGGTTCCAATGGGAGCAATGATTCAGGATATCCGAAGCCCATTGATGGGTTTGGAATCACATTTATCAAATTTTTGGAATAAGAAAATTATCATTGTAAATGCACAACGTCAAAACTATCTCAATAGTCCTTTTTGATTCATTATTCATATTTGTATTGTATCTAATGAATTTTTGGGTCTACCATTCTTTTCATTTAACAATTTTATTTTTCTTCGATGTTTACTTTTAAATTTAACGTCTTCCGCAAGATCGCATCGTGCTTCCTACTTAGTAGAGAATATTTTTGAAGTAATCAGTGCGAGTGCTCTTACCAGTGAAGATTTTATTATTGTTTTCTCTTTATCTTACTATCTAATTTATTTTCAATCCAATTACTTATCATTATTTTATGACTATTTCGTTAATGATTGTCAAATGGTACATTAATCATTTCTTCTTAAAATTTATAACATTCATCATTTACCTAATCGGTGTGAAAACTCCTACAATGACTGTATTTTTATGGGGAGTTTTTAATAAGTAGCAAATCACATGGCTTATAGCCAACTCTCTTATGGCTTATTTGAAATGAAGATATTTCATTATTGTATTTGACTCATAAAAATAAAACAAACCAGATTACATAATAAATTGACATCCAGGTGGTGGGTGATAAGGTAGGAGTGAGGGTGACGTAAATGGTAGGATGGGATGGCGTGAAAGAGTAGGGTAAGGTTGGATGGAGGTGAGATGGTAGGAAAATAGAGGCGATGATGGGTATGGTGGGGGGTAGTGTGGAGGTCCAAGTAAGGTAGGGTGAGTCGATTCAGATCGTAGGGTAGGTGAGGGTGGCGTGGGTGTAGAGTGGGAGTGTGGTGGTAGGGTGGGACGGATGAAGGTGAGGTAGAATGGCGTAGCTAGGGGTGATGTAAGGTGGAGATGCAGAGTATCTTGTGAAGATTATAGTGAGGTAAGGTGGGGTTAGGTAGGTGGAGTGGGTGTGGGGCGTGGGATAGGGTGATAGTAAGGTAGGGTAGGGGCATAAGGTTAGAGTGGGTGTGTTTTGTCATTTTCATTTCATATCTGAAAATAATCATAATATGCCATTTTTATTCCGTCAGAATGAAATTTCATATGATTTCATTTCATTTCATTTCATTACGATCATACTTGAACAATGAAATCAAAAGGTGAAAGTCATCGACACGTGGCATTAGTATTACCCCCTTGATCAAAAGTCATGAAGTGAACACCTAATTAAGCAAGGTGTGTGAGGAATGGATATATCAAAGATGGAAAATGTTCATCATTTAAATGTCCAAAAAAACAGGGAGGCCAGTTCATTGCATAAAAAGGAAAAGCTTCCCAAAAAGATATTCGGCCAGTGTGGCGCCTTCATTATCTTCTTGGACACTTTTAACAAAAGGGTTTAGGGACCCCGGACCCCCGGACCCCCGGACCCCAAACCATGCATCATTGTTAACCTCTATTAATTTTTTTGCTCTTTTTCTTTGTCATACTTTTAGCCATATATCTGACTTGTGCTTTGTTCTCCTGCCTAGTAGTAGGTACACTTGTAAAATTATGGCATTTGCATTTCCCTACTTAATAATTGCATTGTGTTATTCCTTTCTCCAACCATCATAAAACATGAAAAATGTTTTGTTATTTTTTTTTAATTTTAATATGGTTTGAGAGCAGAAATTCATGGATTCAAAACTGGGGTACTTAATTCAACGTATCCATACATATTATACCCAAAAGGGAGGGAATCCCTTCCAGAAGGGGGTGGGGGTGGGGTGGGAAATGAAATGGGAAAAAAATAATGACATCAAGCAAAGGAATGTCTTCTTCATGTGAACCCCGACATAAATAAGGTACAGACTACAGAGTATTTGGATAGTAATGGCTTTGTTTTACCAACCACCATTAGGAACTATCATACCAACTTTGAGATAAGATAATTCAGTGTCATACTGTATGAGACATTGGAGGTCATCCCCTAGACGAGGCGAAATTAATTGTCAAAGCTCGTGAGAAGCGGTTAAGCCATATCTAAAGTTCTTCTTCTTTTTCTTTTTCTTTTAAAGAAAAAAAGGGAAAATAACTTCTAAGGCATAATAGATTTTAGTAGTATGTGTTAACAAGCTTTAGTTAAAACAAGAACAAGAACTCTATAAGTAATCAATGAAAATAATCTGTTGAACCTAGGTTTTTTTTTTAGGGTTTAGGGGTCCCAACTCCCTAAATGAGTAGTAAATCTATTTCTCTTTTCGTCCTAAACTATAAGTCATCCTACAGTTTTCACACAGATTAAAAAAATGGTTAAATATCATTAATGTATGGATAAAATGTCTAATACATCATTTGACTATCATAAATGCAACAATTATAAAGTGGTTGGAAGGTTATAAATTAGGTGTAAGATGTGGCAAAATGTTATTAAATGCTCTAATGGTATTGTGAATGACTTATATTATAAAACACAATGAAAATGCTACAATGACTTATATTTTGGGACAGAGGGAATATGTTCAAATAAATCCGATGGACCCGGGTTCTAGACGTTACAACTCCCCAAATCATTATTGAATCTATTATGGTCTAAATAATCCGCTTAACCATGGTTCTAGACATTCTTCACCTAAGGAGGGACCCATATAAGGGGCAAGGGGATAAATCCACCTGGTGAAAAAAAAATCTATACCATCCTATATAATCAAATTCCTCAAAACATCTTACTCTAGCCATTGATAGACATAGAAATTTTTCTTAGTACGTAGGACCACCGAAACAAGTTCGAAGATCGAGTGAGGACATTAATAATATTTTTTACATGTTTTACCAGCAAAGCTTCATCGTTTATCGGATCTCAATGGGAGCATTAGGGACCCCATCCTTATGCACTTGGGTCCGCCCTTGACTCTAGCTCATTCCTGCTCGTCCGATTGTCCGAAAATAGTCCACTAACTCACTCACGAATTTCGATTTCTGGTACCTTCATTGTTCCTAACTTCTCAGCCCCAAAAAAGAAAAAGGAAACAAGGGTATATCATTGTGCTGATTCAGCTTTTGAGAAGGCCAAAATCCCAGAGAGAGAGAGAGAGAGTGCACTAGGACTAGGAGGAGTATTGTAGAGTAAGTCCAAAGGAAAAAAGAAAAAGGTATGTTAGGATCAAACGCTTATCATTCTACTAAAACTAATCGGTGGTAGCAATGTGCTACTATATTTTTTTTATATATTTAAAGGTATGGAATCTCTCCCAACAACTGAAGTAGTATAAGTAGTACCTAAAGAAGAAGCTCTCATGAGTTAAATACTAAAATTGTGTGACACGCAATTTCCATCATTCTGAGTTGGGCTGTAAAGGGCAAGAAAAGGATTGCTCGGAATAATATTTGCCATTTGCCACCAACCCACCATTGTCGGTAAGGTGGTGATGTATTAATCCTTCAGCTAATGGTGGTCAGATACTTAAATATAAATAAATACTTAAATCCTTTTTATCAACTGGGACATACATATCTAAAGAACGAAATACATACATATAAGTCTGTTTCGTGAGTGTAAGGATGTTCAATTCACTAATCCACGTTGGATCTAATCTAATGGTTCTGTATTTGGCTTTTCAAATACTCTCTTCGTTCTTATTTAACTGTCGTAGTTGTCAAAAATAAAAATTTCTATTTATCTTATAGTTATATTTCCAAAGCATCATTTATTGTATTTTTCTACATTTACCCTTATTTATTAAGAGGTGAGAGATTGAAAACAACACTGCATTAATTATATTCAAGAAGTGTTATTATCATTTTGATGTTAAATCAAAGTATTAACTATTCTTTTTAATACGTGTGTTTTTGACAACGTACTGCGAAAGTTAATTAGATAGGAACGGAGGGAGTGCTTTATTCTCATTTTAAATAGTTTGGGACTTATTCCTCCGTCCCAATTTGTTTGAGACTTATTCCTTTTTTTGGCTATCCCAAAATAAGTCTCATAACTCTAAATAGACTTAATGTTTTTGTTTTAATTGCCTAAATCATTTCAACTCATTAATGGATGTCTCTTCACTATTATGAAAATAATGCTACATTTAAAAGAATAAAAATATATTAGTCAAATTTTAAATGCCCAGACAACTCATTAATTGATTTCTCCTTAAATTTGTGAGTTCCAAATGTCCAAAACAAATTGAGACAGAGGGAGTATTAGTTTCTTTTCCGGGATATAATAACAATAAACTTATGCCTTCACACCTTCTAGATTTTTTTTTAAACGGAAATTTTACTTTTATTGAAAAGACGAGAAGAAAATATAAATGATGAACCAACCCGTCGTTCTATATAGTATCATTGTATCAACACCTTTTTTTTTGAAGGGACATAAATTTATTCAACCAAATCGGCAAGGCAATCGTTCAAAACAGTTATAGGGGGAAAGAATCTCATTCTACTATGAGAGTCGAAGAGGACCCTGAAAGTTTTAATAAATGAGCGCAAGGCGTTGTATCAAGACTCCACAATGGCTCATAAAATTCAAATAATGAGAAAATAAACTAAAAGAAAGAGTACATACGTGCGGTGCTCATTAGTCACCTACTACAAAACCGCCTCCTACTTATCAAACAAATTAAAATTTATTTCGAAGTGAATAGCGTGAGTTTTTTCCCACATGAATTCATTCCTTTTTCTTTATATCCTAGAGCAATTTCTTGAAGGATTGGATATTCATCAGTATTCTCAGCACTTGGTGACACCTACGGAGGGTCCAACTCTATGAATATCTAAAATAGATATTCAACATTTATACGGTGCTAAAAAAAATTGTGATTGATCTTCAAAACATTACAAATTATAAAAATAATTGTTTATCAACAAGAAACATATAAACTTAATACGATATATTATTTATTAAATTATTATAGAAAATAAATCGCAGTATTTTAACGTTTTTATTGAAGAAAACTTAAATAAAGAAAAAATTGAAAAATTGGATTCGTGAGTGTCGTGGAGTGTCGGTGCCGTGTCGGGAGCGTCGGCGGCGTGTCAAATATTAAAATTTTAATTAATATTTTTAATCAGCCGACACGTGTCGGAGCGTGTTGGTCGCGTGTCGTGTCGAAATGTGTCAGACACAACGCACGACGCCCAGATTGAAGTGTCGGTGCTTCATAGGCTGGAACCCTTTCCAAATGAGCATCTACAACAAATTTAATACCCCTCATCCATATTTTACTTCGTTCTTATTCTTCTTTAACATTCTTTCTTCCTATGACATCTAGAGGCAAAGTAAGCGCACCTACATCTGATCAGGGGCAATCGCCGCCTCTTAATCAAAAAAAATACACTAAAATCAGACGATACATAGTTTGCCCCCTTAAATTTTTATTTGCCGCCTCTTACCCGAGATCTGCGTCCGCCCTGTCACAGAGGCATATGTATGTTGCAAAGCCTTGCCATCTTTCAAGACAAAATTTTCCTCTTTATTCTGCTATATGTTGGTAATCTCGCAACTCTTCGTCATAAGCAAAGTCATCATCAAAGGATTCATTGACTTCGACATTGAGATCATTCGAACAAATCTACTGAACCGGGTCCTCACCTAAAGCTGGAATTGGGGCCAAGGCTTGCCCTTGCCTCCATGAGGTTCAACATTTGTATGTTGAGGGAAAATATGTTCTTCGTCCTCAATATCAACCTGAAATCAATTTCTTTTTTCATTATGGTTACCTTTTTCTTCGGTATTCATTACTAGGCCTATCTTCCATCGATTTAACCTTCAATGACATGTCATTTTTTGGAATATGGCCATCAAGGTGCTCAATGCGCCTGCAAAATTGATGATGATTCGTGCCATGATTCATAGACTACTATTTTCCAAAAGCCTGGCTCATCATCCTCAATCCAAATACGATCCTCGCACTGCTTCAACAAATCTATCTTTACCATAACCCGTGTAGCAGAGGGTCGTCTAAGATCAATAGTTGTTAAGTCAATTTGAAGAGGCCTATCAATCAAATATGTTACTCGATATAGATACTCTTATGAATCAACGAAAAACGGTAATTTGAGAAGCTTGATCCAAATTGGAGTGAAAGATGCCTCATGATTCGCTAAAAATCAACCGTCCATCTCGATAAAAGCATTGGGTTATTTCCAATCGACCAATATTGTTAGATATTTATTTTCATAAATTAAATATTTTGTTATTGTTCGCAATTGAATGCATGCACTTGTGAAGTGATGCAATCAATTCATGCATCTCGTGAAGTGGTGCACCTCTACAAGCGAATGCATGCATCCGTGAACATAGATGACCATTGCCCTTTCACGTAGAAGTTCCTCGTTTAGGTGTATGAGGTACCTTTGGCCAGGCACCATCATGCAAACGAAATCATTCCTAAGTTTGAAAGCATCATCGTAATTTTCTAAGTGTCCTCTGGTTTGATTCAAACAAGCCACTATATGAATCAAACACTTTCATATATTGTATCATGAGAGAGATTTTTGTGTGAACCCCAAGAGACTGTGAAGGGGCGAAATATATCTTAAAAGACAACGCATATTGCATGCCTTAGAGTATTGATATATGTCTATCCTTTTTCATGAGTGTTAATTTATTCAACAAATATCGCCGATAGAAAGCCTATTGTAATCCTCCTAAGATGATGGGTGAAATAACGTATGCTTGTTATCCAATAGGGCAAATGGCCAAGCCGCTTTAAGCACTAACCGCAACAAAACAAATTGCAAATCATCAAGCTTGGGTCGATAGTCTGGTAACCTAACTACCAAAGCGTTTTGAAGTGGCTTTACAATTTGTTGCAATTGTTTTCTAGAGATTTCGAAAGCAGGGTTACCCTTATAGAGTGATAGTGATCCCAACCGTTCTCCATATTGTCACAAAAGATTTACAGAGTTGGCCACTACACCACCAACATGAGGTGTGGTGGCCTCCTAATGGCGCTCCAAAGCTTTCGAACCCTAATCCAACCATCCGCGACGCACCAACACGGAGATTATGAGAGAGCTTATACAAAGAAGATCATATTAATGGTAGAATCTGAAGAAATTGAAACAATTCAAGTCGTTTCTTCATACAAACTGATGAAGAACACACGAACAAATTCGAAAAATAAAAAGCGGAAAGAGGAAACAAAACAGAATTTGTGATTTTATTGATTCTCAAAAGTTGAAGTTACAGGAATGTTCCTACTAGTATATATAGCTGTATCTTCTAGCTAAATTACATGAATGGCAGTTACAACTAACTTAATTGATTACAACCGCTTCCAACCGTTTTACTAAGAAGCTATCAGCTGATAAGCGTTCAGCACCCTACTGATGCTCCTTGCTGAATAAGTACCCTGCTGATGCTCTTTGCTGAATAAATGTTCAGCAGCCTGCTGAATAAGCATTCATTTTTCACCCCCTCAAGCCGGACTAGGGGCAGAAAAAATGTTTGAAATAGACAGCTTGCTTAAGATGTGTTTGAATATAGGTCCATCCAATGCTTTTGTTAGTATGTCTGCCAGTTGGTTATGTGTTGAAACAGGCAAGAGCTTGACTAGGCCGGATTGGACTTTTTCTCTCACCACATGACAATCAATTTCTATGTGCTTTGTCCTCTCATGAAAAACTGGATTGTGAGCTATGTGCATTGCACTCTCATTATCACAGAACATAGGGATTGGTGTAGGAACCGAAATCTGTAGATCTTGAAGAATGTAAAGCAACCATTGTAACTCACACACTCCTAAGGCCATGGCCCTGTATTCAACCTCTGCTGAACTTCTACTGACAGTTGGTTGTTTCTTGGATTTCCAGGACACAATAGTAGATCCCAAAAACTTGCAGTAACCTGTGATTGATTTCATTGTGTCATGACAGCCCCCCAATCAGAGTCAGTAAAAGCTGTGAGTTTGAGATCATTATTGCTAGGAAAGAATAAGCCTTGGGCTGGTGCTGCTTTAATATACCTTAAAATCCTGTTAGCAGCTTGTAATGGTAGGGGCAGCTAAGAATTGACTTAACTGGTGGATAGCAAATGACAAATCTGGTCAGGAAATAGTTAAGTAGAGGAGCTTTCCAATCAGGCTTCTATACATTGTATTATCTGGTAATAACTCGAATCACCATTGTGTAGGTGTGCCTTACTTTGCATAGGTGTCTTTTCAGGTGTGCACCCTGGAAAGCCATATTCTTGTAGGAGATTCAGTGCATATTTCCTTTGGAAGACAAAAATACCTTTTTGTGATCTTGCTACTTCCGGACCTAGAAAATACTTGAGCTCTCCTAGATCTTTTATTTAAAACAGATCATGTAAGTAAGACTTCGATTCGTTGATCGGGCCATGTCATTCTTGGCCAAAACAATATCATCTACATAAACCAATCTTTGCAATAAAGGAAGTAGCAGTTTGTTTGGTGAATAAACTATAGTCATGCTTGGACTGCTTGTATCCTAGATTATGTAGGGCTTCTGTTAGTTTGCAATTCCATTGTCTACTTGCCTGCTTGAGGCCATAAATGGACTTGATTAGCTTGCAAACTTTGCCTTTTGGAGCCTCAAAACCCTGTGGAAGCCTCATATATATATACTTCTTCTGTTAAATCACCATGTAGGAAAGCATTGTTGACATCAAGTTGATGTAAGTGGAGACCTTTTGCAGCTGTTATTGCAAGTAACACCCTTACTGTATTCATTTTTTCTACTGGGGAAAATGTTTCCTAATAGTCTATACCATATGTTTGTGTGTATCCTTTAGCAACTAGTCTTCCCTTGTATCTCTCAATTGAACCATCAGCCTTATACTTGACCTTGTATACCCATTTACACCCTATTGATTTCTTTCCTAGGGGTAAATCAACAATCTGCCATGTATTAGTGCTGACTAATGCATCTATTTCCTTTTGCATGGCTTCTTGCCATTCTTTATGTTGTATGACTTGATTATATGTTGAAGGTTATGTCACTTTATCTACTGCCATGACAAAAGATTTGTAGTTTTCTGAAATATTATGAAGACTGGTAGCAGAACTCAAAGGGTGAGGAGTTGTTTGAGAGGCCTGATTGCAAATGTATTCGTGTAAGAAAGAATGAGGCCTTTTGTCTCTACTGGATCTCTTGACATTTGTTTCTTGTTGTGGATGATGAGTGCCTGTAGAGATGGAAGAGTCCTCCTCAGACTGTATATGATCATCTGCTGAACCCTGTATAGGATCATCTGCTGGACCTTCATCAGCATGATTTGTTACTGGAGGGACAGAATTTGGAGGAAAAGACCATGTGGTCTGTGACTGTGTATTGTGTAGATTAATGTGTGGAAAATGATGTTCATGAAATACAACATTTCTAGAAACAAACACTTCATGTGTGGATACATCTATCAGTGTGTATCCTTTTTGATGATCAGCATGTCCTAAGTTAGCACATGTCCTTTCCCTGGCATCAAACTTAGTTCTAGCAGCAGGTAAAGTAGAAGAGAAAACCAAGCAGCCAAACACTTTTAAGACTTCATAATCAGGTTGTCTATTATGGAGAATAAGAAAAGGACTTTTATTATCAATAATAGGAGAATGTAGCATGTTGATGAGTTTAACTACATGTAGAACACAATATCCCCATAAATTTATAGGCACTCCAGATTGAAACTTCAGAGCCCTAGCAACATTCATGATATGTTGATGTTTCCACTCCACAACACCATTTTGTTGTGGAGTGTCAACACAACTTGTTTCATGAATAATGCCCTTTGCATTGTAAAACTCATAGTATTTGAACTCTTGGTCATTATCAGTTTTAATGGTCTTGATGGACTTTTGAAAGTGATTAAGAAAATACTGGTAAAAAGCAGAAATAACATTTCTTACTTCATCTTTGGACTTCAAGAGGTATATCAAGGTATATCTACTAAAATCATCAACAATAGTTAAAAAAATATGATTGACCATGGATAGTTTGGTGTCTATAAGGACCCCAAATATCCATGTGTACTAGATCAAACACAGTAATCAACAATGTAGGCGCTTAATGGAAAAGGCAATTTCTTCTGTTTTGCTAGAGGACACACATAACAAACATAATTTTTAGGTTTTTGAATCTTATTACATGTATTTGCAGCAGTAAAATTCTACTACTAGATAAATACCCTAATCTATAATGCCATAACATGCCATCTTCTATTTTGCTTGATAAAAGAGATTGAGAGCATGTAGTGGACAACATAATGGAAGTTGAATAGTTTGCATGCAGCACATACAGCCTTTTATCCTTCTTAGCTAATCAAATCATCTTCCCATTGGACTTGCCCTGCATTAAACACTTATCAGTAATGAAAGTGACAGAAACATTTGAATTATTTGTCAGTCTAGTAATAGAAATTAGGTTATACTTGAACCCTGGTACACATAAAACAGGAGATAATATGAGGTGATCATTTATCCTGACTTTTCCTATAAAGGTGATAGGGATGTGTGCACCATTAGGTAAAGTGACATATAAGCCTTTAACATGTTGCTTGGTAAAGCATAGGTTACTATCAAAAACAATATGGTCTGTGGCACCTGAATCCACAATCCAACAGTGAACAGACAGACCTTGAATCTCAGCAGAGTCTGGTTTAAAATTTGTAGTAAATGCAGTGACTTGATTCACCATAGGTTGAGCAGAATCTCTCTTATTCCCTTCCATGATTTTCATTAACTGTGCTACTTGATCTTGTAACTGACTGATTTGGCTTTGCTGGTTTGAATTTGAGGTAGAATCTGGGATAAAATCCTGACCATCTTCTTGACTAACCATGTTGATCCTTGCTTTTGGCTTCCAGCCTGGTGGAAAACCATGCTTCTTATATCAACAGTGTGGCCATTATATCCACAAAAAGAACATTGAACTTTCTTGCTGCTAGTGTTTGTCCTGTTATTTCCTTGATTTCCAGATGGATTTTGATATCTCTGCTGATTAGAGGATGACTGATAACCTATTTTATTTTGTCCTTGCACTAGATTAACAAAGGCTATAACATCTGATCCTTGTGGATGTCCCAATGCATATTCTACTTGCCTTTCAAACTTAATGGCCATAGAAAAGGCTTGCTTCAAACTAGGCAAATGAGTCAGCAAATAAACATGTGATCTAACAGGTGCAAAACTATCATTCAGTCCTTTCATGAATCTAATAACATGATCAGACTCTATGAAGCTAATCATCTTGGCACTGATATTACAGGCACAAGGATGTCCACAATCACAATGAGGAACAAGTTTGAGATTTCTATTTCATCCCATATTGCTTTCAACTTTGTAAAATAAGTAAGGATCGACATTGAACCCTCGTTGATCAAATTAACCTCTTCAACCAAATCTGACACCCTGAAATAGTCTACATTTGAAAATTTGTCTTCCAATTCTAACCATATATCTCTAGCAGACTTAATCCACATAACACTTTGTGCTATATCAGGAATGACAGACTTGATAATCTAGGTAAGAACAATGGTATTACATTGACTCAAGATCCTATATAGCTCATCGTTCATATCAAGTTTCTTGATCGTACCATCAATAAAACCTAACTTATTTTTAGTCTCAAGCATCATGGTCATAGAACGAGCCCAGGAATGGTAATTTCTAGCATCAAGGGGTGGAGAAACCAAAGGAATAGAGGGATTTTCACTAGGATGTATATAATATTGACTAGAGGTACTTACTACAAGACCAGAACCTTCAAGATTGGCCCCATCAGTCCTCTGACTTGTTGTTGATCGATTTTCCATGATGAAAAACAATCAAAATTGACAAGAATTCTATGTAACACTCTCAAGGATTTGGAAACAATATGATCTTCGATCTTCTTCAAGAACTAGTAGAAGATCTTCCAGAAACGATTCTCGATCCTTTCAAGAATCAACACAGAATTACACGAATGGAAGTTACTCTCTGATACCATGAAGAGATTGAAACAATTCAAGTCGTTTCTTCATACAAACTGATGAAGAACACACGAACAAATTCGAAAAATAAAAATGCGGAAAGAGGAAACAAAACAGAATTTGTGATTTTATTGATTCTCAAAAGTTGAAGTTACATGAATGTTCCTACTAGTATATATAGCTGTATCCTCTAGCTAAATTACATGAAAGACAGTTACAACTAACTTAATTGATTACAACCGCTTCCAACCGTTTTACTAAGAAGCTATCAGCTGATAAGCGTTCAGCACCCTACTGATGCTCCTTGCTGAATAAGTACCCTGCTGATGCTCTTTGCTGAATAAACGTTCAACAGCCTGCTGAATAAGCATTCATTTCAGAATCGGCGGAATCCAGTGAATGGAATACCGTCGGATGGCCACCGTAAGGCCAAGAGGCCGAAAGGGGTTGACACATGTTTTTTCAATCTGGGCCATTGTTTTTATTATGAGTTTAGATTGATTTGTATAAAGTACTTCTCAAATAAAATTAGCACATAGTAAGAATCATCGGCAAGGGTTCCAATGTATGTCAAATCATTAAAGACATGAGGTATTTAATCCCAAAAAAGGAAAAGAAAAAAAAAGAGTAGTGATACATCTACTATTTTTTCTATCACAACATCTTACTCAATATAATCAACACCGCATATTTTGTTGAGATCCATCACAATAAATAATTAATCATTTTAATCAATGAATACCAAGCATGTAGTGGTTTGTATACTACATAAATGTGTAGTGCACGTATCATTTTCCAAAAAATTCGCCTAAAATGCTCGAAAATCGGTATCCAATGGACTCACAAATATCTATCGGTTGCACTGAAACAAAGGATGTAAATTAAAGGATGTAATGATGGACGTGCCCACCCACTCACAATTTCAAGCCATTGTGTAGTCACTAATATCCATTACCATGTGAAAACAATCATAGAGAATTATTATGTGCATCTTTCTTAAAACCTTTTTCCTAGTGACTTGACTATGCTGATATCTTAGCTATAACAATATATTTTTTATGTTCAATCAATCTCTGGTCTTTTACATAAATACATATTATTGTTGTACCTTTGTCATGTAATGGTGTTGAATTAGCATTTTGATTACCACATTCAATTGTTCGAATAATCAAAAGATAATTAAATTGAATGAAATTCTAGTGCAACAATATGAAAAATTAACTCATTACTTTTCAATATTGATAGAATGAAATTAAAATTGATATAAAAAAAAAACATGTCACCCTTTACCACATCCACTCACCCTACCCATCCACACTACCATACCCATCATATCCTTCCACAATACCTTACCTCATCAACTTACCCCACCACCTTAGTCGACCCCATCACGTCTCACATTACCATACCACTCACCCTACTCAACCGCTCACTTTACTATATCATACCTCACCTTATACCTTACCCAACCTACCCAAGTTAACTTACATACCCCACCACCCCTGCACCCCTACTGAACCTTGCTATACTACCTCGTGTTAGGTGTAGTGCCCTGAAAGACAATTTGTGTAATTGTTTTTAATAATGAATGACATAATTTATCTTACCTTATTACTTGCTTTGTGCTTGTAAAGTAATACATCACGCAAACCCTAAGTATATCTCAGATGTAAATCACTTAACTCAAAGTGTATGGATTACACGTGAGGATTGAGTTAGTGGTGATATACTTAAATCGTTAGTCCGTGGTGAACTTAATCGAGTTTAGGTCTCTTGATTAAAACACCAATAATGCGCCTAACACCTTAGGGTGTGATAGTCTTATCCGGATCTGCCGGTAGAGAGGTACTACGTGGGGCATTTATATATGATGGCATTCATATAGATCGACCGATTTAATCTGATTTCTCGGTATAATTCCGTAATCGAGGAATCTTATTAAATCATTAGATGATCATATATGGATCAACCTTAATCCCGAGGTGATCACTGTGATGCCGCTTGTCCCGGGTAGTGTTTGATGTGTTAGTTACGGTTCACTTTAATATGTGTTCCAAGCCACTTCTCATTGGCACTATCTCCGCATGAGTGAGTAGTTTCGATTTTCACAGCACATGGAATCCATTCCTTCCTCAAGGGAAGTAGAGAGACAAATCCCTTGTTTGTTAGCCCTAAGAAAGTGATCGATCCCGGAGTTCACATTTGACTAATTAGCTACTAGTCGATATGTGTACTAATTGATCATTAGGGGTTAATGGTAAATAAGGATAAGATATTCGAGTCGGGTTCACGGAGACTTCCCACCGTAATGGACAAGCCTATGGAGGGTTAATCCGTATGTAGTGATTATATCAATGGACGCTTATTCACTCTATGGGTTGAGTATAAGTATACATCTATAATCGGTAGAGTTCATTTCGGGTTTATGGTGGTATAATCCCGAATTAATAATTAATGTACTTTCTGCTCGATGAATAATTAATTATTGGAGCTACTCTGGTTATAGGTCCATGGCCCCCCGATGCTGGCTTCGTAATTCGGACTAAGTAATCTTGTTACTTGGGCCTCAATTGATAATTAATTTACTTGGCTAATTAATTGATATGCATGTATATTATTTAGTTGGGCTAAATAATATAATACACATAAAAGACATTTTATGTGGGCTTTTGACCCTAAAGGTGGCGCCAATATCATCATTTAATTAGAGAGAAATTAGTTTTCTTGGATAATTATTTGACATGTGATTTATCTTTTATTTGTTAAATGATAATTCATGGAATATTAGATAATAATATGATTTATCCTAATTTGTTTGGGATAATCATTTTATTTATCTTTTATTTGAAAAGGATTAATGTGATAATTATCACTTAATTATTTAATCCTTGAGGATATTGATTACTTCTCCTATATAAAGAGAGTTTCTCCCAAGTCTAATGGGAGGTACTATTCACGTCACTATTCACGAGAGAAATTGGCCGAAAAATTTCGGCCTCTATTCTTAGGGTTTGAGTTGGAAAAATCTTCGGGATTTTTCAAGTTGCATATCAAGGAGGGCTCAGAGTATCAAGAAGGGTGTCCACCAACCGCCGTTTGGAGAACACATCGGAAGATCAAGGCTTCTCTTCCCTATATTGGTAACATGATCTTAACCCCTTGTAGTAGTTTAAGTCCTTTAATTATGTATTGTGATGTATAAATCGTGATCCATCCGCGCGCGTAGATCTAATTCGCTTAGATCTAAGAACCTCGCATCCTTCATGTGGTATCGAGAGCAGTGTTCCACGATTTATATAGTCATAATCATAATTAAACGATTTAAAGGAGTGGAATTGCATGTAGGTGATATTTTACTTATTATTATGTATTAATAATTTTTAAATTGCTATGGTTGAAGAGATGGATTGGGGTTGGCACCGCTTTCCCGTTAGATCTATTGTAAACTCATATAAACGATGAAAATTCGTTCATATGAGATAGGAAATTATGTAATTCATGTATTATTGCAATTTTAATTTCCAGAAAATAGATCTGTACATTAGCTGTTTAGTCTTTTCATTTTTTCCGTTGTTTGAGCCGTTAAAACGAAGATCCCTCCGGTCAGAATCAAGATTGGAAGTTGATGAACAATCCCACAAATTTTGGTGTCGATCAGAGTCCGTTTGGGTTTCCGTTCGTTGCTGCGAAGTGGCTGCTGTAACAGAAAACGCAGGATTCACAGAAACCCTAACTGTGACTTCTTCGATTTTCTGGGAACAATTGACCGTTCAAATTAAAATCCGACCGGTCAGATCGATAATCATGGAGTTTTGGACGTGAGATAAAATTTTCAGGACGATCGATTCATCTTGATCCCCGATCGGCCTCGGGAAGTAAATGATGCGCTGCTGTAAGAGTCTGTTTCAGCAGCAAGTTGGGCGGCTCACTGAGGAATATTGACAAGTCAAAGCTCCAATCCGACCGTCCATCTTCAAGTCCGAAGAATGAAGATCAGATCTGAAAGTTTCGTCCCGATCCGAGTTCGTTTGATATTCCGATCGTCGAAGATTCTTAACAGCTGCAGATTAGGGTTTTAATTTATTTTCGAGTAGATTAGTTACTTTGGGTGCCAACGGTCCATCTCGGTGTTTATTTTCCGCACTAGTATACATGTGTAGATTGTATGAGTAGAACCGAAAATTGCCATGACATGCATCATATCATGAATTCCACTCCATATGCATACATGTAGAAATTAATTCGAGGAATTAGTTAGGCATGTATAAAACACACGATTAGTTTTAATTAATTGTTTGATATTAATTAGAAACTAATTAGGTAAAACCGAGGAACACGGGTTTTTTCAATCGCCGAGGTTGGGTGATGGATTCTCGTGAATCCCACTCTGCGAAAAGCATAAGGAGTAAAATCCTCAAACCTCGTGGTTAAGGTGTTGGATTCTTGGTGAAATTCCACCTACCTAAGACGAGATTACGCTTTTGTTCCAGAGTGTCTACGTGAATGTTTGATGTTTAAGGATTGATAATCACGGGCAAACAGTTCGAAAGTGGTTTAACCACGGTTGGGTGGTCAACAGAGCTACGGCTCAATCGACTTCACCTCCACGTGTGGCGCTTTGCACGGGTCCGCAATATCGAGTCATCCGAAGAGCTACTACGGCTCAACGGAGCTCTCCTAGCCTTGACCCGTCCGACGGCCACATATGTTCTAACGACAGGTCGGGTGGGCTAGCCCACATAACCGACAACATTCGGGCCTATGATTTATTGTTCCTTAATGAAACATCAAGTCCAAAACGTGATCAAGAAACCCACCACTTTTTCAAAATATTGAGTGGGAGCGGAGAGAGGCGACACCGACCCCACGGCCTCATCGCTGACACAAGCAACGTGAGAGAATGGTGACGCCGTGTCGGCTTTGATTTCGCCCCTAAGGAAAGCCTTCACCGCTATCAAAATTCAAGGCTTGGTCTCCAAAGGATAGGATTTTGGGTACTGTCGGGTCACCGACCGACCCTAAGGCGGCACACTCGGGTCTACCTAAAAACTGAGACAAAGAGGGTCACACTCATAAAGGGTATTTTTGGTAGTACCTTGGCTGAAAAAGGAAAGGTGATTGACGATCACAAATGAGATGTTCGATTCTCAACTGATCTTCAATATTAATCGAAACCTCTTTGACCTACCCTAAGGCGGCACTCGAGGCATTAGATTAAATCCTTGGAACGGTAGGATAGACTATAAGTACTTAGTTTATGTTCCTAAAATTTTAGTAGTGTATGATTTGGATTTATTTTTTCACAAATTTTATTTACAAATCAGAATATATATATCTCTAAGGTGCTAGATCGCTAGTGTAAAATTGACTAGTAATGACTTCAAGTAAAAAGTGGTAAGTAACTCGAACGTTGTATTTATTAATCTCACATACGATTAATTTTTTCGGAAGAGATATTTCTCTGAAGCCTTCAAAACTTAAGTGACGAAAATAGGCATGTCATCGCCGCCACCGCAAGTAACGAGAGACAAACCGAGTTAGTTTGAAAGATGATTGGGACGATAAAATTCTTCTAGTGAATTGTGTAGTGTCTACACGAGAAATTTTCGATAGAAAATGGAGAATCATAAATTAAAGTGTCGCTAGTTAGACGGTATTTGGAACCGATAAACTAGTGGGAGCTTTTATATTATGTTTTTCTCGATTTATTAGAAAATCAGCCCCACTCGGGTAACACTTTCATTAGACATCCCACGCTTCACGAGTAGTGTCTACTCAAACGAATCGCTAGTTCAAGACTATTCCTTTTAAGGAAAGTTAAGAATGGGAAAGAATGTCTATAAGTGTTAATCATCTTAACTAAAGTTTTGAGGCTAAACCAAACATTAATTAAAGAAAGTATAGGATAAGGAAAGTGATTTCGGATCACTAACCAATGAAATCTTAGCGACTTTCTTAACCGAGTAACTTGACTCGGTGGCTTAGTTCTTTGGAAGAACAATAAAGTTGTGCATGCATTAATAAAGTAACAACGGGGCAAGAATTTCAATTTAGAATAGTGGGAGTGATATAAGGAAATGAATTTTGATTCTATCCTTGATTCTATCCTGAATATCACGTAAAATTTATTTTTTCTGCTTACATGATTCGTTGAAACAATTGGATTCACTTTCAACTCGATATATTGTTGCCACATAGAAAGTGAATATGACATTTGTAGTAGTATTAATCCGAGACTCGGACTTTTGTTTGATAAAGTCGTAACCACTTAGAACAAATTAATAAGTACGTGTAACACATCTAAAACTATTAAAGGTAAAAGGTTTCAGATTAAGATAAACGACCTTTCAATATCTATTAATTAGTGCATATATCCTAGAGACAAGACTCGACTGACGACGGCTAAGGGTGATTCCTATCTCCTGGGCCTTGGAACACTATCTCAAAGGAACAATGACTAAGTTTCTTTTCAATCGGAAAGGGTAATAGTTTTGAAGGGTAACATAGCTTGTTCACCATGACCTTCGGGTCTAGTGAGAGATACAAGCTAGTGGGAGATTTTGAGTGGTGACATTCTGTCTCGATAACTACTCAAAACATTGGTTGGTTTATCGAAAGAATACGAGGAGGTGTCTCGATTTTAGCAGAGAATAGAGTATTCCATGCTCGTAAATAGGCTATCGATAGTCTTGGGACTCGATGCTCGGCCCGCCTCCTAAGTGGAATGTTTCTCACCGAGGAAGAAACCATAGACTTGCCCTATATAGTTATTGATATGCTACAATACATCGCTAAACTCGATTAAGATAATTGGTTGTAAAATAACGGTTAACATTATTATGTAAACCGAGAAGTCTACCTAGAAGATGCTAGTGAGTTTATGGATAAGGAGTGAATTCGGTTCACACCACTTCCATAAATGTAGGCATTTAGCATTTAATGCTTAAAGGTAGGATCGAAATTTTTATGATACGCTCAGATTGTGACTGCTTGTGAAACATCTTAATGAGACGAGTGAAGGTTGATTATAAGATTCTTGAGATCGTAAAGTGACGGTTGAACTGTCACAAGCCTTCGATAGAATCTATAAGTAACAACCTTAAACCTTGGAGTACGGTTACCCAAAGGTAGTTACTATCTCGATTTAATCGTCACGCCCCACATCGGGTTGTTGGTGATTACACCGATAAATACTACTAGATCGTAATGTCAATCCACCCAAGACACAAAGTGGGAGTATGGTTTAACCGCTGACCCATTGTGATTTTGTGGACTTTATAATCATTGGGTGATTGATAACCTATGGCTCTTGGTGGGTCAGATAGATTCTCGATTATAGAGGTTGGTTTGAAAACCTTAACCCTCGTGAATGGAGTTTTGGTACTCAGCTTGTGTTTCTCTCTTGTAGAACCACCCGAGTGTCTCAGCCCAAAGTGGGAGCAATTGGATCTACACGAAAAGAGTCGAATGAATAGGAAAGTTTAAACTTTCAGCGCAAAGTTGAGTGGTATAGTGGGTGATTCCTCGACAAGCAGAGAGTTAACTGCACCTTGAACTCTCTCACCACTCGGCCTTGCTAGATTTCGTTAGAAAGGTAAAATAGGGGTGATTCCCCGAGACTTTCTTGCCGAACAACGGAATCGAATTCATTCGTAATGTATGGTTTTAGCTAAGAATGAATAACGGATTCGTTACAAAGCGTAAGATAGGGGTGATTCCCAAGACCTTTTTTAAGTAGACTAACGATATCTTAATTCATTCGTAAAGAACCTTTGGTAGAGGCCCGCCATGGCTTATATCCTTTGTGGATTTAAGAGAACCTCTCGGTCATTTAAAAGTCACATGTTTTAAAATATGTGGATTTGACCAAAATATTGATAAGTCTTTTGTAGATCGAATATCAATATTGGTAAAGTAGTAGTATTAGTGTTCATGAATGATAACATCTAAAACGGTTGGAAAAAAACATGAGTGTGCTATCTCAAGTCGGAAATCGACACGCCTAGATTCTCTGGATGAGAGAATTGACTATATTCTAAGAATTTGATTCGGTCAAATTCACAAGAATGAGTCATTGGCTATCCCACCTATCTTATTGAATAAGATGATTATGCATATATGGTTGCACCATTCATCGAGAGTAGTCCTACCCTACCTCTCGTGAATGATTCTCTAAATCTCCGGATAAAGAGAAAATGGGATGTAGAGTCTCTCTTGGATAACGGCAAGTCAAAGTTATTATAAGTCAAATAGTAATCGAATCTGGATTTGAGCAATAAGTAGTAGATTTTAGTACGCCCTCAAGTATCTTTAGAGAACGAGGAATCATATGCTTGTATATTCAGTGCAAACTTGAATATGGTTGACTACATCGATTCTCGACTTGTAGTCGATTAAGGATGATCATTACGTTGATCTCGGCTCGGCCTGTTTACTCATAGTGCTTAGAATTTCCTTTTGGTCCGGGAGTAATTCAGTGTCCGATAAGCCGATATCACTTCATTGTGAAAACAAGTGAAGAAATAGCTTAGAAGGATCTTCTCGGTCACCAGAGGTCAAAAGCATATTGAGAGAGAGTACCGCCCGATTGAGGAGACAACGAACGCAACGCGTTTCGCCTCGGGCCGACAACCAAATCGATCGATTGTACCAAGTCTCGGTGCTTGGAGGGTACGGCATTGAGGAATATATCTCATCCGCTTAGAGCAAGTGGGAGAGTGTTGTGAATAAGATGAGAAAGGTGTGCTCTAAAAACAATCGTTGCTTGTCATTTCGTGCAAGTGGGAGATTGTTAGTGTGTAGTGCCCAAAGACAATTTGTGTAATTGTTTTTAATAATGAATGACATAATTTATCTCACCTTATTACTTGCTTTGTGCTTGTAAAGTAATACATCGCCGCAAACCCTAAGTATATCTCAGATGTAATCACTTAACTCAAAGGTATGGATTACACGTGAGGATTGAGTTAGTGGTGATATACTTAAATCGTTAGTCCGTGGTGAACTTAATCGTAGTTTAGTGGTCTCTTGATTAAAACACCAATAATGCGCCCTAACACCTTAGGTGTGATAGTCTTATCCGGACTGCCGGCAGAGGGTACTACGTGGGGCATTTATATATGATGGCATTCATATAGGATCGACCGATTTAATCAGATTTCTCGGTATAATTCGTAATCGAGGAATCTTATTAAATCATTAGATGATCATATATGGATCAACCTTAATCCCGAGGTGATCATGTGGATGCCGCTTGTCCCGGGTAGTGTTTGATGTGTTAGTTACGGTTCACTTTAATATGTGTTCCAAGCCACTTCTCATTGGCACTATCTCCGCATTTGAGTGAGTAGTTCGATTTTCACAGACATGGAATCCATTCCTTCCTCAAGGAAGTAGAGAGAAATCCCTTGTTTGTTAGCCCTAAGAAAGTGATCGATCCCGGAGTTCACATTTGACTAATTAGCTACTAGTCGATATGTGTACTAATTGATCATCAGGGGTTAATGGTAAATAAGGATAAGATATTCGAGTCGGGTTCACGGAGACTTCCCACCGTAATGGACAATCTATGAGGGTTAATCCAGATGTAGTGATTATATCAATGGACGCTTATTCTCTATGGGTTGAGTATAAGTATACATCTATAATCGGTAGAGTTCGGGCTGGTTTATGGTATGTAATCCCGGAATTAATAATTAATGTACTTTTCGCTCGATGAATAATTAATTATTGAGCTACTCTGTTATAGGTCCATGGTCCCCGATGTGGCTTTCGTAATTCGGACTAGTAATCTTGTTACTTGGGCCTCAAAGTGATAATTAATTGGTCGGGCTAATTAATTGATGATATGCATATATATTATTTAGTTGGGCTAAATAATATAATACACATAAAAGACATTTTATGTGGGCTTTTGACCCTAAAGGTGGCGCCAATATCATCATTTAATTAGAGAGAAATTAGTTTTCTTGGATAATTATTTGACATGTGATTTATCTTTTATTTGTTAAATGATAATTCATGGAATATTAGATAATAATATGATTTATCCTAATTTGTTTGGGATAATCATTTTATTTATCTTTTATTTGAAAAGGATTAATGTGATAATTATCACTTAATTATTTAATCCTTGAGGACATTGATTACTCTCCTATATAAAGAGAGTTCTCCCAAGTCTAATGGCAAGGTACTATTCACGTCACTATTCACCGAGAGAAATTGGCCTAAAAATTTCGGCCTCTATTCTTAGGGTTCGAGTTGGAAAAATCTTCGGATTTTTCTCGTTGCATATCAAGGAGGCTCGTAGATCAAGAAGGGTGTCCACCAACCGCTTGGAGAACACATCGGAAGATCAAGGCTTCTCTTCCCTATATTGGTAACATGATCTTAACCCCTTGTAGTAGTTTTAAGTCCTTTAATTATGTATTTTGATATATAAATCGTGATCCATCCGCGCGCATAGATCTAATTGCTTAGATCTAAGAACCTCGCATCCTTCATGTGGTATCGAGATGTGTTCCACGATTTATATAGTCATAATCGTAATTAAACGATTTAAAGGAGTGGAATTGCATGTAGGTGATATTTTACTTATTATTATGTATTAATAATTTTTAAATTGCTATGGTTGAAGAGATGGATTGGGGTTGGCACTGTTTTCTCCGTTAGATCTATTGTAAACTCATATAAACGATGAAAATTCGTTCATATGAGTATAGGAAATTATGTAATTCATGTATTATTGCAATTTTAATTTCCAGAAAATAGATCTGTACATTAGCTGTTTAGTCTTTTCATTTTTTCCGTTGTTTGAGCCGTTAAAACGAAGATCCCTCCGGTCAGAATCAAGATTGGAAGTTGATGAACAATCCCACAAATTTTGGTGTCGATCAGAGTCCGTTTGGGTTTCCGTTCGTTGCTGCGAAGTGGCTGCTGTAACAGAAAACGCAGGATTCACAGAAACCCTAACTGTGACTTCTTCGATTTTCTGGGAACAATTGACCGTTCAAATTAAAATCCGACCGGTCAGATCGATAATCATGGAGTTTAGGACGTGAGATAAAATTTTCAGGACGATCGGGATTCATCTTGATCCCCGATCGGCCTCGGGAAGTAAATGATGCGCTGCTGTAAGAGTCTGTTTCAGCAGCAAGTTGGGCGGCTCACTGAGAAATATTGACAAGTCAAAGCTCCAATCCGACCGTCCATCTTCAAGTCCGAAGAATGAAGATCAGATCTGGAAAGTTTCGTCCCGATCCAAGTTCGTTTGATATTCCGATCGTCGAAGATTCTTAACAGCTGCAGATTAGGTTTTAATTTATTTTCGAGTAGATTAGTTACGTTACGTGCCAACGGTCCATCTCGGTGTTTATTTTCCGCACTAGTATACATGTGTAGATTGTATGAGTAGAACCGAAAATTGCCATGACATGCATCATATCATGAATTCCACTCCATATGCATACATGTAGAAATTAATTCGAGGAATTAGTTAGGCATGTATAAAACACACGATTAGTTTTAATTAATTGTTTGATATTAATTAGAAACTAATTAGGTAAAACCGAGGAACACGGGTTTTTTCAATCGTCGAGGTTGGGTGATGGATTCTCGTGAATCCCACTCGCGAAAAGCATAAGGAGTAAAATCCTCAAACCTCGTGGTTAAGGTGTTGGATTCTTGGTGAATTCCACCTTACCTAAGACGAGATTACGCTTTTGTTCCGTAGAGTGTCTACGTGAATGTTTGATGTTTAAGGATTGATAATCACGGGCAAACAGGTTCAAAGTGGTTTAACCACGGTTGGGTGGTCAACAAGAGCTACGGCTCAATCGACTTCACCCTCCACGTGTGGCGCTTGCACGGGTCCGCAATATCGAGTCATCCGAAGAGCCACTACGGCTCAACGGAGCTCTCCTAGCCTTGACCCGTCCGACGGCCACATATGTTCTAACGACAGGTCGGGTGGGCTAGCCCACATAACCGATAAACATTCGGGCCTATGATTTATTGTTCCTTAATGAAACATCAAGTCCAAAAACGTGATCAAGAAACCCACCACTTTTTCAAAATATTGAGTGGGAGCGGAGAGGCGACACCGACCCCACGGCCTCTATCGCTGACACAAGCAACGTGAGAGAATGGTGACGCCGTGTCGGCTTTGATTTCGCCCCTAAGGAAGGCCTTCACCGCTATCAAAATTCAAGGCTTGGTCTCCAAAGGATAGGATTTTGGGTACTGTCGGGTCACCGACCGACCCTAAGGCGGCACACACTGGGTCTACCTAAAAATCTGAGACAAAGAGGTCACACTCATAAAGGGTATTTTTGGTAGTACCTTGGGCTGAAAAAGGAAAGGTGATTGACGATCACAAATGAGATGTTCGATTCTCAACTGATCTTCAATATTAATCGAAACCTCTTTGACCTACCCTAAGGCGGCATCGAGGCATTAGATTAAATCCTTGGAACGGTAGGATAGACTATAAGTACTTAGTTTATGTTCCTAAAATTTTAGTAGTGTATGATTTGGATTTATTTTTCACAAATTTTATTTACAATCGTATATATATATATCTCTAAGGTGCTAGATCGCTAGTGTAAAATTGACTAGTAATGACTTCGTTAAAAGTGGTAAGTAACTCGAACGTTGTATTTATTAATCTCACATACGATTAATTTTTCGGAAGAGATATTTCTCTTGAAGCCTTCAAAACTTAAGTGACGTAAATAGCATAAACATCTCGCCACTGCAAGCGTAACGAGAGACAAACCGTAGTTAGTTTGAAAGATGATTGGGACGATAAAATTCTTCTAGTGAATTGTAAAGTAGTGTCTACACGAGAAATTTTCTCGATAGAAAATTGGAGAATCATAAATTAAAGTGTCGCTAGTTAGACGGTATTTGGAACCGATAAACTAGTGGGAGCTTTTATATTATGTTTTTCTCGATTTATTAGAAAATCAGCCCCACTCGGGTAACACTTTCATTAGACATCCTACGCTTCACGAGTAGTGTCTACTCAAACGAATCGCTAGTTCAAGA
Source organism: Gentiana macrophylla (assembly GCA_026214975.1). Taxonomy (NCBI): domain Eukaryota; kingdom Viridiplantae; phylum Streptophyta; class Magnoliopsida; order Gentianales; family Gentianaceae; genus Gentiana; species Gentiana macrophylla. The sequence goes on from CM047811.1 coordinate 101,365,187, forward strand.
CTATTCCCTTTTAAGGAAAGTTAAGAATGGGAAAGAATGTCTATAAGTGTTAATCATCTTAACTAAAGTTTTGAGGCTAAACCGAAACATTAATTAAAGAAAGTATAGATAAGGAAAGTGATTTTGGATCACTAACCAATGAATCCTTAGCGACTTTCTTAACCGAGTAACTTGACTCGTGGCTTAGTTCTTTGGAAGAACAATAAAGCCGTGCATTAATATAGAGTAACAACGGGCGCGTAATTTCAACTAGAATAGTGGGAGTGATATAAGGAAATGAATTTGATTCTATCCTTGAATATCACAAAAAAAAAAAAAAAAAACGTAAAAATTTATTTTTTCGCTTATGATTCGCTGAAACAATTGGATTCACTTTCAACTCGATATATTGTTGCCACATAGAAAGTGAATATGACATTTGTAGTATTTAATCCGAGACTCGGACTTTTGTTTGATAAAGTCGTAACCACTTAGAACAAATTAATAAGTACGTGTAACACATCTAAAACTATTAAAGGTAAAAGGTTTCAGATTAAGATAAACGACCTTTCAATATCTATTAATTAGTGCATATATCCTGTAGACAAGACTCGACGATCGCTAAGGGTGATTCCTATCTCCCGCCTTGGAACACTATCTCAAAGGAACAATGACTAAGTTTCTTTTCAATCGAAAGGGTAATAGTTTTGAAGGGTAACATAGCTTGTTCACCATGACCTTCGGGTCTAGTGAGAGATACAAGCTAGTGGGAGATTTTTGAGTGGTGACATTTTGTCGATAACTACTCAAAACACTGGTTGGTTTATCAAAAGAATACGAGGAGGTGTCTCGATTTTAGCAGAGAATAGAGTATTCCATGCTCGTAAATAGGCTATCGATAGTCTTGGACTCGATGCTCGGCCCGCTTCCTAAAGGGAATGTTTCTCACCGAGGAAGAAACCATAGACTTGCCCTATATAGTTATTGATATGCTACAATACAATCGCTAAACTCGATTAAGATAATTGGTTGTAAAATAACGGTTAACATTATTATGTAAACCGAGAAGTCTACCTAGAAGATGCTAGTGAGTTTATGGATAAGGAGTGAATTCGGTTCACACCACTTCCATAAATGTAGGCATTTAGCATTTAATGCTTAAAGGTAGGATCGAAATTTTGCGATACGCTCAGATTGTGACTGCTTGTGAAACATCTTAATGAGACGAGTGAAGGTTGATTATAAGATTCTTGAGATCGTAAAGTGACGGTTGAACTGTCACAAGCCTTCTCGATAGAATCTATAAGTAACAACCTTAAACCTGGAGTACGGTTACCCAAAGGTAGTTACTATCTCGATTTAATCGCACCACCCAACATTAGTTGTTGGTGATTACACCGATAAATACTACTAGATCGTAATGTCAATCCACCCAAGACACAAGTGGGAGTATGGTTTAACCGCTGACCCATTGTGATTTTGTGGACTTTATAATCACTGGGTGATTGATAACCTATGGCTCTTGGTGGGTCAGATAGATTCTCGATTATAGAGGTTGGTTTGAAAACCTTAACCTCGTGAATGGAGTTTTGGTACTCCAGCTTTGTGCTCGCCTCTTGTAGAACCACCGAGTGTCTCAGCCCAAGTGGGGAGCAATTGGATCTACACGGAAAAGAGTCGAATGAATAGGAAAGTTTAAACTTTCAAACAAGCAAAGTTGAGTGGTATAGGGTGATTCCTCGACAAGCAGAGAGTTAACTGCACCTTGAACTCTCTCACCACTCGCCTTGCTAGATTTCGTTAGAAAGCGTAAAATAGTGGGTGATTCCCTCGAGACTTTCTTGCCGAACAACGGAATCAATTCATTCGTAATGTATGGTTTTAGCTAAGAATGAATAACGGATTCGTTACAAAGCGTAAGATAGGGGTGATTCCCAAGACCTTTTTTAAGTAGACTAACGATATCTTAATTCATTCGTAAAGAACCTTTGGTAGAGAGTCTCGCCATGGCTTATATCCTTTGTGGATTTAAGAGAACCTCTCGGTCATTTAAAAGTCACATGTTTTAAAATATGTGGATTTGACCAAAATATTGATAAGTCTTTTGTAGATCGAATATCAATATTGGTAAAGTAGTAGTATTAGTGTTCATGAATGATAACACTCAAACGGTTGGAAACAACATGAGTGTGCTATCTCAAGTCGGAAATCGACACGCCTAGATTCTCTGGATGAGAGAATTGACTATATTCTAAGAATTTGATTCGGTCAAATTCACAAGAATGAGTCATTGGCTATCCCACCTATCTTATTGAATAAGATGATTATGCATATACGGTTGCACCATTCATCGAGAGTAGTCCTACCCTACCTCTCGTGAATGATTCTCTAAATCTCCGGATAAAGAGAAAATGGGATGTAGTCTCTCTGGATAACGGCAAGTCAGTTATTATAAGTCAATAGTAATCGAATCTTGGATTTGAGCAATAAGTAGCTTGCTTTTTTAGTACGCCCTCAAGTATCTTTAGAGAACGAGGAATCATATGCTTGTATATTCAGTGCAAACTTGAATATGGTTGATTACGATTCTCGACTTGTAGTCGATTAAGGATGATCATTACGTTGATCTCGGCTCCTGTTTACTCATAGTGCTTAGAATTTCCTTTGGTCTCGGGAGTAATTCTGTGTCCGATAAGCCGATATCACTTCATTGTGAAAACAAAGAAGAAATAGCTTAGAAGGATCTTCTCGGTCACCAGAGGTCAAAAGCATATTGAGAGAGAGTACCGCCTGATTGGAAGGACCGACAACGATGGACGGCAACGATTTCGCCTCGGGCCGACAACCAAATCGATCGCTGTACCAAGTCCGGTGCTTGAGGGTACGGCATTGAGGAATATATCTCATCCGCTTAGAGCAAGTGGGAGAGTGTTGTGAATAAGATGAGAAAGGTGTGCTCTAAAACAATCGTTGCTTGTCATTTCGTGCAAGTGGGAGATTGTTAGTGTAAAGCCCGAAAGACAATTTGTGTAATTGTTTTTAATAATGAATGACATAATTTATCTTACCTTATTACTTGCTTTGTGCTTGTAAAGTAATACATCACGCAAAACCCTAAGTATATCTCAGATGAAATCACTTAACTCAAAGGTATGGATTACACGTGAGGATTGAGTTAGTGGTGATATACTTAAATCGTTAGTCCGTGGTGAACTTAATCGAGTTTAGGTCTCTTGATTAAAACACCAATAATGCGCCTAACACCTTAGGTGTGATAGTCTTATCCGGACTGCCGGCAGAGGGTACCTACGTGGGGCATTTATATATGATGGCATTCATATAGATCGACCGATTTAATCTGATTTTCGGTATAATTCCGTAATCGAGGAATCTTATTAAATCATTAGATGATCATATATGGATCAACCTTAATCCCGAGGTGATCTGCTGTGATGCCGCTTGTCCCGGGTAGTGTTTGATGTGTTAGTTACGGTTCACTTAAATATGTGTTCCAAGCCACTTCTCATTGGCACTATCTCCAGATGAGTGAGTAGTTTCGATTTTCACAGACATGGAATCCATTCCTTCCTCGCGGGAAGTAGAGACAAATCCCCTTGTTTGTTAGCCCTAAGAAAGTGATCGATCCCGGAGTTCACATTTGACTAATTAGCTACTAGTCGATATGTGTACTAATTGATCATTGTGGGGTTAATGGTAAATAAGGATAAGATATTCGAAGTCGGGTTCACGGAGACTTCCCACCTGTAATGGACGATCTATGGAGGGTTAATCCGTGATGTAGTGATTATATCAATGGACGCTTATTCGCTCTATGGGTTGAGTATAAGTATACATCTATAATCGGTAGAGTTCGGGCCGGGTTTATGGTGGCGTAATCCCCGAATTAATAATTAATGTACTTTCTCGCTCGATGAATAATTAATTATTGAGCTATCGGTTATAGGTCCATGGTCCCCGATGTGGCTTCGTAATTCGGACTAGTAATCTTGTTACTTGGGCCTCAAATGATAATTAATTGGTCGGGCTAATTAATTGATATGCATGTATATTATTTAGTTGGGCTAAATAATATAATACACATAAAAGACATTTTATGTGGGCTTTTTGACCCTAAAGGTGGCGCCAATATCATCATTTAATTAGAGAGAAATTAGTTTTCTTGGATAATTATTTGACATGTGATTTATCTTTTATTTGTTAAATGATAATTCATGGAATATTAGATAATAATATGATTTATCCTAATTTGTTTGGGATAATCATTTTATTTATCTTTTATTTGAAAAGGATTAATGTGATAATTATCACTTAATTATTTAATCCTTTGAGGATATTGATTACTCTCTATATATAAAGAGAGTTCTCTCAAGTCTAATGGGAGGTACTATTCACGTCACTATTCACCGAGAGAAATTGGCCAAAAATTTCGGCCTCTATTCTTAGGGTTCGAGTTGGAAAAAATCTTCGGATTTTTCTCGTATGCATATCAAGGAGGCTCAAGCTTCTCTTCCCTATATTGTAACATCAAGAAGGGTGTCCACCAATTATGTATTTGAGAACACATCGAAGATCAGAGGCGCATCCTTCTTCATTGCGGCTCTATATTGGTAACATGATCTTAACCCCTCAATGTAGTAGTTTAAGTCCTTTAATTATGTGTTTACCATGATATATAAATCGTGATCCATCTCACCGCGCTATGCCCTTAGATCTAATCAAGATGCATCTTAGATTTCTAAGAACATTGGTTCGATTACTCCACAAGTCACTTCACCTATATAGAATGATTAAGTGAAAATCTTCATTTCAATATGACCCAAGAATGTCAATAAAAGCCTTTAAAATGTATGAAAATTTAGTCAACAATGTTTTTGACTAAAGCCAAATTAAGAATAAATAAAAATAAAATTGAACATTTATTGTAAATCCCCTCACCTCTTTGTAAGGGTATTTTAGTCCATTCAAAATTTCATTTCCTTTTTCTTTTCTTTTTAGCTTTTCTTTTCCTCCAAGTCTTTGGAAAACCGACCTAAGCCCTGAAAAATCTATAAAAAAGCTCCAAGGAGCCGTAGACTTCATCAAAATAGTGTTTTCAGAGTTTTCACCCTTCCTAGCACGCTGAACCGAGTAATCCCCTCGGTAAAGCGTCATCTTCAGGCCTGAGACTTGTCCCAGAGTGCCCAAAGACATGTCCCACACATTTCAGAGCATGTCCAGATCAACCAAAGACGCTAAACCGAAGCCTTTCGCCTGTTGAAATAGTGTCCTAAACCCAACCGGGTCGGATCATTTCTACTATTTCTTTATGTTTATACATATATTAAATGGCTTTTCTGTTTTCATATATTTGTTCTTTTAAAGAACCAATTATAAATTGTTATATGATGACGTCCTTAGTATTAAACTGTGATAGAGAAACCATGATAGGCGATTATGGTTGATGAGATCTCTAATCACTTTAATAAGTTTGATACTTAAATGTCTCTAGGCTGATTTACTATTAATTAAACAGGGCATTGATAGTACGAACAGGCTAGCACGTATTGGATGTCTTCTGTCTTTAAGGGTAGGGATAGATCTCGTCGAAGTGTAGAGACACTTGGACTGTACGTGGACGTGTATTAGAGAATGCGTACGTTAGACTGACCCACTTACACTATTAAGTGTCACACTATGTGGCGGTTGTGTAATTATCCTTAGGACTGGAGTCTACATGGCATCACAGTATAGATTGTCATGCTTTGACACTATTGAGGTTTCCCCTAGCCATTGGGCGATCATTGTTAAGGGTGATTTTATACGTTTTATAAGGATATGTTTTATATCAATTTCCCCCATATCTGGATGTTTTTCATAGAAATCGAGCTTATAATCGATTAATTGAGTAAATGGTGTTTCTAATAGGTTAAATTGCAAAACGTAGCGATTTATGTGTTTAAATCATGATTTTATATTATTTTAGGATTGTGTTACGCTTTGGTATGTTTTTCCTATATTGTAGATACACATTTTTTATGGAAAGGATGATTTTAAAGAGATAAATTCAAGTGGAAAAGAAATCAAGCAAGATAAATGTCAGAAAATCAAGATTCCGGGTAGTGACGACCTTGCAACGCAGTTCTTGATATGATAACAACCGATTTGACTCTGGACCTCAAGAGAAGAGTTGTAGGGCTTGAAGAGAGGATTCTACAGGATTTTGAATCACTCCATTCCGACTTACGAGGCCCGAGATATGAGCGTTACAAGTTTGGATGCTGTTGCTGAAAATAGTGAACGGACGTCCGACATTATGGACGGGCGTCCGGCACCTTTACTGTAGCAACCGACTTGATTTTTCTATAAAAGCAGCTGCGATTCCAACCCTAATTACATCAGATTTTTCATACGAAAATTACACGAGATAACGGCCGCTTTACGAGAGCTTTCAAGGCCGATCACCCGAGCCTTGTGCTCGGTGATCGGGGTTAGATTAGGTCTTTTATTTTGTTCTTTTTCCTTCTTGTTCGAGCATGATGAAGGCTTGAAGCTTTCATCCATGGAGCAGCCATGTAATCCTTTTTCTCGCAGCACTTTGATTCCTTTCTATGGATATTTTGTAAGTTTTATTTATAATTGTTTCTTTTTCTATGTTCAATTGTATCTTGCAATATATATCGAAAGATGATTGTATGATTTGATGCTCTTGTATGACGGAAGTCGGTGTAGTTTAGATCGCCATAGGAAAGATTAGATTTTTAATCTATACATAACGGAAGTTCATAGGTTAAATATCTAGGTTTACGAGAGGACCACAATTTGATTAATTCGATGCAATATTTTCTTAGAATTGAATTGAGGATATCACCGTTACGGAAAGATATGATTTTTCACGTGTTTATTTCATTAAGTTGTTCTTGTTTTCTTTCATGATTTATATGGTTATATGTTAATCGAATTTAGATAACGAAAGTTAATAGATTCATTAGATTGTCGTGAGGAGATTGACAATTATTATTCCAACAAACGGAAGTTGAGGGATAATGTTGTTAGATTAGGATTTCATCCATATCTTTGATTTGTATCGATATTAGTTAAGACCGGAAGGTAAACTAATGAATGGCGTGATAAATCGGAAGAGAAACGCTTCTTTAGATAAGATAATAATCCAAGATAACTTGTGAATGAATGAGTGTTGATCTTATTTCTTTCGGTGGGGTGATGGTTGTTGGGGAAGAGGTTGATCATGGTTTGTTTATGGTTGTTCAAGTAGATAGATTTACCGCTTTCGTAGATGTAGTTTTATTTATGTTTTTATCGCTTTTTTCCTTCCTGGCTTTGGATTAACAATCCTCTGTCCAGTTTACTTTTCTGTTTTAGTTTAGGTTTAGGAATAGTTAATAAAGAAGAATTAATTAGATTAGATTCAATAGCCCTTTTCCACGAGGATCGATAATTGCATTTATCCAACTTTACTAGCAACTACCCGGTATTCGGCCGGTTAGAGGTAGTTTTGCATGGTAGTATAGGTTTTATAAATTTTCTTTTGTTTTAATGATGCAAAATCTCCCCAACAAAAGTGGCGCCGTTGCCGGGAATCGGTGTTTTGTTGAATCTAATTGAATTAATTTTTCTATTTCGTTACGTGTTTTTGTTTTTGTTTTTCAATAAAAGTAGCGTTGAATAAATTGAGGTTTTTTTTTATTTTGCCTTGTTTCGATAACCGTTGGGTTAAGAATGTGCAAAAGTTTTTTACTCGATTTATGACACGTGAATTACTTGTTTGTGTTATCTAATCGACCTCTGTGCTTTAATGTGATAAGGTTTGCTTTGTGATGATTTTGTTTAGGATAATTAGGGTTTCGTGTTTTTCTGTTGTTTTTCAGCAAATTCGATGATCGAACGAGCGTTCACGTAAGTGAACGCCCGCCCGCTACTAACATGGTACCGAAGCGCCTGGTTGGATGGACGTTCGTTCGTCGAGAAAGTTTCAATCCTGCTCTGATTTGAAGGATCAGACGGGCGTCTGGAATTCTGAACGCCCGTCTGGAGGTTTTCAAGAGCAAACGAGCGTTTGAAAAGATGAACGTTCGTCCAGTTCTGAACGCTAAGTGAACGTTCGTCCGGGGTTCAGTCCAGGTTCTAAATTTCTTGATTTTATTTTCAATGCTTTATTTGATATGGATACTTTAATTTGAGCTTCTGTGGCTAATTGTTTTTACGTAGATGATCTGAACTTGCATATTTATATCTTTCCATCTACGAATCCGTGTTAAATAATTGATTTATTTTTATATACTTGATTCATCTATGCAAGTTATAGTTACTGTCGGTTCTCGTATGCTATAACTGGTCTTATTGTTATTTAGTAGCTAATGTCGGTTTCCGTATGCTACATACCGCTGTGATGAATCTTTTAAGCTTTGAGACTTATGTGCCTCCTTGTTGTTTTTGTAACTCATACGGGTAGCTACTGTCGGTTTCCGTATGCTACGTCTTAGGCCATATGAGTTATATATGTTTAGTATAGCTAACTGTTGGTTTTCCATAATGCTATCACCTTTGATGAGTCTTAAGGCGCGTCTACATTGCATGTAATGAACAACACTGTCGTTTATCGTAACCTGTCATTATTTGGTAGACGTTTATTATATACATGTCGTGTTGCAAATGAGTGGGCTAGTTTTCTTTCTTTTATTTTCTTTGATTTTTACATATCACTTAGATGCATATCATTTAGCTGCATATCATCTAGTTGCATTGTTTCTCTCTTTTCTTTTATTTTTCTTGAGTGTAGTTAACTGTCGGTTTCCGTAATACTACCTCGTTTTTTTTCCATGATGGTTACTGTTGGTTCTCCATATGCCATCATTATTTTATTGCATATCATGTAGATTGCATCGTAATATATTTTCATATAGTGCACCTAGCCTACTATTTTGTAATATTCCATGTATATGTTCCATCTCGGATGAGCTAAATGAAAAATCTTTTCGACTTCTTTTCCATGTATAATCCTCTATCATTATTAGTTGGAGTTTGATGTTTCGTTTGCACATGTGGTCTATATTATTTTACAAGCTTCTGTGGCTTATTTCTTAGATGTCCTGAGTTTAAGTGTTGATCTTTCCATCTGAGCTATTATTTCTTTTTGTGCTTATATCAAACTTCCGTATTTAGACGCTTAGATGTTCTGTACTTTCCCTGTTTGATTTTTCCATCTGAAGTGATTCTATTTTGTGCTCTGTATGTTCTATTCCCCCTTGTCCCGAGATATTTCCTTGTTTGTCAAGTGTGCGGGATCTTTGCGATAGCAATTGTGAGTTTCAGATGATATCGTTTTCCGGTGGATGGTCCACGATCCATCGCTTTCATCAAGCATTTCGGATCTTGATCACTTCTGAATTGACAATTTGAACGACAATCACTAAGTTCTTTCTTTCTTTTTATTTCTCGCACAACATGAGGACATGTTGTAATTTAAGTGTGGGGGAGGGGAATAGCTTATGTGATATCTACATTCATTTGCCATACTTTTATATTTCTATGAAAAGTGCTAGATTTTAAAGTTTTGTTTTGTCCCAAGTAAGCATGGCATGTCTTCATTTGAGTTCTTATATCATTTTTGCATTATTTTGCATATTTAGTAAATTTAGTTGTTTCACCCGACACTATTTTTCACGTGCCATAGTAAATGATGAGCTATAATTTAAAGCTATGCCCATTTGATTAGAGATTTTTTTTGATGATTATCGCATGATTCTTTGCTTCCATACTAATTTTGAAAATTTTAATAGTTTGTATTTAGAATTAAAGTATGACATCTTTGTGAATATCTCGAAGGTTTGAATGTGATAGGAGGATATAATTTAAGGTTTGTATACCAATCTAAGATGAATAATATGAATTATATATATATAAGTGTCGGAAGTAGCTGCCAATGATTTGAGTGCGGTAGGGCATTATCTCGAAATGTCCTATACCACTATGAGGTTAATAGCTCCTGACTGCCTGCTGATAGTAGTCCAGCTAGGGTGTTATCCTGAAACATCCTATTGCTGGGAATGAGGGCATATATGCTATATATGTGGAATTGATTGAACTTTAAGAAAAATTAGTGAATGGTATTGTGAAAAGATGGTTGAAAACCTTAGTTATCTTCTAACTATCCCCAGTATAAACTGAAAGATATGTTGTAGGGACTATCCTCTAAGTATGTCGGAAATATTTTAAATGCTCCCTATTATCTTTTCGGAATGTGTATGTTTTTGTGAGGTGCATGTTATAATCATTTTTATAATTCTAATTTAAATGGGATGTTGGCTAGTTTTGCTTGAATCAATTTCAAGTGTGGATTTAGTGGAAATTTATTATGGCTATGCACACACACTTGGGTGAACCTCTAAACTATATAATATGCTTTATATTTGCTAAGATGTTTATATGTCTCGAGTCTTGACTTTGTTTTGTTTTGCTCGGGACGAGCAAAAGATAAGTGTGGGGGAGTTGTTAAGGGTGATTTTATACGTTTTATAAGGATATGTTTTATATCAATTTCCCCCATATCTGGATGTTTTTCATAGAAATCGAGCTTATAATCGATTAATTGAGTAAATGGTGTTTCTAATAGGTTAAATTGCAAAACGTAGCGATTTATGTGTTTAAATCATGATTTTATATTATTTTAGGATTGTGTTACGCTTTGGTATGTTTTCCTACATTGTAGATACACATTGTTGATGGAAAGGATGATTTTAAAGAGATAAATTCGAGTGGAAAAGAAATCAAGCAAAATAAATGTCAGAAAATCAGGATTCCGGGTAGTGACGACCTTGCAACGCAGTTCTTGATATGATAACAACCGATTTGACTCTGGACCTCAAGAGAAGAGTTGTAGGGCTTGAAGAGAGGATTCTACAGGATTTTGAATCACTCCATTCCGACTTAGGAGGCCCGAGATATGAGCGTTACAAGTTTGGATGCTGTTGCTGAAAATAGTGAACGGGCGTCCGACATTATGGACGGGCGTCCGGCACCTTTACTGTAGCAACCGACTTGATTTTTCTATAAAAGCAGCTGCGATTCCAACCCTAATTACATCAGATTTTTCATACGAAAATTACACAGCATAGCAAAGCAGCCGCTTTAAGGAGCTTTCAGGCCGATCACCCGAGCCTTGTGCTCGGGTGATCGGGGTTAGATTAGGTCTTTTATTTTGTTCTTTTTCCTTCTTGTTCGAGCATGATGAAGGCTTGAAGCTTTCATCCATGGAGCAGCCATGTAATCCTTTTTCTGCAGCACTTTGATTCCTTTCTATGGATATTTTGTAAGTTTTATTTATAATTGTTTCTTTTTCTATGTTCAATTGTATCTTGCAATATATATCGAAAGATGATTGTATGATTTGATGCTACCGTATGACGGAAGTCGGTGTAGTTTAGATCGCCATAGGAAAGATTAGATTTTTAATCTATACATAACGGAAGTTCGTAGGTTAAATATCTAGGTTTACGAGAGGACTACAATTTGATTAATTCGATGCAATATTTTCTTAGAATTGAATTGAGGGATATCACCGTTACCGGAAAGATATGATTTTTCACGTGTTTATTTCATTAAGTTGTTCTTGTTTTCTTTCATGATTTATATGGTTATATGTTAATCGAATTTAGATAACGAAAGTTAATAGATTCATTAGATTGTCGTGAGGGAGATTGACAATTATTATTCCAACAAACGGAAGTTGAGGGATAATGTTGTTAGATTAGGCTTTCATCCATATCTTTGATTTGTATCGATATTAGTTAAGACCGGAAGGTAAACTAATGAATGGCGTGATAAATCGGAAGAGGAAACGCTTCTTTAGATAAGATAATTCCAAGATAACTTGTGAATGAATGAGTGTTGATCTTATTTCTTTCGGTGGGGTGATGGTTGTTGGGAAGAGGTTGATCATGGTTTGTTTATGGTTGTTCAGTAGATAGATTTACCGCTTTCGTAGATGTAGTTTTATTTATGTTTTTATCGCTTTTATCCTTCCTGGCTTTGGATTAACAATCCTCTGTCCAGTTTACTTTTCTGTTTTAGTTTAGGTTTAGGAATAGTTAATAAAGAAGAATTAATTAGATTAGATTCAACATCCATTTTCCCTGAGGATCAATACCCGTACTTATCCAACTTTACTAGCAACTACCCGGTATTCGGCCGGTTAGGAGGTAGTTTTGCATGGTAGTATAGGTTTTATAAATTTTCTTTTGTTTTAATGATGCAAAATCTCCCCAACAATCATGCGGTAGTGATTGAGTGTGATACTGAAGCATGTGGAGTATACATGTTTGGTCGTCCGGAAATCGCGTACTCTATCAGTAGGGGTGAATATCCGAAAGGGCCTTCTTATAAGGAATGCCTTACTCTCGTGAATCTTTGCAAAGTGGAAGTAAATGAGTTACTTCGAGAGAGCATGATATCCATATTATAAGATACGGTCGTTGATGTTTGACACTCGACTTACGACCGTATGGATATTATTACAGCGATAGGATTCTATTTACACAGTAACTGTTTCACATGAAAGGTAGTAGTCATTGAATTTGACTCTTCCGATGATTGGGGGTCACGGTGTGTTGCTAGACGCTATCCCGTGATCGTTAGGCATGAAGGGCATTTTCGTAATTTGCACTTTATGTCTACAACAACATATTCGGAAGCCTATCGGGTCACACACATATGAACATCAAGTCGGATTAAAATGTGGTTATAGTTGATAACCAAATAAGGAAAGAATTTATCTCATACTATAAAAGTTATAGTGGTAAATTAATATGGTGGTATTTATTTATTATGAATAAATATAATACAAGATATTAATTATGATGATTAATTAAATGTACATATTAGATATGTATTTCGATATACATATATATATATATATATATATATATATATATATATATATATATATATATATATATATATATATATATATATATATATATATATGTGTGTGTGTGTGTGTGTGTGTGTGTGTGTGTGTGTATGATATACATGTATTTTATAAATTAATTAATCATAGCATTACATTAATTAAAGAATATTCGGATGCCAAAATATTGGCATAAAGCATTCTTGAAGTGTATAATATGCACTTGGATTGTGAAATTTAATTAATAAGATTACCATAATATTAATATTAAATATTAATTGATTTTTGGAAAAATAGATTTATGGTAATAAGATAAAGATATATTCAATATAATATATTGTCAATATATATCTTGGAAATATAATTAATATAAGATATTGAATATTAAATGAGATAAATCAATCAAATTTATTTTCCTTATTTTATTAGGAAAATGTTTTCTCTTTCATCTATCTTCTAGCAAGCTTCTCCTAATCAGATTAGGACACAGAGGAGCGCCACTTTCACCTATATAAGAAAGAGGTTGACTAGTTCTTTTTGTACAACACAATTCTAAGTGCTAATAGTTCTTGTGAAAAATAGAGAGCTTCTTAGAGAGAGATTAGAGAGAGAGAAAATGCCGGTCTAGCAACCGGATTTTTCTAGTAGCAATCCATGATGGGATCCGGCGGGCTGTTCGTGTGGATCACCGGTAGTGTTAGGAAATCACTAGTTTAACGCAGCAGAATTTAAAATTTGATTTCCTTTTTTCTAGATCGTTCTTCGTTTAATGCAATAAACACGTTAAGTAGTTTGACGGTTATACCTTAATGATCTATAAGATCGTCGTTTTGACCGTCAACGGAGAGTAAGCACAAAGTGCGCAAGCTGTCCACATGTCCGGCCTCTATCGCTAATCCACACGAACTCCTCGCCAGAATCCTCCTTGGATTGCTATTGGAAAACTCCGGTTGCTAGACCGACTTTTTTCCTCTCTCACAAACTCACTATAGGATGCTCTCTATTTTACACAAGAACTATGGCGCTTGCAATTGTGATGTATAAAAAAGAGCTTGACACCCACCTCTTATTTATAGCTAAAGGTGGCGCCCATATGTGTATAGGAGAAGAAAACATTTTCCCAATAAATTTAAGAAAAATCTTCTAGATTGATTTATCTCTTTTATTATAATTAATATTGCCAATATCTTATATTGATTATATTTATCTTATTACCATAAATCTATTTTTCAAAAATCAATTAATATCTTATATTAATATTATGACAATCTTATTAATTAAAGTGCACAATCCAAGTGTATATTATACACATCAAATGTGGCGCCCCTATAGTCAACAAGTTGACTTCCGGAATATTTTTTAATTAATATAATTTGTATATAATTAATATCTTGTATTTTATTTATTCATAATAAATAAATATCACCATATTAATTTACCACTTTAACCTTTATAGTCTAGAGATAAACTTTCCTTATTTGATTATCAACTATAACAGCATTTTAATCCGACTCGATGTTCATATGTGTGTGACCCGATATGCTTCCGAATATGTTGGCCGTAGACACAAAGTAAAATTTACTAAATGCCCTTCATGCCTAACGATCACGGGATAGCGTCTAGCAACACACCGTGACCCCAAATCATCGGAAGAGTCAAAAGCAACGACTACTACCTTTCATGTGAAGTAGTTACTGTGTAACTTACAATCCTATCGCTGTAATAATATCCATACGATCGTATCTCTAGTGTCAATACATTAACGATCGTATCTTATAATCTGGATATCATGCTCTCTTGGAATAACACATTTACTCCCACTTTGCAAAGATTCTCGAGAGCTAGACATTCCTTATAAGAAGGCCATTTCAGATATTCGATCCCAATTATAGGATACGCGATTCCTGGACGACCAATCATGTAGCTTCAATATCATACCCAATCACTACCACATGATCGCCCCGTGGCTGGGGGAAATCTCAATAGTGTCGAAGCATGACAATCCACACCGTGATGCCATGATGACTCCGGTCTAAAGGATAATTACACAACCGCCATATAGTGTGACACTTAATGGAAGTGGGTCAGTCTAACGTACGCATTCTCTAATACACGTCCACGTACAGTCCAAGTGTCTCTACACTTTGATAGACGAGATCTATCCCTACCTTCTATATGATAGAAGACATCCAATAAGTGCTAGTCTAATTATACTATCAATGTCCCATTTGACAGTACATAAGACTAGAGACATTTAAGTACCAAACTTGTTAGAGTGATTAGAGATCTCATCAACCATAATCACTATCATGGTTTCTCTATCAGAGTTTGACACTAAGGACGTTACTATATATATACATCAAATAATATGAAGATAAACAATATATAATAACATAAGTGCTTTTATTAATCATAATAAAGTTATTACATGAACTAAATAGACTGTAAATTACCCGGCCCGGTCGGATCCGGTCCAACCCGATTGGGTTTAGGACACCTTTCCAACAATCTCCCACTTGGCCTAAATCCAATCACCCATATGCCTAAGCCCGTGCATGTGAACATGTTTCTCATGCTTTGCTTGAGACAGTGCCTTGGTTAACGGATCAACTATGTTATCATCCGTGTGGACTTTCTCTATCTTTACATCTCATCTATCTACTATCTCTCTAATCAAGTGATAGCGCGGTAGCACATGTTTGGACTTCTGATGAGACCTTGGTTCCTTTGACTGAGATATTGCTCCATTATTATCACAGTACAAAGGCACTGGACTTTCAATGGAGGAACCACACCAAGTTCGATGAATGAACTTCTTCATCCAAATCGCTTCCTTTGCCGCCTCCGAGGTCGCTATGTATTCGGCTTCCGTTGTAGGAGTGCGGTAGTCTCCCGCTGGAACTCTTCCCGACTCACGGCTCCACCGTTAAGCATGAAAACTAATCCAGATTGTGACTTAAAGTCATCCTTGTCAGTTTGGAAACTGGCATCTGTGTAACCTCGTAAAACTAAATCATCGTTCCCGAAAACCAGGAACATATCCCTATTACGTCTCATGTACTTGAGGATATTCTTGACAAACAATCCAATGACCATCACTGGATTGGACTGGTACCTACTAGTCATACTAAGAGGGTACGAGACATCTGGTCTAGTGTACAACATGGCATACATGATAGACCTGATTGCCGAAGCATAAGGGATCTTACTCATTTGTGCCCTTTCCTCCTCTGTCTTAGGACTCATTCCCTTCGACAGGTAGACCCCATGTGACATGGGCAGCAATCCTTTCTTGGAATGCTCCATGTTGAATCTCTTCAACATCTTGTCTATATAGGTGGATTGCGACAGACCAAGCAACCTTTTAGATCTATCTCTATAGATCTTGATTCCTAGAATATAGGCTGATTCACCCAAGTCCTTCATTGAGAAGTTCTTGGATAACCAAGCTTTGACTGATTGTAACATTGGCACATCATTCCCTATGAGCAATATGTCGTCAACATAAAGAACTAAGAACACAATGGCACTCCCACTAACCTTCTTGTAAACACAGGGCTCATCTTCGTTCTTGATAAAATCAAACTATTTGATTATCTCATCAAAGCAAAGATTCCAACTCTGAGAAGCTTGCTTTAATCCATAAATGGATCTTTGCAATTTACATACCATCCTGGCGTCATTGGTTGTGAAACCCTCAGGCTGTGTCATATACACCTCCTCAAACAGGTTCCCGTTAAGGAAAGTTGTTTTCACATCCATCTGCCAGATTTTGTAATCATGGTATGCTGCAATAGCGAGCAAAATTCTAATGGATTTTAACATGGCAACAGGTGAAAATGTTTCGTCATAGTCAACTCTTTGTCTTTGCTTATAACCTTTTGCCACTAACCTAGCCTTGTAGGTAGTCACGTTACCGTCCATGTCGGTCTTTCTCTTAAAGACCCATTTACACCCTATAGGAACTATTCCTTCAGGTGGATCAACTAAGTTCCAAACTTGGTTGTCTTTCATGGATTCCATTTCAGAATTCATGGCTTCCAGCCATTTCTCTTTGTCATGCCTTAATAGCACTTCCTCATAAGTTCTAGGGTCCTCATCTTCCATGACATACACGGCAATGTACCTTTCGGGTTCACGGCGTTCCTTGGTAGATCTTCGAGGTGCTAGTGTGTCCACGGTAGAGGCTGACGTCACATCTGTGTGTGGCGAGTCCTTTACTTCCATCAATTGACTGTTATCCGTAAGTGGTTCTTGAATTTCTTCAAGATCAATCTTACTCCCACTGACCCTATCCAGAATAAACTCTTTCTCTAGAAAGTGGCCAGTCCTGGAAACAAACACCTTTTGTTCCTCAGGATGGTAAAACTGGTATCCTCTAGTTTCTCTAGGATAACCCACAAACAGACATTTGTCAGATCTAGCCTCTAATTTGTCAGGCATCATCCGCTTCACGTAAGTCGGACAACCCTAAGGTTTAAGAAATGCTAGACTCGGTTTCCTCTTGTGCCATACCTCGTATGGTGTGGATTCAACCGTCTTTGATGGAACTCGGTTCAGTGTATAGGATGCGGTTTCTAGAGCATACCCTAAAATGATTTTGGGAGAACTGCGTAGCTCATCATGGATCACACCATGTCTAACAAGGTGCGGTTCCTCCTCTCAGACACGCCATTCATCTGTGGCGTCCCGGGATGAGTCCATTCAGGTAGAATCCCATTCTCTTTCAAATAATCTTGAAACTCTCCATCTAGTTATTCTCCGCCTCGATCAGATCAAAGTGTTTTGATTTCTTTACCTAGTTGTTTCTCCACTTCATTTCTGAATTCCTTGAACTTTTCGAAGGCTTCAGACTTATACTTCATTAAGTATATATAACCATAACGGGAATGGTCATCAGTGAAAGTGATAAAATAGGAGTATCCTCCTTTGGCTTGAATTGACATTGGGCCACATACATCAGTATGTATGAGCTCAAGCAATTCATTGGATCTTATCCCTTTGCTACTAAAAGGTGACTTTGTCATCTTACCAAGTAAACAAGCTTCGCATGTATCAAACGATTCATAATCGAATTGATCCAACATTCCATCTTTATGGAGTTTGGAAATACGATTCTTATTTATATGGCCAAGTCTACAATGCCATAAGTAGGATTCATTCAAGTCATTTGTCTTGGCTTTCTTGTTATTTATATTAAGTACGTCAACATTCATATCTAATATGTGGAGACCATTGCTAAGTATGCCAGTACCATAAAAAATTCCATCACGTGAAAAAGAACAACATTTATTTTCAAACGTAAATGAAAATCCATCAACATCTAATGCGGAAATTGAAATAATGCTCTTTGTAAGAGCAGGAACAAAATAACAGTTATTAAGTTCAAGTACTAGCCCACTGGGCAATGAAAGAAAATAAACTCCTACGGCTAGTGCAGCAACACTTGCTCCATTTCCAACGCGTAGGTCCACCTCTCCTTTCCTTAGCTCTCTAGTTCTTCTTAGTGCCTGCATATTCGTACAAATATGAGAACCACAACCAATATCTAATACCCAGTGGTTAGACTTAGAAGAAGTAATGTTGATCTCAATCACAAATATACCAAGTCGAAGCATCGAATTCTTCTTCTTGGTACTCAAGAAGCCTTTGCGATTTCTCCTCCAATGTCCGGTCTCACCGCAATGGAAGCAAGCATCCTTGGATTTGTCTTTTGCTATCTTAGGCGTTGGCTTGGTGCGACCTTCGCCTTCTTGGACTTTTTTCGGGCTTTGGCCTTGCCCTTGCTAGAAGTAACCAGCAACACTTGCTTTCCCTTCCCCACAGTGCCCTCAGCAGTTTTCAACATGTTCAATAACTCCGCAAGGGAGCAATCTATCTTGTTCATGTGATAATTCATCACGAACTGCGAGAATGAATCAGGTAGAGACTGTAGAATTAAGTCAATACTTAACTCTCATTCCAGCTTGTGGCCCAGCTTCCCAAGCCTCTCTATGTACCCGATCATCTTAAGCACGTGTGACCCCACAGCAGTCCCAGATGCCATCTTACAACTAAACAGGGCCTTCGAGACCTCGTACCTCTCAGTGCGAGGATGAGAAGCATAGAGTTCATTTAGGTGGACCATGATTGTGTAGCGTCCATAAACTCATGTTGTTTCTGCAGTTCATGTGTCATAGAAGCAAGCATGATACATGTAGCATCGATCTCACAAAAGCGATTGCTTGTTATACTTCTCGACAGCATCCGCAGCCGAACCCTCAGCAGGCGTTTCCGGTAGGGCCTCGTCCAAGACATAGCCAATCTTCTCGTGCCTCAAAACGATTTTGAGGTTTCTTTCCCAATCGAGAAAATTAGTTTCGTCAAGTTTATTGTCGATGATAAAACGAAGGTTCAATTTGTTTGACATTTTCTACAACAATAAATAAAGATAGAATAAGTAAAAGCTCATGTATTTAAAAACCCTAAATTTGCACTTAAAAATTTTATAAGGTTTTACTCCCACTAGCCTACTATTCTCAATTGGCTTTCAAGAATTTAATTAATTCTTTAGTGGCTGGGATCCCATCTAGTTATCTTGATTCCCAACGAGGGCGATCAATCAAAATAATTTTGAAAGGTAGGTACTCTGCCGGTCGCATCGATCGTATCGCGGCTCCCGGTGGTGACTAGTCAACTCTTTGACGTTTCACATCTCTATCGATAGTCAACCCCTTGTCTCTAAAATCGACCGGTCCTGACGAGGCCAATCAACGCAAAAGTTTAGTCAGTCGTAACCAAATATTCATGAGACCTCGTGACGATCATATCTCGATAATAACGATATACCCATGGTAGGTCAACTCCCGATGAGGGCCGATCAGTTGGATCCGAACAAGGGCTCTTCACCGTCATTATAATATTGGGAGACAATTTTGGCTCGATTTTTGGCGTGGGAATAATTTTAAATTAATTCACTTAATTAATTTTGTTTGATTATGGTCTAATCTACTATGTGCATATTACTACGATATCATATAAAGTAAAACATACACAACATTCCGCGCACAAAATAACCGGTATAATCATGGACTTTTCCTATGTGCGGTTTAGAATACAAACTGACGAAACCGCGGGTCACAAACTAAGGGTGTCTGCAACCGCGAATAAGATCTTTATTGTTGTACACCAATGGGTTCTTTATCTCTCTTTGGTCTTCATCTTCTTGCTCCATTCTTGTTACATAATAACTTATCTAATAAATAATTACACCCGCCGCACACGGGGGGAGCTAACGAGAATGGGATAAATACAAAAAGTAAACTAGGCCACGTTCTTCATAACGGCCTAGGACAATTTCAAAACCAACATAAAGAAAACATTCTCATCTATCCTATTGGTTGAGTCCATGATCAATCGGGGTCCATATAATCACATTATATCTACACATATAATCCATACAATTTTATCTTATGAAAAAGATTAAATTCTAATTTTAACTACTTATGCGTCTTATTTTATCACATCAAATAATTAAATAAATTTTAATTAATTATATGACTTAATTGAAAATAAAATTAACATTTAATTTTTAAATCGATTTTAATTTCAATTTTATTAAATTTGAACTATTCAAAATAAAATTAAAATTATAAAGTCTCCAATTTATTTCCTTTCCTTTTGATTCTTAATAAAAAAGGATACATTTGGTTTCCTAAACCAAAAGGCATCTTCCTAAACCAAATTTGGTTTAAACCTGGCCACTTTCCAAAATCAAAATATTGGAAGTGGTCTAGGCCTAGATCTTTTACAAATCAAATATTTGAAAAGGGCCTAGGCCTATTCCAAACCAAATATTTGAAAAAGGCCAATTGTTTTTTGTTTAGGCCTGGCCACTTTCCAAAATCAAAATTTTGGAAGTGGCCAAGGCCTAGGCTTTTTACAAATCAAATATTTGAAAAGGGCCTAGGCCTATTCCAAATCAAAATTTGTAAAGGCCAATATTTTGGTTAATATGCCACTATGGTTCCCAATGGCCCAAACTATTTGAACCATTGGTTTTCCATATGACACAACTAAACAAACGAGATATCTATGCACAATAAATATCACAAAACGAAAAGGGTCGATCTCCCCGTTGGAAGAGGACAGCCGACGACGGAAGCCTTAGAGCCGCCGCCGCCGCAGAGGAGGGTGGCCGCCACCAGTCGGCTGAGCCCTCCAATCGTTTCCTTTTTTTGTGTTAACTGTATCGTGATTTAAATCTTGCATCTATCGATTAATTACTACGCAATTAAATTGTGCTTATTGCTTAAGCTCGAAGTCTGGCTCCGATACCACTGTTAGGGAATCACTAGTTTAACGCACCGGAATTTAAAATTTGATTTCCTTTTTCTAGATCGTTCTTCGTTTAATGCAATAAACACGTTAAGTAGTTTGCCGGTTATACCTTAATGATCTATAAGATCGTCGCTTTGACCGTCAACGGAGAGTAGTATAGTGCGCAAGCCCTCCACGTGTCTGGCCTCTATCGCTAATACACACGAACTCCTCACCGGAATCCTCCTTGGATTGCTATTGGAAAACTCCGGTTGCTAGACCGGCCTTTTGATCGGCCTTTTCTAAGTGTCCAATCTCACCGGCAGTGTACCGGGTCAACTGTAGCCTAGAATTGGTGAGTCAAGGTCGTATCCTACAGGGAATCTGGTCGAGTACCAAAGTCGGTCTCGTCCCTAGTTCAGGTCAACACAATAATTGAATGTGGTGATTTGTCAGATCACCGGTTCTAACAACTAAATAAACATAAGAGAAAATATTTTAAACTACGAAAAATAAGATAGCCGAGCTATGATCCAACCAACTACTCTCTAATCCTAACTCGTTTCCGGAAGTGTTTCGACAAACTTTAATGTTCTCGGCATCGTTGAAGGGTCTATTTCGAAAATAGACATTAATTCAATAATCTACCCTCGTATGTTAGGTTCAGCAGTCCGCCTCGTTGTCACTCAAAAGGTGTCGTTTCCTAATTCCGAGTATAGACATTAATTCAATAATCTACCCTTTTATGTCAGGTTCAACAGTCCGCTGACCAGATTTAACTGACCCGACACGGTCTACGATCTATGCGACGCTCATTAACAATGATATAAAACTCACACACGAAACCGAATTTGAACAACTCGATCGGTTTCTGAGGGTGATCCTAGAACCCCTTTTCCCGTATCCTCTCGCAAAATACATATATAAAGAAGACACGTGAAATACGATTATCGAGTAATTAATTCGACAAATGTCATTTAGAATAAGTTCTAGAACGATAAGAATACCGAGAATCTAACAATCATAACATCAAAACACTTCAATCAACGAGCTAAGGATTCGATTTCGAAGGCTATCACATAACTCGGCTATATAACGATTACCTACTCATTATACTAAGCAAAGTGTAAGGAAACAACAATAAAAGTTAACAAAAACAAAGATCGAAAGCAAGAACAAGAAATGAAATTGAAATACAAAATATAATATGCCGTAGAAAATCGAATCTCCGAGCAAAATCCCGTCAATAACGCGTCAAGCTATCACCGAGATCCTCCGGATTACAACGATCTACAACTAATCTAAGCTAATATACCTATAAACTAATCTAATATAAGGAAAGATGAAGAAAAACGCAGAAAAATCGACCTAAAAAGGGAGAGTCTCCATCTAGATCAAAATGAGGGGGTATTTAAAGTGTTTTTCAGATCTGGACTGTTAGGCGGCCGCCTGTCATAAAAATTCCATGAAGAAAACGGTTCAGCAAGTTTTTGCTTGAAAAGGGGCTCACACAGCGGCGCCTATGGTGGTGACGGCTGCCGCGCTATGGTGACACACCCTCAGAAAAACAGCCATAACTTTGTGTGTAGACCTCCAACTCGAGTGATTCAAAATCCGTTTGAAAGCTAATGAAATTGTATACAACTTTCATGAAGATGTCCAGCCCATAAAATGCCTCTAAGGTGGATCAAAATGCAGATCAATGGAAGGTATGGTTGTAGTACCACCGCGTTTTGATCCGTTTGAACGTTTAAACTTCGGCCACACGTTCCAATCCTCGTATCTCACCTTGCGGACATCTCAAACACCTAAGTCCTGTACAAAATCGCAACAAATACCACACATAATCCCTACAGGACACTAGAGTGACCGAGAGTATAGTAAATTACACCGAAAAAGACCGAGAATCCCGGACTTTACGTCCTAGGTCCCGAAATGATAACCAAGGTGTAAATACATCAAAATACAACCAAATGTCCCCGGAAACATATAAAATGAGGTATAAACGAGGTATAATCACATAGTAAATGATAGTCAATTTGACTCTCATCAACTACCCCCTACTTAGCGTTTGCTCGCCCTCGAGCAAAAATTAGCGATTCAAAAATAAAGATGGAGTCAACATTGATATCATACATCAAGTCTAAAAGAATTGAAATGGTAAAACACAAGTAAATGACACAAATGCATAAGATTTAAGTTCAACCTTGTATTAAGAAAAAGAATGTGTGTGTATAGCTTCTTCGACATTTATCACCAATGACCGGTTTTGATTATAGACGTATAATTTACCGAGGTTACACCATAGGCTTATACGTCGTAAACATCTCCACTAATCAAGGTCAATCAAAGTCTAGTAGGGTCAGGTAGGACTTGATAGGTTGTAATGTTAAGCTAGGGTCGGGGCTAACGAGAGGGATATTTACGATAAAATAGAAAGTAGAAAGTGCAAGTGAGCTTTACCGAACATCGAACACTAAAACCGAAGCTCTTCCCTTCGTAGCGACGGAAGACTCAACTCCTTATAAGGATGCTCGCCTGAATAGTACAAACCATCAACCGAGTTTCAACCTATAATTCATCCAACCTTCCACTTCTCCTCATCATTCCACAAGCTGGAGACATACGTCATATCCAGGTCTAGTTCATACCTAAGCTTGTCAACCAGGAACAAACCGCTATAGAATACAACAACATCTCCTTCTCCGTACTAGATTAGAAGAAGTACCTCTTCACCAACATTAACACAACAAAAATCAAACCCCAAAAAAAATTGGCATTCCAAGAACTCTTATATATATATACAACTTTTTTTTTCTTTTTTTTCTTTTTCTGTTTTCTTTTCTTCTCTTTTCTTCTCTTTTTTCTTTCTTTCAAAACCACAAAAACGATCAAAGGCCGAAAAGCCATAACATCCACCTCCTCCGGGATATACTCATTTTTACCGACACCACTCGAAAGATACGCCACTCCACCACCCCACACCATATCAGAAAATGTGAAAACAATAAGCTCAATCTTGCAATGTGGTCAAGGAAACGTAGACCGTGTCGGGTTAGTTAAATCCGGTCAGTGGACTGTTGAACCTGACATAGGAGGGTAGATTATTGAATTAATGTCTATACTCGGAATTAGGAAACGACACCTTTTGAGTGACAACGAGGCGGACTATTGAACCTAACTGATGGGTACAAATAATTCCACCACCTCAACAAAGAGGAGACAACCCACCGCAGACCACCTCCGGCATGACAAGAGAGATCGCAAAATGGGCGGCGCCGTTGTCTTACCTCGCGCGATCAAGGCATCTCGCGGCCTCGAGGCAAAGGCAACAGACTCGTGAAATCTCATCCAGGCGAGTCCGAAAATGGTCGCTGGCGAGGCCAAAGAGGGCTTGCTCCTTGCGACCCGCAGAAGTGGTCGCCGATTGATCCGATCTTTTCCCACTTGTAACTTAGATATTTCATCTTGCTTAATATCTAAGTAAGACCTATCTACTAGTAAAATATCTAATAGATTACTTACCCCTAAGTTAACCACCTCTATAAAAGGGTGGTCATTGTAAACTAAAAGATATGAGAGATATGAAATACACACTATATTCCCAAGCAAAAGCTCTCTCCATTCTAACTCTCACACACCACCACCGGAGCATCAACACACCTTAAAATACAGCGAGATATCCACCGCCGAACACCGCAAGGACACCCGTGAGGATTTAGACGTCTTCAGTTGGCTCCGTTACCGGGAAACCGATTGTGTAAAAAATCACCTAGAGCTCTCATCGGTGAGGTGATCATCTTACAAAGAAAAGTCCTCAAAGCGCCTTTATTTCTTCCCTTTACCAAAGAAAGCGCTCAAAAAGCCACCACGTAGAGATGGTTGGAAGTAAAGGGCATCTAACACCCCAAACCCCGCAAAGGTACTATGCTACATCAAGCTCGTGGGGAAGGCGCAGAGAAACACTAGACAATCTCCTGCATGAAGGAGAAGGATCCAGAGAGGGTCTTAGCACCTAGCGATGCTCGAAATGTCATTAATCAAAAAACCAAGTCGAAAGAGGCTATTGTTGCCCTGGATGGAACTCGCAGAGAGAGGTCACAGCAAAGCCAAAGATCGATCCCAGAAATACAACCGGGCTTTCAGGAGGACCCAGAGGTCGCCGAAATGAGGGAATACGCCAGGTACGCTGAAACTATGTATCTCACCAATTCCCGCCTGGTGGCTAAGGGCCAGGCCCCTATGACGATTCGACCCCAGAATCCTCCCAGAAACGAAATCCCTCTTGCGGTCGCAGACCAGGGCCGCCAGAGCCAAATTCAGCAAATCGACGTAGAAGAGAGCGTACACTCTTTGGTCGCTATGGACCGAGGAAAGAAATTCCACGAACCTCGGCCCCCCAAGATCGCGACCATCAAAAAGGAAAGAAGATCGACAAAGGGTCCGCGTTTAATAGGTTGGGTGAGAAGGACAAGGCTTTAGCCCCAAGTCGTCTCAGCCTTCCTAGAGAGGAGATGCCTATCCATCAGGATAGACCCGCACAAGATGCTCGCACAATTATCGAGGAGAAAAGGCCCGCCAAGAGGATCACAAAATCATAGGGAATCAGGCGTAGAAACGGAGGCGAGCCGATCGCAAGCACGATCCACGACCGTAATCGACCCTATTTTGGCGTAATGAGATGGAGGTAATGAGAAAAGAGCTTTGAATTAAAAAGTCGAGGCCCGTCGAGAAAATCGCCTATTTCGGGATCGACGTACTCGCTAAAGGATTATCAAACATTGCCTCCCAAGCCAGAGAGAAGGTTAGCTATCCCGCCATTACAACTACTACAATGGAAATTCATGCCCAAACGATCGGCTCACGCGTTCCAGGTGGTCGATCACCCTTGCTACACAAAATAAATCCGCCTGGTGCATCGCGTTAGTTGGCAAAAGATGCAGATAGGGTGCGTCCCCGATACGCCGGGCTTCTCGCGGCTCGATTGAAAGTTGGGAGGATTTGTCGGAAAAGTTTGTCGAGAGTTTGAATCGGCAAGCAGCGAAGAAAACCATTGAAGACCTATATGAGGTTCGTATGGGAGGGCATGAAATACGGAAAGAATATTACGAACGGTTCGTCGTAATATATGATCAAACAAGGAACATTCCGGACGATGCGGTCATAACATGTTTCTCACGGAATCGCCAAAGGCCCGATGAAAAGCGAATTCAATCTGCGGCCCCCAAAGCGGGTCTCAGGAGATGTTAGAAAGAGCGAATGATGGGGTCGCCGAGGCGCCGTCTGCGCGGAAAGCAAAGCCTAAGACAGAGCCACGTCGCGAAGGAGGATCGCGTGGATGACCGTAAAAAGAAAAAGGACGAGATACTAATCGCGATCGTGAGGTAAAGAGGCCGTACAAGTTTAGCGAGGATAATTTTACCCCGCTCAACACCAAAGCATCCCAAATCTCGTTTGAAATTCGTGAACATCTCGACAAACCAAAGCCTATGAGGGCGATCACGATAGCCGCGATAAATCCAACATTGCGACTATCACAAGGACCATGGCCACATCATCGATGAATGCTTCACCCTAAGCGCGAGATAGAAAGGCCGATCCGTGAGGACCGGCCCAAGAAATATAGCGAGGGGAACAACACTTCCGGTCAAGGACGCCAACCTCGCGTCTATCGAGAGAGAGGTTCAGTCATCCACGGAATATTCGGCAACCATCAACCGAAATCTCAGATAAATCAAATCAATACCCGCGGCTTCAAAAAGCGATTGTGTTGGGAGAGAATGAGAAGGAATCATATTCACAAAAAGCGAGCTAACAACGATCGGTGGTCTATGGAGATACCCTCATTCGAAGGTGGGGTGAGCGACAAACACGGCGCCAACCGAGTAATGGTCGATCTGAGGGCCGGCCGCGACGTCATCTATTTCGGATTTGTTTAAAGCAGATCGGATTCGGGAGGCCAAGTTAAAACCCTACATTGGGGTCCTCGAAGGTTTTACCAACGACACAAGACGGGTCAAAGGCACGATCGACCTCAATATCATTTTTGGGCTACTATGAGCCCTCAGAGAACGGAGATAATAACTTTCTTGGTAATCGACCGCCTCTTACTACAACATGATTTTGGGAATCCCGGCTATGAAGAAGTTCCAAATGGTGGCGTCCGTTCTCACCAACGGGTCAAATTTCACGTAGGGAAGAAGTTTGGGTCGCCATCACCGACTGGAGCTTTCCTCGACTATATGACCAAAAGCAGGTCGACTCTAAGCGACCACATTTGGATGGTCTTAACACGACTCACGGATCGATTGTTGTGATGAAAGAAATCTCGAGAAGGCCGTAGAGGTAGAAACATTGCAAGTTCGGGACGAGCCCGACTTCACCGCCGAAGACGAGCTGATCGGGTTATGATAAACATCAAATATCCCGATCAAAAGATAAAAATAGGATCGAGGACTACCGAGGAAGAAAGGGAAGAGGCGATCAAGCTCAAAGCAAACTTGGACGATTCGCCGGGAGGTAATCGATATGAGAGGTGTAGAATCGAGAGGTCGCCTTACATAACCTAAGTGTCGATCCCAACTTCAGGCCAATACAACAAAGGGCGCCAATTTCTCTGAGAAAGGAGGTCGCAATAAAATTGAGGTTGAGAAACTTTTAGCAGCATGAGGCATAATCAAAGAACTTCAATACCCCACCTGGCCGGCAAATGTGGTAATGGTGAAAAACACAACGGCAAGTGGCGGATGTGCGTCGACTTCATCGATCTAAACAAAGCTTGTCCAAAGGACCCTACGCGCTCCCTCGAATCGATAAAATGGTGGATGGGATCGCGGTTTTGAGACTTAAGCTTTCGACGCCTATTCCGGCTACCACCGGTCGAATGGCCGATGAAGATAAGGAGCCGACGCCCGGTCGCGCGGCGGGCTATATTACTATGAGATGATGCCGTTTGGCCTAAAACGCAGCTCAACCTATCGAGAGAATGGTAAACAGAGTTTTAGACCAAGACGCAGATAGCAAGAACATGGAGGCCTACATCGATGACATGGTGGTCGTGAAATCAAGTCGCCAAGATCACTTGGAGGACCTTCGCGAAACCTTTGCAAACGTAAAGAATCACTCGATGAAACTAAACCCTACGAAATGCACTTTTGGGGTCCAGGCAGGGAAATTTCTGGGCTTTATGGTAAGTCAAAGGGGATCGAGGCAAATCCGAAAAAATCGAGGCCCTGGTCAACATGAGCGAGCCTACCAAAGTATTAAAGAAGTACAGCTGCTCAACGGCGGGATCACGGCTCTGGGTAGGTTTGTCTCGAAAATCTGCAGAAAGAAGTCCGCCTTTCTTCAAAATTCTCAAAGTGCCGGTGGCACCTTTCTTGGACAAATGAATGCTCCCAAGCATTTAAAGACCTCAAAGAATACTTATCAAGAGACCGTTGCTAACTAGCCCGAGGCTCTGGGATACTCTGCTTTTATATTTGGCGACCTCAGATAGGGCCGTAGCCGCAAAGACTCGTAAAAAAGAGGAGGAAGGCTCGCAGGCCGCTTTTTATGTTTCCAAAGCTCTAAGCCCCGTTGAAAGTCGTTATTTTAATATAGAAAAGTTGGCTTATTGTGTTGTTATAGCTGCCCGCAAATTAAGGCTTACTTTTCATCACACACCATCGTAGTGTTATCGAATGCATCGCTAAGACAGTTCTTCACAAGCCGACTTGTCTGGTCGACATCTCAGATGGGCCATCGAGCTTATCGAGTTCGATATCCGATATGAGCCCGGAAGGTCAGTAAAGGCCCAAGCTCTCCCAGATTTCATAGCGTAAAACAAGCTTCAACGAAGAGGTGAAAGAGCGGCTCTGCTCGAACACGACCAAGATAGGGTCACCACAGAGGACGAGCCTATCAGGCCAAGTCACTGTTGGCAGCTCTACGTTGATGGCTCCGCTAATCACAAAGGGTGCGGCGCTGGAATAATCTGTTAGAACCGGGAACATCGAGGAAGAAATTGAGCGAGCAGGCTCTGAGATTTGATTTCACCGCCTCTAACAACCAGGCAGAATACGAGGCCGTCATTGCTGGGTTGAAACTCGCCAAAGCCATGAAAGTCGAAAATATACAAGTATTTTGTGACTCACAGTTGGTAGTAAATCAAATCAAAGGGTCATATGGCATTCATTGCGAAATTTTACAAAGGTATATTAACCTCGTCAAAAGACTCGAAGGCAGCTTCACATATTGTCAATTCAAAAATATCCCTCGAGAGGACAATCATAGGGCCGACTACTTATCCAAATTAACCAGCGAAGACGCTTCGTGCGATCCCAGCATCATGGTCGAACATCTATCAGAGCCCGCCATCTCCCAGGGCGAGATCATGGATTTCCAACCCAGTAACACTTGTTGGATCGACATCATAAAATCTTATATTGAGTTAGGAGAGCTTCCGAGCGACCCTTTAGGGTAGGGCCTTAGTAAGAAGGGCCGCAAGATATACGATTATGGACGACGTGCTTTACCGTCATTCATTCTCGAAACCCCTTCTACGATGCGTACGACCTGAGGAGGTGACGGGAATCCTAACAGAGCTACATGAGGGAATGTGCGGCGGCCATTTCTCCAATCGAACACTAGCACAGAAGGTACTTCTAGCCGGATATTATTGGCCAAAATTAGATGAAGACGCCAAAGCTCATACCCGCGCGTGTGATACTTGCCAGAGGTTCGCAAATATCCCAGGCTACCTCGATTCGAACAAAGCATAGTGGTATTCGCCTGGCCTTTCGACATGTGGGCAATCGACCTCATCGGACCTTTGAAGAAGGGTCGCTCAGGATGCGAGTACGTTGTCGTCGCGGTTGATTATTTTACTAAATGGGTCGAGGCTAAGGCCTTGGTAAAAACCAATACCAGGGACATAACATACTTTTTGCTCGATCAAATATGGACAAGATTTGGTGTTCCAAGAGTGATGGTTTCCGATCACGGACCTCAATTCGTAGACGAATTCGGCAGATTCTCGTGGAAGAGAACAATGTTAAACATTGGCAATCATCCAGTGCTACCCGCAAGGAAATGGGCAAGCCGAAAATGCCAACAAACAGTCCTGAGTGTGTTAAAGAAGAGCCTGGTGAGAAGGCGCAGCCATCGGCCGGATCACCTTCCGCCGCTCTATGGGCACTCGGGACGTCGCGAAAAATCACAATGAGGGAAACTCCTTTTGCTCTAACATATGGGTCCGAGGCTATGGCACTGTGGAAATGGCCTTACCAAGCCCTAGTGGTCGTTTTTACAAATGAGGTCAATAAACACAAGTGGGCGCGTAAACTCGAGCTCGATCTAGTAGAAGAAGCGGCGACGCAGCATACAAATGCCTACGGTCAACTATAAACAGCGGCAAAGCGTCATCACGACAAACGATTCGCAATCATCACGCCGTCGGGATTACGTTCTACAAAAAGACAAGCCACGGGCCACGAGCGTTAAAAGGAAAGCTATCCGAAACCGGGAGGGCCCACACGGATTTCGCGAGTTATCAAAAAGGGACGTACATGCTAAGTGACAAGGAGGGCGCATGAGTATAATAGGCCATGGCATGAGATAATCTGAAAAAATACTATATGTAGCAAGACAATTCAAATAAAG
>CM047811.1:101396127-101545175 GCA_026214975.1 Gentiana macrophylla
TAATAAATAATAATAATAATCTCAATTCATTTATTAAATAAAACAATTACAAAATCGTTTTTCAGATCACATCTAACATCCCCGTGTATGATGCACGGGTTCTAGGGCTAGTTCAAAATATTCTAAAGAAAATCAATTTATGTAATGGAAAATCAAATGGATGTCCATTTGTCTTTCCTGATAACATCAAGTGGTCTAAAGGGTTTTATTTCATTTGTTGTATCATACATAGTAGTATGCTATATAAATTTGCATATGCTTTTCCATGCGACCTTTTTGTCGTCTCCCGCTTAGCCGGGCGCTTTGGTTGCCGCTATGTATGTTATACACACGCTCCTTTTTCAAGACACGTGTTGCTCTCCAAAGATCGCACCACCGCCGCGCTTTTTCTTTTCTTCCACCACCGCTTTTCACTCGAAAATAGCCTCTTCATAAAATATACCGTTAACATGCATTTGAAATGGTTCTTCATTTTCGCCTTCTTCATGCGCTTGAGTTGTCGGTGCTTTCTATTGTCGATCGGTTAGTCGGTGTTGCGATGGTTGAAGAAGAAGAAGTTTCCGGTCGTAATTCTGTTCTACATATTTTCCTTTTCCTGCATAGCTGATGATTCTGGCTTCGTTGATTTTTCTTTGGTATTTTTGGGTTTTTGGTTGAAGAAGCGGTTGCATCCGCTTCTCTCCTCTCTCATTCTCCGCCCTCTATTCTAAAGGTTCGATAATATTTCTCATGAATTGGTTAGATTCTTCTAATTGACAGAAGTTCTTTTCCTTGTTTCTCTCAAAATCTATTGATTTCATCTCCATTGTTGAATTTTTGGCCGCTTTAATCTCGTGTCAAAGGTCTATGCGTTCAACGAACAGCGCCATTATGAGTAGAGTCATAGATGGTGGAGTGTCGATGGCGCGATCTTGAAATTAGAGGTTTTTGTTGAATTTTTCTAGGTAAAGGAGATCATGCAGTCAGATTGTTATTTTTTTCCTTTTGTTTATGTTGCCTGTATTTTCCAAATTTGCACAAGTTTGCTTGAGGTTGCTATTTATCCCGCATTTATTTTGTAGATCTTTGATTGTCGGTCCTGTCCCATGATAAAGTGAGAGAGTCAGTCATAGATGGCGAGGTGTCGATGGCGTGGCGGATCTTGAAATTGTGAGGCTTTTGTTGAATTTTTCTAGGTAAGGAGATCATGGTGCCCAGATTGTTATTTTTTTTCCTTTTTGTTTATGTTGCCTCGTATTTTTCCAAATTTGCACAAGTTTGCTTTGAGGTTGCTATTTATCCTCGCATTTATTTTGTGATCTTTGATTGTCGGTCCTGCCTATGATAAAGTGGTTACAGTCAACCAGGATCTCGCACATTCTACAATTTCACGCTTCTTCTTAATTCTTCTTTCAAATTTATTGGATAGATGCCATTTCAAGCAGTAGAGGTGGTCGGGTTAATCGCTTCCTTGCAATTGTGAAAATCTTGTTAAAGCATGATGGTATGTTATACATTGATCGTTCTTACATGCATTTAATCAAATATCTCTTTGATGTAGAGCCCTATAAGAGTTTGATCGATTGTGTTCGAGTTGAAATGGAACAAATAAATGGATTTGCACTTCGACATGGCTGCCTCAAAAGTGCATCAATGTACATTGTTCTTTATCCACCTGAAACTACACATTCAATTTGTCTAACATTTTATATACATTTGGAACTTAAGAATCATTTAAATAAAGAATAGTGTTTTTGATATCTAAGAGCCAAAGTCAAATTTTTGGAAACTGGCGCTACATGGCTCGTTTTTTAATAGCAAGAGCATTGTGGAACATTTATCAAGCAAACTTTTATACTTCCAAACTCTTGTTATAACACCAAGACACCTATAGACAATTCATATGTTTCATGATATGCTCAACTTTAGCATTATAGCTGTGAGTACGTGATCAAAGCATTTATTTTCCGACAGCTTCCCAATGTACGCCAAGCACTTAAAATTTATCTCTGCAAGAGCTTTTTGGGGCTCTTTTTCATTTGTTGTTTCTTTGGCCCTTCAAGGATTTTCCATGGATTGAAGGATACAAAGATCTGCAGCTTTTGTTTGTGTAAGTGTTTTTCTCCAAGCTTTAATACACGTGTGGGTGAGATGGTTTAGTAGTCCTCTTGACTTACTAAAGCGAGGATGTTAGCATCCTATGCATAAGTTACTTTTTGGTTTTATCATTAGGGTCATACTTCATTCTTAGCTTATTTTTACATATGTGATATAAATCACCAAAGAATAGTGTGGGCATCCCGCTTGAGGGTCTTGGGAAAGACAAAGTGGCAAAAGTCATTTCACTTACTATATGCACTCTTACCTAATAGTTCTATTTGAGGCTATTTCGATGAATTGCCCTCGTGACCTTTGGCATACCGACATATAAGTTACCAAAGCTTAGGAAAATGAATAATTATATGCCTATGATAGGTTTTTTTTTTCTTTTCCATTTACATGTTTTAATTCATTGATTTTGGATTTAGTTTTCACATATTAGAAACAAATGTTATCTTGACAATGCTCTACTGCCTTATAGGTTTTGGAAATTTTACCGCCTCTTTTGTTTCTCGTGCTTATCTATTATTGTGGATTGGTGAATCTGAGTCGCAATGTCTCGGCTGTGGGTATCACAAGACGTGACCTCTGCTTTAATTTTTTTCGATTTTTGTATTATTTTATTATCTCTCCCTTATATTTTTATGCTATATACATAGTCTGTGGAGGTGTTTCCAAAACTACCCATTTCTTGGCTACCCTTTCTTTTAAGTAAACCTTTCTTCTTAAAAGTAAAATTGGAGTTATAAAATTTTATGACCACTTCCAGATATTTTTCCTGCTTGTTGTATAAATATGATCCTCATGCATCTTTTTCTTCCTCTCTTTGTTTCACGTGATTACATCTTACTACCTATTTCTCGCTTTATTGTCGAATAAGAAGGTTGTTCTGCTGCCTCATAAGTTTGAGATTTACGCTTGGGGATTATCTCAAATCGGGTACGTGTGCATATCCCTTTGCTAATCCTTATGTTAATGTAGTTCACCCGAAAAGGATTCCAAGTTTATGTACGCTGTGTAAGAAATTTGGGTATGTGGATGATTTTTGTGATAGTTCCCCACTTCGACCACGGCTTTATGTGAGTAGGTCTTAGAAATAGAAGACAACCCCTACTCTCCCTATTTCGACCGCTGCACATAAGAAGATCTCTGATGATGATTCCGATATAGTTTTGGTTCAAAGAAATTCGCCTCTTGTTGCTCCTACTTCCTCCGGGTTGATAATGTTGTTGGTTTTTCGCCGGGATTGTAGGTTCTGGCCTAAGGTTCAATAAGTGTTCTTGTTGTCGCTTTTGATGCTATTCCCGCCGCTATGTTGAATGTGGCTGTTTTTGTGCAAATGTCTCGAGTCTTTAGTTGCAATTGCACTTGTTCTTGATCCTTCGATGTTGGCAATGCTGATTTTGCTAAAACCTCGATGCTTTTTAGGTTCCGGAAATCCGTTGTCGCTGATAGGCTTTGGCAATGCTATCGATGTCTCCATTACTTGTAACCAAACTCGCATCGCCTCCTTCGGATCTCGGTGCTTCGCTTTGGCTATCGATAATGCCGTTAGTTAGGCTTCCACTCGGTTCTTCTTGGATTAGTAATCCTGCTTTTGATGATGGTTCTGTTTTGCAGAACATGGTGTTCAAAAAGGGAAAAATTAAATGATTGTAATAATGATGAATTTGAATGCTTTTGGTATTTTGGCCCCATGATGTTTGGACAATGTTTTTGTGGTTGTGCTTGTTGGTGGATGTTTGAGATCATTTTTTGGCTTCATACGGCTTATCTATGATAAATCATATTTTTACACGTTATGCCTATCAATCGAATCAATTTATGATATACGTATTTTCCTCAAAAGTAAAGGCAAAACGCGCGGGAGCACGACGTCGCCACTAGTAAAATACTATTTTTCCGTGGTTGTTATCCTCTCAAAGTTTTGTTTTTGTGTTGTCCTTCTAGTTCTTTTGTATCGTTTGAATTTGAATGAAATTCTACCAGCTACGTGTTGGAGTTATACCTTCGTAATTGGGTAAACAGGATGATATGGAATTGATTTAAATGTTTGTTTGAAAGAAATATATTTATGCATTATCAACAGTGGTGAATATTATTATGAATATATATAAAATTAATAAATAAAAAAGGATAAATGTTATTCATAGCAGATGTTTTATTAGTTGAAGTTTAATTAGTTTACAAAATTGTGTATTATAAATACAACAGAACTTTTAGACGAAGATGAATGTGAAATCGAGAATATTATAACATGACATATCTCATTCTATAATATAACAACTCAAAAATCATAATTAGGTTAGGAGCACTCATTACGGTTAGGATTATGATTAGACGGCATGCTCTCTAGTTTTTTAACAACAAAAAAAAAAGACGGGGCTCGAAGCCTGGTCACTTGCCATGTTATACCTTAGTACGTTGCTCTAGTCAATGAATAGGAAGGGATACAATGATATTTATTCAGAGGATAGCAACAACACTAAAAAAAAATGGCATGATGCTTGTTAGATTGTTGTCAAATGATTTACCAGAAGTACAATGATGTTTGATATAGAAGATAGTGTTCTTATTTTTGCAATAATGTTTGATATATAACATAGTGTGTTCTCATTTTTGCATGTTTATGGTTTGAAATCAAAGATTTTGAAACCGATCCTAATGTTAATTAAAAGTTTGACGACATGCCCAAAGATGAAACTGGCACAGGACTCAAGTCAACATCATCATTACTGATCAAGGTGTCACATCTATTTAATCCCTGAAGGCATGTGCACAGTCAAATATATATTCTCCAGTAGACAACCATCATTACTCGGTTCATCATCATGGATCTGCTCTATCTGGGATTGCTATAGTTAGGCAGTTCGGTTTCTTCCCCGAGTCTCCTGAAACATAATATATGAATGAGTCAAGTGTTGGAAATGCTAGAATAAGCCATGAATATCGGGGCCATGAACTTTGGTGTTGAAACTTTGCTGAGAGTGGTGGCTCTCCTAGCTCAAGGGTAATGTCAAGGGTAATGTCGTCCTTTGCAAGGAATCGACCTGTATTTTATGGAAATGGTTCTTAGGGTAACATTCCAAACAAGTATACTTCCAAGATGTTGCTTACAGCTATTGATGGAAGTCATCAGGGTATTTATGATTTTCTTCTATCTGCCTACTGATTTCAAGAAAAGTGAAATGTCGGTTATGAATTTATCAACATGATATCAGCACACCATTGCACATTGTCTCCGTCCATGAGGTATTCAATGGCAAGAAGGGTAGCGCTTGTTGCTCATTTCCTGAATTCAAAAGCTTAATGAATGAAGATAAGTGATTCCGCCTATTCTTTTCAAACCGAAGGTGAAGGCTTAAGTGATCAGGAAGCAACGTGAATATATGCATCCGTCAGCATGATGGTTCTTACACCGATTCTTTATAAAGTCCGGGAGCGATTTTGATGAGAAGACTTCAACAAGTTTTTGAAGTAGCTAACGTAATCACTCAAACAGTAAAACCAAGTAATGATTTGCTTACAAGAGTTACTATTAATTACTAAACGCGCTCTATATTAGTATAGAACTGCAGCTTTGAAGCCATATGATGCAAGTGTCTCGGATTTTATCTAAGCAAGACAAGCAAGTAATATAAATAATCCAATTTGCCCTCAAGTGCATGGATCGAAGATAGATGTTAATACCGGAGCCGATCTCGGGAATCGAGGTTGTTTATCTAGTTAATTAATTCTTCTAAATTGTCACGACACAAAACGAAACTAAAAGGAAAACAATAAACTGGACAGAGGATTGTCAATCCAAAGCCAGTGAAAGATAGCTACTTAAACCTAAATCTAAACTATAAACTAGAAAGAAAACGAACTTCTAAGATAACAACGAAGAACAAGGCACAAAGATGATGTCAATTAATTTTAACGAAGAACAAGCATTGATCCACCTATCTCGCAACTCTCAATTTCTACCCTAGATCGCTTAGTGAAGATTTAATAAAGATGTGGTTCACCTATCAATGGTATGAATTCCTACTCGTAGATAATTCGCCATTAATCTTTCATCTCTCAATCTTAAAGATTAACGCTCTCAAAACGAAGGTGTAAGATTTCTCAATCTAGCAACCTAGAAATTTAACCTAGCAACTCGTTATTTTTAGGTTAAAAGTCCAATCTTTACTACGGTGATCTCAGGTTCAACAACGATTTTCATCAAACGTTAAACATCACAAAGCAACCATCTCTCGATATAAATTGCATAACAAATAAACACATAATAAAGAAACAAACTTTAATTAAAACTCACAAAGCATCCAAGAATCAAATCAAGTTGTTGCAGAGATTGGCTTCACACGCTTGTTCAAATCGCTTAGCCTTTATTCATCGCTTATATGCAAATACTATAAGTAAAAAGTAAAACAAAAGATGTTTAAAGTAGGGAAAAACTCGTAAAAGTCGCTTCGCGGGCCTGGGGCGCTGTGGATCGAATTGTGGTGTTTAGGTTGAGAAAAACGCACTATTTATAGATTTTGAAGTCGGTTTAGGCCGAGGCGGTGCTTGGACGCCCGCCCAAGGATTCGACGCCGCTTTAAAGCGGGTGAACGCCTGCCTGGATTGTCGGACGCCCGCCCACCGTGGCCGATTTCTTCGAGTCGGGCCGAAGCCGGATCGACGCCCGCCCTATTACTTTTTGACGCTGCTCACCAAATATCTCGCCAATCTCGAATCAACTCTCTCCTCCCGACGCCACCACTTCACTTTTCGACGCCACCCACCGGACGGGACCTCAAACGCGCGCCTCAGACTTGTAAAGCTTCATTCTACCTTCGACTTGCATCTCCTTCCTTCCATTTAATCTTCAATCAAACATCTTTTCACTCATTCCTTGCCATGCAAATGTTCCTACAAGGTAATAGAAACGTGCAAAATGTAGAGCCATATATATATATGAAAAATCACTAATAAAATCACGTAAATAACTCGATTTTGCATTTTAATGATTTCACACCCATTCTTTCAATATTTCACTTAAACACCTAATTTTCTATAAAAATTAGTAAAACACTTAAGGAAATTGTTACTTAAATAATATCATATATATCGTAAAATCACCATAATAATGTTAAGTGCATATAATTGGTTGGAACTCGAGCTCAGAGTAAATGAGCTTTTTAAGTAGTAGGTAGATGAAGCAAATTTTACATAGGTGGTGGAGTTAACAAATTGAGGTTGAAGAACGATGGAAGAATAAAGGCCAAGTACATTGCTAGGCGTGAAGGTGGTCGTTCAAGTGTGTTGTGTTATAGACATTGAGAAATAAAATGCACAAGACATACAAAGACTATGCACAAGATTTTGAAACTGATATATTGTAAAAGCTTAAAAATGTTGTTTAAGTTTCTAAATATATTTGCCATTTGATCGGTTTGAAGTTTGATTTGAAAACCATATTAAGTTGGTATAAATTTTTTCTCTAAATGTTGTTTAAGTTTCTAAATATATTTGCCATTTGATCGGTTTGAAGTTTGATTTGAAAACCATATTAAGTTGGTATAAATTTTTCTCTTTGATTGGTTTGAAGCTTGATTTGAAAAACTACAGGTGTAAGGTTTATTTTATATTTTATTGGTTTTATATAAGTTTTTATTATGGATCATTTAAGGAGGATTAACACATATATTATGCTCTGTTTATTGTACTGAAGTGGGGGAAATAGAATGTATATTGCTCCCTTTGTTTTTTTTTTTTTTTTTTTTTTTTTCCTTCTTCATAGTTGTTGAAGATCACGAAAGAAGAAAAGGGGTGCGCCTATACAATCGATCAGGCTAATGCTCGAGTTGTTTGTCAAATCGTAATGCGCATGATACTGCTAAAACGAGGGTGAATAGTAGTATCTAGAAACATATGACATTAAAAAGAAAATATTGTTTTGTACTTATAATGTATTCAACGACCTAAAGTAATCTAAATTGAATCGCAAAAAGACATTCAATGTAGTTAGCGACCTAAACTGAATCGCAAAAGACATTCAAAACAGTTAGCACCATGTTTGAGTACTTAGCCTTTAGAGATCTTAAAACCAGATTAACTTTGTTCTACAATTAATGATTGAGCCGATTGATTTGATACACAAATTAGAACTCAAAAATACATTTAACCTGATGACAGCTCGAAAATAGTCAGACCGGAACTTTGGATTGTTTAAGACTCAGTTGAAACGGCCAGACCAATAAACAAACTGATTCAAGTTTGATCCAGACTCGGTTCGTGTTAGGCTTAGATTAACTATACAAACAATTGTGGCAATGATGGAAGAAATGAAGGCCTTAAAGAAGCTGAATGAAACACAAGTTCCACCATAAGCAAGCTGGTTTCCAAACTAGCTTAAACGGGGGGGAATGTAGAAATGCAAAAATTTTTATTTAGTATTTTCAATTAGGCTCTTCTTATATTCAAACAAAAATCAAGAAAACACATTATTTTGTTTCTTCTTAAACCAGCAAATGAAGAACTCTCTTAAGTTAACTACAAAAGAATTGCTCACAAATCTCTATTTACTGCTGCAGGGTAAAAATAAAAGAATCCACTGTCATTTTCGTTCCTCAACTGTACAAGAGAATCCTTCAAGCAACAAAAATTGCACAAGTGAAAACTTACACACTTCAAAAATTAAAAATTAAATAAAATGAAGAAATCCCATGTAAAGAAGCCTCACACTGTTTCTGTAATCTTTATACCCCCTTATGATCTCTAAGTGGAAAAATTATTAAGAGATGTGGGAAAAAAAAAATGCAGATGAATCGAACCCCGCCGCCAAGCATTTTGTTTTACTTCCTAATCCCAGTTTTACGCTTTGCTTCGGTAGATACAGCTACCCTCCCACCTCGTTGTTGTAAGTTGGCAGCCCCAGCCCCTAATTTCCGTGCTGGTGAAGGACTTTCTTTAGCAACCTTGCTCCTGCATTCACACAAGTTGAAGAAAATAAGTTAAATATCTGATTTTTCCTTAACTTTTTTGCCACACACACACAAACAATAAAGTGATTAGAGTACCTTAATTCTGGCCCCTTAGGTTGCTTAGGAATGAGTTTATTATTATGGACCTTTGATCCAAGTGCATTGGTGTTGTTGTTACTGCACATTTTTGATTGATGGTTAAACTGCCAAAGTATATCTGGCTCGGATGAATCCGTAGTTGCAGCATCAAACTCTTCTAAATCATCAGCTGCTGCCGCGGAAATGCCAAACGGGTTACTACTTGTTCTGAAGATTTCATATGCATTCGGAAGATACTTTTGGTAAAATGCATCATCGGTTCCACTTTCATTTCCCCATTGTCCTAACGTCCTTTCGGTTCCATTCATGTGATCTTTCTTGTTGTTAACCATGACCTTGTCTACCCATTCACCTGAGCTAAGTTCTCTCATCTTCCACATAGTGTTCAGAAGTATTGGTTATGGGTGGCCATGGAGGAGAAATTGCTAGCTGCTCATTCACATCAAAGATTGACTTGTATTATGCCTTGCTGCTGCATTGCTGCACAACTGCATACGTATGTATCCCCCCCAACTGTTATATAAAGATTAAAAAGAAGAAATCTGAACACAAATGAAACAGCCCGCATTCTGCACTACAATGTGTTTTGTAGAAGCAAAACGAAGCACCATTGAAACTGCTTGAGAGAACATTACCTCTATGTTGCCTACGTCCCCCATCGGTGTCCTTGGGCCTTGCAAATCTGGCAACAAGTCCCTTTCAACGGATTTAGGTTGTACAGGTGATGACCTTACAACATATGGGCTACCGTAGATCTTTGGTTGGTTGGTTTCTGATTCTTCTTCTTTTCGAGCTAATGCAGCCTTTAGGTGAGCAATCTAGCAATGCAAAAAATCTCATTTTCAGTCAAAACAAACACGAGCATTTACTGCATTGTTTTTTCAGCAAGGAATAACATGAGAAGCCCAAAAGGGAAATGAAAGTACTTGTTCTTTAAGTTCTTTAACATCAGCAGAATCTTTGTTCACCCGTGCAGCACCAAGTTCAACAGTAGCAACCCGCTCTGCAAACTTCAATGTACTGATTGTCTCTCCTACTGCATCAGGCTCAGGGCTTATATGAACAAACATCAGCGCCTTCGCCTGTCCCCTGTGAAAATTATTGGTTCAATCACTGTTAGAATACAAGGAAAAACACTGACACATTATCAATAAAATGCTCTCTATGTGCCCTTACCAAGCTTAGTCTTGGAGTAACTGTGTGAGTTTGCTGTTCCTGTATGGGACATGCCCATTCTTTTGTGCTAGGGGCGGAGATGACATCACCCAAAGCAGAAAGAGATTTATTGATGTGCTGTGCTTCTTTAAGTCTATCTCCAGTTGCTTCGGATTTGTCAACTCTTTCACTTCCAGCCAAATCAACCAAATGCATACAGCCATGCAAAGTGGTTCCTGAAGCCAAGTCTCTTCCATGAACATGAACACTCAAACAACTACAATATCAAGCAAGGAGGAGTTACTAAAATAGTTCATATAAATCTTGAATATAATTATGCTCAGAATTATTCCCCACACCTGTGTGAACGACTGCTTCGGTCATTGAGAGCCGTAGCTCCCACAGCACGGTTTTTCTGTCCCAAACTCATCAATTCAATAACATCAAAACTTGATCTAACATGAACCAGGCTGGCATCAGGTACACTGAGTCCTGTCTGAGAACTGTTACGTATTTCTAATGTAATTCAAGTTAAAGAAACTTTAGATACCCAAGCCAGATAAGACAAAATGAACATCATGAAGATATTTCTTGGTGCTTTGAAATTTATATTTCCTGTAAGAAAATAGCTTAGTATCATCTTTTATACGTCTATTTTGCATGATATATTCATAGTGTACAATGATTCTAATGGGATGAAATTGCAAATAGGAAAGAAACGATTAATATGGTGTGCAAGGATATCTTTTGTTGAAACCCTCAGCAACAAGGAGATCTCTAACTTGCTCGTTGTATATCTCAATCATTTGAACAGAAATATCATAGGAGAAAATATCCTTCCTTTGTTCGGCAAGAAGAAACAAGTCACTTAAAGCCCTGTAGTTTACCCTTGACTTTGCTCTGTCAGAACCTTGGGACCACTCTGAGGGAAATACAACAAAAAAAAGTATATAAATATTTTCAACAGAGCAAAAACTGTATTGTTTTCTTGATCATAAATTTTGCTGCATGCTCACCATGGTAAATGTCTTTCCTGATCCTGTTTGGCCATACGCAAATATGCAAACATTGAAACCATCAAGCACGGACCGAATCAGTGGTTGCGTATCAGCAAAAACTTCCTCTATTCAAAAGACAAGAAATGAACTTATGAGACAGGCACGAGAAGTTGAGAATCATATAACCTATCGGAAAAATACAAGTTTGATAGAAACCTTGGCTTGCAGAGGGCCCAAATACTTTGTTGAAATTAAAGGACCTCTGTGTTTTTGCATTTCTTGAAAAAGAATTTATTGTTATACTTCCTTCTTCTATGTAATCCACTGTACTAATGCAATTTGACTGTCCTGACAAGAACGGTCTTACACGACAGTACACCCTGATGCTTCCTGTTCACACAAAATTTGATGTAAAAGAAAGTTGAAGACTGCAAAATAATTGTAGCATTAAAGACTACACATATAATTAGATAATTTTACCCTTAAGGTCCTGAACTTGATTGTAAAGTTTTCGGTTTTCTTCAAGAACTCTATGGTATCCAGAAGCAGCATGAGCTAGGCCATGAACGTGTCGACCTGAAGAAAACAAGAAGGCCAAATTGGAAAACGAACAAGATATTTTCTTATATATTCCAAGTTCAAAGAGTCATAAAGTACGTGAAATTGCAATCTAACCTAGATTTTGAACTTCTTGCTGAAACTTCAGCTGCATGAACTGGATTCCAGCTTTTGTGGCTGTAAGAGTTTGCTTTAGATCCTACAATAATATTTTACTAAATGATAATCCGCTCAAGAAATCCAATGTTGTGAAAATAATAAGTAGGTATCCTCTAAAATGCTTACATTGACATCTGTCTGTTGTTTATCCACTATCATTTGCTGCTTCAAGTTTACCTTGGTGCAATCATCTTTCTTCACTAAGGTGTTATTTGTCTTTTCATCCACTCCCTTTCTTCCACTATTAGCTTGATCTAATAGCCGGTTATACCCATCCGAAACAGTTAAATGTTCTGGACTTGTTTTAACCTGTTAAACAAACAGATTGTTGTACAATATAAAATCAGACACAGATTTTCCCCAATTGTCAGGTCCAATGTAAGAAGTCACAAGTAGTTACACATATACATATGTAATAAACTTCATACCGGTCCATTGAAAATGACCAGAACGAATGGATCAAGAGGGCAAGAAATTAAAGATGCAAATGTAGAAAAGGGGCCAACCTGTTGGATTTGGTTTCCAATGCGCTGTTCAAACTCTTCCACAAGATTATTTAATACAGACTCCAAAAGCTGCAGTAAAAGAAGAGAAATTTATAATCTATGCAAGCACATTACAGAATAGCTATGTAGAGACTTTATATGTTCAATTGAAGAAACTAAACAAAATTTATGAGCCCCAGCCACTATTTGTCTTTGTAAGTGCATTGAATGACATGATGCTTTCCACTGGAAACAACATTCAAAAGAACAAGTATGTAGCTGAGGATGTTGGATCTTAGTTAACTTACAATTGGGACTTCATGTGGCTTCTTATCTAACAGAACAGTACGAATGAGCATATTCAAAGAACCATGCTGCACAAAGGAGAATACAAGAATGAATACGATGTTTCGATATTGATGAAGTGAAAATAAAAATAAAAACAATCAGAAGGATCACCAACCCCTTTGTTGGATACAGTGTCAGTGGTAAAACCATTTGAGAATTTTTCATTTAGTGAGGAGGTTCTTGACAGAGAATTGGTGAATGGCTCCGAGTTTTTCCGCACAAACTGTTTCGCTGGATGCCATCGGCTTTGCATTTCCTCCAAATTTCCAAACACCAATGCTTCCAGCCTGTTTCCAGTCACTGAATGACTTAAGCGCCAAAATGCAGTTAACGATTCTTGATGTCTTCCTCCTGGAAAATCATTAACATGATCATCAGAGTCCAGTGGATTATAGATGCAAAAAGCTACATGTAAATCACACAAAAATTGAACAAGTGCACAAAAATTCCCTTTTTCCCCAATCACAAATATACCCACTTGTTCCAGATCAGAAGCCTCAAAAGTAGGAATTCCCATCTCTTGAACAGCTACAAGAAAATTCCTCACGT
This sequence comes from Gentiana macrophylla, assembly GCA_026214975.1. Lineage (NCBI taxonomy): Eukaryota > Viridiplantae > Streptophyta > Magnoliopsida > Gentianales > Gentianaceae > Gentiana > Gentiana macrophylla. Next base: position 101,409,511 of record CM047811.1, read on the forward strand.
TCTCAAAATACTGGAATGCAGACAAAGCTGCTCCATCCGGTATAAGTGCAGAATCCGATGGACCCTCAACTACCTGAATTGCTAAGACATGTAAGACATCAATTCTGAGTATGAAGAAAAACTAACTCCATCCAAAACAAACAAATTTCAGCCCCAGATGTTTATTCAAGAGCATGGTACCACATCAGTGACAATTGATTTTTTCACGGTCGATTCTAGAGCTCAAAATCAACTTTCACAATCGACCAGGTGAAATTCGATTGATTGTTTTCGGTGTGGTGTCACTAGAAACATTCTAGTGTCAGTAAAGGCGCCTTGTTCAATAGTCTTGGGGTGAAACCATTCAGTTTACCTTTGTTATAGATCCTGGTTGAACTTTATTGATTACATTGCAGAGAATTATACCACTTCTCAAGCCAAGCCTAAATTCCTCCTCAGAAGGCTCTGATGGCAGATCTTTTGCACTTACAACTCCAACCGTCTTCCTCAACCACCCACAAGCCTCGTATCTTCTCATGGCTAAAAGCACAGCAAAGACATGAATTGATATAGTGAACAATATCATGGAATTTCTAAACAAAAACTCCGTTTTTTTGTGGTTGGATAATTGATCAAACATATTTGAAGTGCCCACACAAAGATTTGGAATATATCCAGTGTCAATACAACAAAATTACGACTTAATTAAGGACGAAAACTTGAATGTACATAGTGAATTCAACCCAATTAGCGATAAATTCTCGACGCTAAAGATAAAAATTACCCGCTTCCTCTGCTCGACGGGCATCCAAATCAAGATCCCGTGATCGATTGCCGTGCTGTTGAAGAACATCCTCCACTAACGAGGCCACAGAGAACCCCAACGCACCACACTCAGCAGCCATTCCACCGTATCACACACACACACACGCACAATGACACAATACCCAACCTAGAAGCTGAACAGACACTCCAGTTTCCCAAATTGCACTATCGAATTTCTGTCGGATTTTCTTGAATTATAAACCCAAAAAAGGGTTGGTCGATAACCTACAGTGGAGAGTGATAGGCTATCCGTTGACAAGATTGGAACATACCATGCAGCTTAATAGGCAAGTTTCAAGACAACAACGGAAAAATACAGAGGAAAAGTAGAAAGAAATAATTTCAATTACAGTAATGTAATCAAAGGGTTTGCTTAGTAGATAATGCACTCTTCTAAGTAAAGATAAAGAAACAGTTCAATCGGCGAAGAATTTTGAAAAGTGATGGCCATGCTTTGCTTTTCTTTTCTTTTCTTTTCTTCTCTCTCTGTTTTCAATCTGCAGAATACTACAAAAAGCAACGTCTCTCTTGATAATATTCTTCTTCTTCCCTGTCAACTTTTTAGTTTGGTGACTATTTTTTGAAAGGAAATTCATTTCTACTTGTAACCGAGCCAGTCGTAAACCGAACCTTGCGCCGAACCTCTCGCTACACGTTATTGAACAGTTCCTGCTGCCCTTGGAGTGTGACAGCCAATGGTATAGTTAGTTTTACAAAAAAAAAATATTTAGAAATATGTAAAATGTACCCTTCATATGTTTTTTATGTAAAATGTATCATTTTGTTTTATCAACTACACACATGTAATGCATATCATTACCAACAGCTATGCATTTAATAACAATTAATATGGTATACAAAATGATACACGATAAAAGGTTGACGATGAGAACGGTATTGCAATACTACCTCCGTCCTGCACTTGTTTCATATTTGTTTTTTTCACGTAAGTTAATAAAGTTCTGCTAAAATTAAGCATGTGTTATTAATTTTGATGAGCCAAAAACGACATTTGACCGTTATTAATGCAGAGAGTAGAAAGTAGGTGATATGATATAATAAATGATGTGAAACGGTAAAAATAATAAATAATTATCTGTGAATCTAAAAACTAAATGGATTTATATTTTATGACTGACGGAGAAGTAGAAATTTTTAAGAAATAACACATTTAATACCAACTTTTTTTTCTCTCCTCAAAAATAAAAATAGCAACTTTTTCTTACATGTTTATTTTCACTTAAACGTTTATAAATTATTACGGAGTATTGATTAATGAATAACGATCCTTGCTAATTTGGTACTTTTTTACAAGTATTAATGGTTCATCAATAGTGAAAAGATATAATAAAAGCATGATTTCTAAGTTTAGTTCCAAGAATAGTATTGTTATCGTTAGAATACTTGCATCATACATGTAACATGATTTTTATGTGAAATTTCATTTAATTTGTAAAGGTATTTTGCCATTTCGTAATGACATCTCGTTTTCATTTTCTTGTGAACACTCATTTAGAGTTTTTTTTTTGCCGTAAAGAAATAGAAACCCGACTTAATAGGTTCTGAAAACTTCATAAAAGGATCTAAGATAAAGAAAGACTCAGAATCTTATATGTTTTTCGATTGTTGTTGTTTGGGTGATGTGGAGAAATATGTGGCCGATAAATATAGAAGTGTTGTGATAATTTATGTGTGATGTGATCAGAATGGTGATAATATGAAATGATTGTAGAAATTAATTTGTGTGTGATGTGATGTGATGTTCAGATAATGATAATTATTTTGAATCTATTGATTAAAATAATATTAAATATTAATTTTTAACGGGAATCCTTTTTTTTGTTTTTTTGTTTCAGACTTCTTTTTCCTAAAAAAGGGGAGGCTTTTTTGAGAGATCATTCTCTAGTTGGCTGTCGCAAATGAGAGAATAGAGCAGAGAGTCTTGAAAAAGAATTGTATGTTTCTCTATCATTAATTTGTAAAATTAATTAGACATTCTCCACTCTGACATTTTACATAAAAGAATTGGCTAGATAGCTCTCACTACTGTTGCTCTAATTAGCTTAAACATCAGAATTTCATAAAACTGATCCCCTTCAGAAAAGTCAGGCTGTTGTCACGACAGTGCTCCTTGTGACCACGACCTAGTTGAGGTTCGAATGGATTTATGACCGTGTATGTGCGTGTTATGCAGGTTAACATGCGAATTTCGAAGCGGTTAAGCAGTTGGATGCAGATTCGTTCCTATAACATAATCTTAAGGTAAAAGACTCGATCTTTTCTAGTTTTTGTTGGAACTTTAATGGTAATTTAGCTCAAACCGGGTCTAAGTGTAAGTGGCGAACAGTCCACATTAGGCTCGATTTTGAATGACTTATGGAATGAATTTCCGGGAGCTAAAACTAGTATTGGAAACTACTAAGATAGTAGTTGATGTTAAGCTTTTGAATCACTCGATTCCGATATCGGGTGAAAATTAATGCCTAAATGTAGAGTAATTTATGTGGGTGTTATAATGGAAGTGTGTTCCATTTGTGCCATATAGTTATGAAACTAAAATTGCTCACTATATAAGTGGGAGAGTTTCATAGAAGGGCAAGCCCTCTGCCAAGGCAAAGAGAATTTTGTGAAGGAGGGAGGACTTAGATGCTTGTTGGTTTCACACGCGCACGCCGCCCGGTCGCTCGGTTCGGTTCGGGCTTTGGGCTTGGCTTGGCTCAATATTAATTTTGGACCACTCAACGAAAATAATTTCGAATAAATGCCAATGAAGCATGCAATGGAAGCACCAATTCGGATAAGCTAATGCATTTGTTCGAAATGTCTCGTTGATGAACAGACAACGCTTAAGCTGCTACAATCGTCGATTTTGAAGCAGATGCAACCCACTTTTCTTCGTGAATTTCGAACATATATTTCATTCATTGCCTCATTCCTCCGCTATATAAACACCGCTTTGAATGAAAATAACAGGTGACTTTTCATACCATTACTCGCACAAATAAACATTAAACACTTGCATTGTCGAGAGATATCAAAGGCCCTATCGATTCGTTGTTTTCCTCATTCAAGTGCAAGAACCAGAAAGGTAGATTGTTGTATCTTGGGAGACGATTGCTATAAACCCGTGTGCACCATAAAGGGCAATTATGTCTTAAGGATGAGTTCTAAACTCGCCTCACCACAATAAGTTTTTGCGTTTACATTTTTCTTTCTCGCATATTTTCTTCTATGTGTTGTAGTATCATGAATATATGAATAAAGTTTTCATGTTATGTGTTCATCTTTTGGATTTATGTTTCTATAAATTGCATGTTGTTCATCTCTAAAAATTACAAACATGTACACTACTATCTATTTATCTAACAACAGTTTTGTAATCAATTCATGTTATTGTTTTTTTGTTATTCATAGACTTGATGTTGTGATTTATATTCGTAGGATTTGTGGGTTTGAAGTTCTTGATAAATTTTGAAGTACAACAAGTATTCATCTCTTGCTTCGCACAGTTCAATGGTAAAAATCCAATCTTTGCTATCTTACCTTATTGTTTTTGTTTAGGTTTCATGAAACCTCGTGTTTTGTATAGAATTGATGTCCAATTGTGTTTCATTTTGTAGGACATGCGAGATCGCAGAATAGTTGCATGTTAAAATTCGAATGACCCGACCCTAACTATTATATGGGCCCCAAAACATCACTGAAGCTTCTCAAGAAAGTGGGAGCTCGTTGAGGCGAGTCTGTTTCCTTTTCTAGGATCAAAATTCCATACAAGTCATTCCTGGTGAATCACATGCAACCCACCACCGAAAAGATTAACACGACTCAAATACGTAATTAAAAGCATGTATAAACTTAACAACACAAACTAATGCATGGGGTTCATAGAAAGATTGCCAACACTTCAGTAATGTGGATGATGATGAAAAGAGCTTTGTGGAATCCAAAATATTCCGACAAGGCCTCATCTATTCAAGGTGGTGAATCTTTTTCCAAGCATGCTTCAAGAATCTCCAAGAGATTTAGCTCTAAGAAGATCTAATCTTCTTATTTAATTTTCAATATTCAAATTAATTTACGAAAGTGCGCCCAAAAGCTTATGGAATGATTAGTTTTAGCTTTTGTTGTAAGCTTTCCTTTTATAGGCTTAATTAAGGCATCTAAGAGGATCAACATCCCATAAAAAAGGAGACTTGTTGAAAAGATGGCATTTTAAACTTAATCAAAGTTAGATGACATGTAAATACAAAACATACATGTTTTGGATTACTGTCTTGCACTCCATTAAGTTTAAAATGTGATAGACGGACTTTTAAGCTCAATTAGGCTTTCTTAATTCCCTTAGGTAAAACAATCTTACTTGATCGATTTAAGTAGGTAGCCCAATTACGAAAAGTCTTGACTAATAATTAAGTAATTAGCTCATTTAGTTAACATTTTCCTAATTAAAATTAATTGTCACTCAATTTTATACTACCTTCGTCCCAAAATGTAAGTCTGTTTTGTTTTTTTGTTTTATCTCATAATGTAAGTCCATTTAAACAATCAAGAAAGCATTTATTACATTTTTTTTTCCTTTTACCCCTTATTTATTATCCACCTACTCACTTTTCACTACTCCGCATTAATAATAGTCAAAGGTCATTTTAGACTTTTCCATCAAAATTAATTACGCATAACAAATTTAACCAACTTTCTTAATCTGTGTGAAAAACTCCAAATGGACTTAAATTTTGGGACAGAGGAAGTACATTATTTATCACATAAATAATCAATGGCTTTTATATTAAGTGATAAAAAATTCCACTTATTATATTTAAATACTTAGACTTAAGAGGCAATTGGATATGACCTAGTCGTAAAGAATATTGCACTTCCGGATGAGAACCAATATTCGATTCTTACCCACGTCCCCCAGTGTAACAAAAATCCTCTTCCTCATTCCTCAATTTCAACAGGAAAACTTGTTTTTCCTTATTCTTCGCTTATCTCATAAATGTCCATTTATTAAATCCTCGTAAAGTATTTTCCCATTTATCTGGGCACCGGTATTGCCAAGGTATTTTTTTAGCAATGCCAAGGCAAATGGTGTAATATCAAAATTAGTAATGCCAAAGCAAATAGTGTAATATCAAAAGGTAGCATAGTGTAATTAGACTTGGCATTACCAAAAATGCATTGGCAATGCCGATAGCCCATTTATCTGTAAGTGCTATCAATGTGGTTTACGAGTAGACAAGCCGGGGACCATGAGTCTATATTCAAAAATTCAAATGATTCAAATGATGACCAAACTCTTCCGTTGAATCACCCGCCTCGTTAATTTAGGTCTCGTGTCACCAAAGAGTCGATATCGCATTCTCCCGAATATAGAACATCTTTACCCGACTACTCATGAAGTTACCAAGTGTCCCATGATAAAACCATTACTTGTGGAACCATTCACGGACGATTCAGATATATGGAGCAAGGCTTTGTTCGTGTAAGATCTCTTCATAACATCTTATCCTCAAACTACTCTTAATTCACTTAGTGACCGATATCTTTGATCATATCATAGTTTTCGCGATCAATCGCTTCAATAATTAACAACCGAGGGAACTGTCTTTCTACGTCTCGTTTTAAGGAAGCAGTGGACTTCATCTTTGTGACTTACATTCCCGACTACCAATCCATGAGTGATGCCAAAAAGGTCAAAATTAAGGAAACGTCATTGAGCTAGCCGTACCGCCAAATCAAATGTCACCTCTAGAAAGACATAAGTCTATAATCACAACATGATTAAGATTTAACCCATAATTTGCCATTTAATTATTCAATTAGAATCCCTCATTACGTACTTAGTATGAGATCATCATATCAAATCGGTCCAGTCTTATCCGAAGTCTTTCACATATTAGTGTAGTCATTAAGTTGTCCAACACCGATGGCTTGGATCAGTCGGTCGCCATAGCCTCAATTTAATTTCGGGCGGTCATTCATATGTATGGCCCGATAATCTTCCGAATATGTTGTCCGTAAGTATAAAGTGTATTTAAAAAATAGGTTTTTGCCGATAAGGACAGAATAATTTGATTATTAGGATCCAAGGAAACTGAATATTAGAAAGGACAAAACATGTGTATTTTCCCCAATATACCCTTTTTTTGAAAATCCACCAATTCCAAATGGGATGACAAGGCCACCGTTATCTACAATTACAAGTCCTTCGCTTCGTTTCCAACCCTAATTTGCTCGCGTTCGTTCGTATTCTCCCACATCATTCAAAGCGACTCTCTTGATTTGCCGCCGTCGCCTCTTCTCCGGCTGAGGATGATCCTTCACTGGATTCCGGCAGTGACCTAGAAGAAGATGGCCAGTCAATTTAATTAATTTTTTTACTAATTAATAATCCATATCTAGTCTTTATTTGATTGTTTTCCTGTCTTCATTACTTCTTTTTTTTGAACCTTAAACCCATAAATTGAACCCATTTGATTATTACAAATCTTAAAATGCACAATCTGATTAGCGATGCTTCTGTTTCTGCTTCTATATACAAATAAAAAATCTGAAACAGGGAAGGAAAATGAATCAGAGAAGGAAAACGAAAATCAAATCAAGGATGAAACGGGGAATCGATTTAGGAAAGAAACAGGGAATCGATTTAGGAAAGAATCAGAGAAGGAAAACGAAAATCAAATCAAGGATTTGATTGAGGATGGAAACAGAAGGGATTTTCGGCTGCAACCAATGCTCCGCCCACCGCTCCGCCCAAGTCCAATTTCCGGCCAAGAAGGCAGGCTTTTTTTTTTTGTTGGGTTTAGGGTTGTTACTATTAATTTTGTAACGTTACTACATTTTTTTGATGTACTTTATCTATTTTATGGACTGTTACTACTTGTTTATTGGCCGTTACTACATTTTACTGGTCATTATTATTTCTTTTAGTCCATTATTACTTGTTTTTCGGTCGTTACGACTTGTTTATCGGGTCACATTACTTTTCATCAATGTTATTACATTTTTGGTCACATTACTTGTTTTTTTTATCATTATTGACTTGTTTATGGGATGTTACTACTTGTATATTGGCCGTTATTATATTTACTGGTCACATTACTTGTTTTTAAAATACATTACTACATTTCCATTGGATGTAGGCCTATAAACGAGCCGAACCCTGGAGTAGTTCGGCTCGGCTCGAACATGTTCGAATACATGGCTCGATTCGGTTCGAAATTTTCGAGCCTAAAATATTAGGATTCGGTTCGGCTCGAACTTAAAAAAAAAGGGAAAAATATTCGGTACTATTCGGCTCGAACAGTTCGAACATGTTCGGTCCGAAAATTCAAAAATACCCAATAAATAATTCTAGTTCAAAAATACATGTCCAAAACCAAAATAATACATTACATGTCCCAAAATATAACATAACATATCCAAAATGTTCAAGGCCCTATTCCAAAATATAACATAACATGTCCAAAAATACATTGCAACTCTACGAGCCGAACATGTTCGAACATGTTCGGCTCGTTTGTCCGAATACCAATTTCCAATGCCCTATTCTACGTTTGATGATACGAGCCGAGCCCCGAACCGAACTTTTTCGAGCCGAACACGCCGAATCGAATCGAACTTTAAGGCTCACTTACAGGCCTAATTGGATGTTACGACATTTTATGGGCTGTTACTACTTATTTTCGTTGCTGTTACTACATTTTATATAGTGTTACTACGTGTTTAATGTGTAAAAGGGTATTTTTGTCCATTTATTATGAATTTGTCCTTTCTAATCACGTAGCATGTAGTAACGTCCTTCTGGACCCATTTATGATTTTTTTTGTCCTTATAGCCCCTTCCCCCTTTAAAAATCCCTTAATACTTAACGATCGTGTGTGACATCTAGCAATGTGTCAAGACCTCATTGTCGGAACGAGTCAAGTGCTCATCGACTACAACCTTTCATGTGAAACGGTTCATGTATAAATATGTCCTTTTGCATAATCCATATAGTCGTTTCGAAAGTGTCATACATCAACAACTATTTCTTGTATCGCGAAATATAATATTCTCTCAAAATGAACACTTCATTCCCACTTTGTAAACATTCTGAAAATAAAACAATCTCTTATAAGATGGCCATTTCCGGATTTTCATTTCAACCAGTAGGAAACGTGAATCATGGACGATCGACATAAATCTTGTGCATGCTTCGACATCACACCCAATCATCACCGTGATCGCCCCACAACAAAGGGAAACTTCAATAGTGTCAAAGCGGAACAATCCACGTGGTGATTTTATGACGAGCTCGACTAAAGATAATTATACAACCGCCGCATAATAACGACAACTTAAGTAGATAAGCGGGTCATCCAACATATGTATTTTTACAGTATATGTCCACGTACAGTCTATGTGTCGCTACACTTTGATAGATGAGAGCTATTACTATCTTCACAAGAAATGTAAGCCATCTTATACCCGTTAGTCTATCCGTAATAATAATATTCCATTTATAATACATACGACTAGGAAGATTCAAGGATTAAACCATTTTCTCTATCACGATTTAATTTTAGGGACGTTATTATATACAATATTTAAATTGGTTTGCTAAACAAACAACTATATAATAACATAGATGTCATTTATTATATGCATAAATGTAAAAGCGCGGTAGAAATGAACCGTTCCGGTCGGATCCGGTCCACACCATTATGTTATGATGACTCAGGTCTAAGGATAATTACACAACTATCACGGACATGTGACACTTAATCATATAGAGTAATAATACGAGAACAACTGTTGTATCATAACGAGTGACGTAACGGTCGTTTGCACTGTTGATCCTGATGAGTTTACATCATTATCAATTTAGACTCATCATAATCAACGGTAATGATGACCGTTGAGACACAATAGTTGTACTCATATCATTAATTAATAATGTAAGTGGTTATCTGACGTACATCAACCACATTCCAAGTGTCCCCACACTTTGATAGATGCAATCTATTATTATTTAAACGAGATAGAAAACATTTAATATTTATTAGTCTAACCATACTATTAATGTCTTATTTAATAATACACATGACTAGAGTTTTTTAAGGATTAAACCAATTACTGTAACTCCAAATCTCATTAATCATAATCAACATCATAATTTCTCTATCACGGTTAAACCCTATGGACGTTGTCATATAAATATTAACTTTATTTATTAAATAAACAATTATATAATAACAAAATTGTTATTATTAATAATAATAATAAGGCTACAAAAACATAATATACGATAAATGACCTAACTCGATTGGGTTTAAGGTACTAAACTAATAGAATCTGCAATTTAGGCTTTGAGAAGATGATCACCGGTTGAAATTGTTGCAAGTATGCCTGTAAAACGAACAAGTCGTTAGGGGTTCTGGACTTCTATATCGGGGAAAACCCTCGGACGCTAAGTCAATGATTTGATAGTGAGTGAGTATTTCAAGTATATAATTGCGTATAATAACAAGTAAAGATCATACAATGCATGAGAAGAATATGGCCCATTTATATAGTACGTGTTCAATGGTGGAAGTTATGATCCAGTCTCTGGTGATTGTGTGTGTGAGAAGAGTTTGTCAGATTGATTGTAGGTTGATGCCAAATGCATGTAGAGCAAGAGGTTGCATGTGGCATGGGAGAACACGCGTCATGCCTGCTATAAGAAGTATAAGGGAGGGTCTGCTCAAGGTCTTTTGAAGGAGCTTTTATGCCGAGCTCTGGATACTAGTGCTGAGCTCTTGATACTTGGACAATAATTATGGCTAATGATCATGAGAGATCAACTCAGACCGTACTTGGAGGCACTGGCGAATCCAGAAAATTTATACAGCGAGGTCTAAAATCGTTTTTAAGAATGAAAAAAAATAGCGGGGTCTATAAAAAAGTTTAAAAATAAAACATAACTTTTTTTTTTGTTTTAGATGGGTCTGTGCACCCCGTATTGGATAATGCGGCTATGCCACTGCTCGAAAGTGGACTTATGTTCATGGTTTAGCTGGATGAATGTCATGTATACGGCAATCAATCTCAATCATATCATTAAAAATGTACTACCTCCATCCGTAAATGTGACTCCGTTTATCTATTTAAATTTGACTCATAATACAACTCCGTTTAGAATACTAATAGAGTATTTATTACACTTTTATCCTTTTTACCTCTATTTTAGAACTATTACATTAATTAGATTCAAAAAGTATTCTAGATTTTTATGATTAAAATTAACAACATTTAACAACTTTTTTTAATTAGTGTGTAAAAATTTAAAAGGACCTATATTTTAAAATGTAGCCGGTAGAATATGACATAAGCATTAACAGCAAATGATGTAACTTGTCTATTGACAAACTCTGTCTTTGGCTTCAAGTAACGTTCTAAAAATTCAAATTTGCGGTCTGGAAACGAAGCTGCGGCTCGGATATTGGTCGGGGCCTACGGGAGCGTGCACGTTTGTTTGCACTTTCTACTTAACTCCCCGTTATATTTGTCAATTGCCGGCAACGATGAGACGGAGACAAGTGTCACTCAGTTATAATGTGTTTTTTTTTTTTTTTGAGGGGTGTAATGTTTTTTTTTTTTTTTTTTTTTGGGGACAGTTATAATGTTTTAGTGTATAAAACAGTAACTTACAAAAAAAAATTGTATAAAACAGTAGTATTTTCATTTAAAATAATAAATAATGTCATGTATTGTTTGAAAATACATGTTTATTATTTAATCAATTTTTTTTCGCTAAAAGTTCTCAGATGTAACTCAGGCTCCGACTAATCCCGTGCTCAAGTTCGGCCAGGGTTGTCATGCAGATCACTTCTACTCGGGGATAAAGCGCACCAAAAAGCTATTTCAACATGACACATCAGAGGAGAATCGAACCGGTGACTCCCTAGGCATTCTCAAGTCACTTACCACTTGAGACTATAAGATGAAACCACTTTCTAAATTTACAACATGTGTAAAAAAATAAAAATCCAACTTGTGTGAAATCTTTTAACATGTTCTTTTATTTAATAACTCACCTCACATAAACATTAAAAAGGATCACATTTTCTTAAACTATTTATGGTAAAGATCTAAAGTCGTGATAAATCACCTAATTGCGTTAATAACCACATTTACTTTGATAGAACTAAAGATATTACACGAGAGTCTCCTAAAAGCAATTTTTATGTTCATTACATATTCAATTATAAAAATACGATAACATAACATGGTTGATATGTAGGAATACACTACTCAATTCGGACTAGCCGTTGTGGCTTGTCCCCTCATGAGTGTGTTTGACGTTTTATTTTGTTGGCTACATATGGCCACATATGAATGTTATCAAACAGTTACATTTGAGCGTTTATTTTATTTATTTTTATCATTATTATTTGTTTGTGTGTGAATGAGTTATGGTCATTTGTGTCTTGCTATAAAAACAATTCATCTTTACCGTAATCAATTTAGTAGCTTTTGTGCTCATTTTGACCTTGTCTTTCTTTCATCTTCTTTTACCTCGAAGGGTGCTTGAAGGCTATATTGATCAATCGAGAAATGCTAAAAAGGATACATTAATTTATTTTGTTATAAATGTAACGTCCACGTATGGGATCATCGAGTCTTATCAGGAAGCGGAGCGTTCGACGCGTGACATTTGTAGAAAGTAAACCCTAAATCCCACGTAAGTCTCGTGTCATGTCGAGTATTTAAAGATTCGCGGAAGGAAACAAGCTGAAGACTTGGAAAATAGACCCTCGGGGTCTTCCAAAATAACCATCATTGAGAGAACAACTGCTGCCAAACTAAATCATAAATAACTAAAAACAAAACTATTACCCTTTGCAACTGTCTGAAAAAGAAGGAACAACAACAAAAAGAAACTAGAACATAAACAACTTCATTGCTCCATCCTAAGCTAGCACTCCAAGCTCGTCGTCAAACTCATCATGTACCTGCAATCTTCTTATTCCAAATAAAGGAGTGAGCATTAGCTAGATGCTCAGTAAGGAGAAAGAATATCAAAAGGGAGATTCATGGTTGTCAGATGCCAGGAGACACGACATGAATCTACTTATCCAATTATGAAACAATTGAATATAAACTTAAAACGTTTAGAATACTACTTTTTAAACATAACTTGAAGCATAAAAAAAGCCATTTTTAAAACGGTTACTTAACAATGCATAGGAAACATGTCTACTTACTAAATTAGTTTATCTTGCACGTACTTGTTTGTTACATTAATTACTTGATCAAACTTACGTAAGCTATCTACTAACCCATACTTTACTTGTCCTCTAACTGTAGCATGTTCGTGTCTTGTCTATCATGTTCATGTCTCTTACTGACTTAGCATAATCATATTCTTGTCGTGTCCTGTATTGTCATACATATTCATGTCATGTTCATGTTGCAACTTTGGGTAATACGACTAGCACATCCCCACGTGACACGTAGGATCACAGTACTCTTGTAATACATCGTCTTGGAAACGACAGGGGGTAATAACCAACCATACATCCAAACACGACCCGTGAGTCGGTCGCAGTGCTCTTGTAACACATTACGGTTATATACATTTAGCGTGTAAAACACATAGGAGCACATAAAGCACATAAGATAATGCTTAATACCATATCTAGTCTACGAGAAACATACCAAAGCATAACAACGCCGAACTCCCATCCTATCTCCACTACTCGTAACTTAAATGCATAAAACATTTTACATAAAAGTAACTACAAAACAAAATAACATTCTTAAAACATAGTCGGGCAAGTACCCGGCAACACATAATTATGTCTAGTCTCGTGCAGTTTTATTTAACAATATTAAAACAACTTAAAGGTTCAATCTTTAAATTAAAAATGGAACCTTTTGATAAGAAGAACTCCTTACCTTTAGACGAGCCAAACCCAACCAACAAAATAACTACGATTAGCCTTCGAAACCTCAAGAACCTACAAACACCGAAACCCTAATTTCAAAGCCAAGAACCAAAACTTAACAATATCAATCTCTGAATTAACGATGGACTACGATAATTACCTTTTTTAGAAGAAACACGATCCAAAACTGATCCTGAATCAGGATCTGCCTTGAAACTGAGTCTCTGATCTGCAGACACGTCCTGGACAAGTTCGGACGCGTCCTGGACACCAAAACTGGGTCGCTGAACCGAGAGCATGTTAGGAAATCTATGCGGGAATGCAACGGAATTCAAAATTTTATTTTCTTTAACCAGGATCGACTTCGTTTAAGCAATAAACAAAAAAGTAGTAGACGGTGGTTACCTTGCTTGATCTAAAAGATCGACGCTTTGACCGTCTAAGGAGAGTAGTGATGCACGGAGCCACTCAACCATTCGGCCTCTACATGTTGGAAAGGTGTCCTAAACCCAATCGGGTTGGACCGGATCCGATCGGGTCGGGTCATTTACAGTCTATTTAGTTCATGTAATAACTTTATTATGATTAATAAAAGCACTTATGTTATTATATATTGTTTATCTTCATATTATTTGTTGTATATATATAGTAACGTCCCTAGTATCAAACTGTGATAGAGAAACCATGATAGTGATTATGGTTGATGAGATCTCTAATCATTCTAACAAGTTTGGTACTTAAATGTCTCTAGTCTTATGTACTGTCAAATGGGACATTGATAGTATAATCAGACTAGCACGTATTTGATAACTTTTATCTTATAGAAGGTAGGGATAGATCTCATCTATCGAAGTGTAGAGACACTTGGACTGTACGTGGACGTGTATTAGAGAATGCGTACGTTAGACTGACCCACTTACATTAAGTGTCACACTATGTGGCGGTTGTGTAATTATCCTTTGGACCGAGTCTTCATGGCATCACGGAGTGGATTGTCATGCTTTGACACTTTGAGATTTCCCCCCCAGCCAGCGGGCGATCATGCGGTAGTGATTGTGTATGATATTGAAGCGTCGCGGAGTATACACGATTGGTCGTCCGGGAATCGCGTATCCTATGATTGGGATCGAATATCCGAAATGGCCTTCTTATAAGGAATGTCTAGCTCTCAAGAATCTTTACAAAGTGGGAGTAAATGTGTTATTCCGAGAGAGCATGATATCCAGATTATAAGATACGATCGTTAATGTATTGACACTCGAGATACGATCGTATGGATATTATTACAGTGATAGGATTGTAAGTTACACGGTAACTGCTTCACATTAAAGGTAGTAGTCATTGCTTTTGACTCTTCCGATGATTGGGGGTCACGATGTGTTGCTAGACGCTATCCCGTGATCGTTAGGCATGAAGGGCATTTTAGTAAATTGCACATATGAACATCGAGTCGGATTAAAATGCGGTTATAGTTGATAACCAAATAACGAAAGTTTATCTCTAGACTATAAAGGTTATAGTGGTAAATTGATATGTTAGTATTTATTTATTATGAATAAATAAAATACAAGATATTAATTATATACAAATTATATTAATTAAATAATATTCCGGAAGTCAATTTGTTGACTATAGGGGCGCCAAATACATTTGATTTGTATAAGATCTTTGGAATGTGCACTTTAATTAATAAAATTACCATAATATTAATATAAGATATTAATTGATTTTGGAAAAATAGATTTATGGTAATAAGATAAATATAATCAATATAAGATATTGACAATATTAATTATAATAATAAAATAGATAAATCAATCTAGAATATTTTCCTTATTTTATTGGGAAACTGTTTTCTTCTCCTACACACATATGGGGCGCCGCCTTTAGCTATAAATAAGAAGTGGGTGTCAAGCTCTTTTGTACATCACAATTGCAAGAGCTCATTGTTCTTATGTAAAATAGAGAGCATCCTATAGTGAGTTTGTGAGAGAGGAAAAAGGTGATCGGCCTTTTCTAAGTGTCAATCTCACGGCAAGTGTACCGGGTCAATCAGAGCCTAGAATTGGTGAGTCAAGGTCGTATCCACGGGGAATGCAGTCGAGTACCAAAGTCGGTCTCGTCCCTACTTCAGTCAACACAATAATTGAACGTGGTGATTTGTCAGATCACCGGTTCTAACAACTAAATAAACATAAGAGAAAAGATTTTAAACTACGAAAAACAAGATAGCCGAGCTATGATCCAACCAACTACTCTCTAACCCTAACTCGTTTCCGGAAGTGTTTCGACAAACTCTAATGTTCTCGGCATCGTTGAAGGGTGTCGTCTCCTGTTTCCGAAAATAGACATTAATTCAATAATCTACCCTCTTATGTTAGGTTCAATAGTCCGCCTCGTTGTCACTCAAAAGGTGTCGTTTCCTAATTCCGAGTATAGACATTAATTCAATAATCTACCCTCCTATGTCAGGTTCAACAGTCCACTGACCGGATTTAACTAACCCGACACGGTCTACGTTTCCTTGACCACATTGCAAGATTGAGCTTATTGTTTTCACATTTTCTGATATGGTGTGGGGTGGTGGAGTGGCGTATCTTTCGAGTGGTGTCGGTAAAAATGAGTATATCCCGGAGGAGGTGGAATGTTATGGCTTTTCGGCCTTTGATCGTTTTTGTGGTTTTGAAAGAAAGAAAAAAGAGGAAAAAAGAGAAGAAAAGAAAACAGAAAAAGAAAAAAAAGAAAAAAAAAGTTGTATATATATATAAGAGTTCTTGGAATGCCAATTTTTTTTGGGGTTTGATTTTTGTTGTGTTAATGTTGGTGAAGAGGTACTTCTTCTAATCTAGTACGGAGAAGGAGATGTTGTTGTATTCTATAGCGGTTTGTTCCTGGTTGACAAGCTTAGGTATGAACTAGACCTGGATATGACGTATGTCTCCAGCTTGTGGAATGATGAGGAGAAGTGGAAGGTTGGATGAATTATAGGTTGAAACTCGGTTGATGGTTTGTACTATTCAGGCGAGCATCCTTATAAGGAGTTGAGTCTTCCGTCGCTACGAAGGGAAGAGCTTCGGTTTTAGTGTTCGATGTTCGGTAAAGCTCACTTGCACTTTCTACTTTCTATTTTATCGTAAATATCCCTCTCGTTAGCCCCGACCCTAGCTTAACATTACAACCTATCAAGTCCTACCGACCTACTAGACTTTGATTGACCTTGATTAGTGGAGATGTTTACGACGTATAAGCCTATGGTGTAACCTCGGTAAATTATACGTCTATAATCAAAACCGGTCATTGGTGATAAATGTCGAAGAAGAAGCTATACACACACATTCTTTTCTTAATACAAGGTTGAACTTAAATCTTATGCATTTGTGTCATTTACTTGTGTTTTACCATTTCAATTCTTTTAGACTTGATGTATGATATCAATGTTGACTCCATCTTTATTTTTTAATCGCTAATTTTTGCTCGAGGGCGAGCAAACGCTAAGTAGGGGGTAGTTGATGAGAGTCAAATTGACTATCATTTACTATGTGATTATACCCCGTTTATACCTCATTTTATATGTTTCCGGGGACATTTGGTTGTATTTTGATGTATTTACACCTTGGTTATCATTTCGGGACCTAGGACGTAAAGTCCGGGATTCTCGGTCTTTTTCGGTGTAATTTACTATACTCTCGGTCACTCTAGTGTCCTGTAGGGATTATGTGTGGTATTTGTTGTGATTTTGTACAGGACTTAGGTGTTTGAGATGTCCGCAAGGTGAGATACGAGGATTGGAACGTGTGGCCGAAGTTTAAACGTTCAAACGGATCAAAACGCGGTGGTACTACAACCATACCTTCCATTGATCTGTATTTTGATCCACCTTAGAGGCATTTTATGGGCTGGACATCGTCATGAAAGTTGTATACAATTTCATTAGCTTTCAAACGGATTTTGAATCACTCGAGTTGGAGGTCTACACACAAAGTTATGGCTGTTTTTCTGAGGGTGTGTCACCATAGGCGGCCGCCTGTCACCATAGGCGCCCGCCTGTGAAGCCCCTTTTCAAGCAAAAACTTGCTGAACCGTTTTCTTCATGGAATTTTTATGACAGGCGGCCGCCTAACAGTCCAAATCTGAAAAACACTTTAAATACCCCCTCATTTTGATCTAGATGGAGACTCTCCCTTTTTAGGTCGATTTTTCTGCGTTTTTCTTCATCTTTCCTTATATTAGATTAGTTTATAGGTATATTAGCTTAGATTAGTTGTAGATCGTTGTAATCCGGAGGATCTCGGTGATAGCTTGACGCGTTATTGACGGGATTTCGCTCGGAGATTCGATTTTCTACGGCATATTATATTTTGTATTTCAATTTCATTTCTTGTTCTTGCTTTCGATCTTTGTTTTTGTTAACTTTTATTGTTGTTTCCTTACACTTTGCTTAGTATAATGAGTAGGTAATCGTTATATAGCCGAGTTATGTGATAGCCTTCGAAATCGAATCCTTAGCTCGTTGATTGAAGTGTTTTGATGTTATGATTGTTAGATTCTCGGTATTCTTATCGTTCTAGAACTTATTCTAAATGAAATTTGTCGAATTAATTACTCGATAATCGTATTTCACGTGTCTTCTTTACATATGTATTTTGCGAGAGGATACGGGAAAAGGGGTTCTAGGATCACCCTGTAAAACCGACTGAGTTGTTCAAATTCGGTTTCGTGTGTGAGTTTTATATCATTGTTAATGAGCGTCGCATAGATCGTAGACCGTGTCGGGTCAGTTAAATCTGGTCAGCGGACTGTTGAACCTGACATAAAAGGGTAGATTATTGAATTAATGTCTATACTCGGAATTAGGAAACGACACCCTTTGAGTGACAACGAGGCGGACTGTTGAACCTAACATATGAGGGTAGATTATTGAATTAATGTCTATTTTCGGAAATAGACCCTTCAACGATGCCGAGAACATTAAAGTTTGTCGAAACACTTCCGGAAACGAGTTAGGGTTAGAGAGTAGTTGGTTGGATCATAGCTCGGCTATCTTATTTTTCGTAGTTTAAAATATTTTCTCTTATGTTTATTTAGTTGTTAGAACCGGTGATCTGACAAATCACCACATTCAATTATTGTGTTGACCTGAACTAGGGACGAGACCGACTTTGGTACTCGACCAGATTCCCTGTAGGATACGACCTTGACTCACCAATTCTAGGCTCTGATTGACCCGGTACTGCTTGCCGGTGAGATTGGACACTTAGAAAAGGCCGATCAAAAGGCGGTCCAAAGCAACCGGAGTTTTCCAATAGCAATCAAGGAGGATTCGGTGAGGAGTTCGTGTGTATTAGCGATAGAGGCCGGACACGTGGAGGGCTTGCGCCGACTATACTACTCTCCGTTGACGGTCAAAGCGGCGATCTTATAGATCATTAAGGTATAACCGGCAAACTACTTAACGTGTTTATTGCATTAAACGAAGAACGATCTAGAAAAAGGAAATCAAATTTTAAATTCGGTGCGTTAAACTAGTGATTCCCTAACAGTGGTATCGGAGCCAGACTTCGAGCTTAAGCAATAAGCACAATTTAATTGCGTAGTAATTAATCGATAGATGCAAGATTTAAATCACGATACAGTTAACACAAAAAAAGGAAACGATTGGAGGGCTCAGCCGAGTGGTGGCGGCCACCCTCCTCTGCGGCGGCGGCGGCTCTAAGGCTTCCGTCGTCGGCTGTCCTCTTCCAACGGGGAGATCGACCCTTTTCGTTTTGTGATATTTATTGTGCATAGATATCTCGTTTGTTTAGTTGTGTCGTATGGAAAACCAATGGTTCAAATAGTTTGGGCCATTGGGAACCATAGTGGCATATTAACCAAAATATTGGCCTTTACAAATTTTGATTTGGAATAGGCCAGCCTTTCAAATATTTGATTTGTAAAAGTTTTAGGCTTGGCCACTTCCAAAATTTTGATTTTGGAAAGTGGCCAGGCCTAAACAAAAAACAATTGGCCTTTTTCAAATATTTGGTTTGGAATAGGCGTAGGCCCTTTTCAAATATTTGATTTGTAAAAGATCTAGGCCTAGACCACTTCCAATATTTTGATTTTGAAAAGTGGCCAGGTTTAAACCAAATTTGGTTTAGGAAGATGCCTTTTGGTTTAGGAAACCAAATGTATCCTTTTTTATTAAGAATCAAAAGGAAAGGAAATAAATTGGAGACTTTATAATTTTAATTTTATTTTGAATAGTTCAAATTTAATAAAATTGAAATTAAAATCGATTTAAAAATTAAATGTTAATTTTATTTTCAATTAAGTCAAATAATTAATTAAAATTTATTTAATTATTTGATGTGATAAAATAAGACGATAAGTAGTTAAAATTAGAATTTAATCTTTTTCATAAGATAAAATTGTATGGATTAGATGTGTAGATATAATGTGATTATATGGATGCGATTGATCGCTGACTCAACCAATAGGATAGATGAGAATGTTTTCTTTATGTTGGTTTTGAAATTGTCCTAGCCGTTATGAAGAACGTGGCCTAGTTTTTTTTTTTGTATTTATCCCATTCTCGTTAGCTCCCCCCGTGTGCGGCGGGTGTAATTATTTATTAGATAAGTTATTATGTAACAAGAATGGAGCAAGAAGATGAAGACCAAAGAGAGATAAAGAACCCATTGGCGTACAACAATAAAGATCCTATTCGCGGTTGCAGACACCCTTAGTTTGTGACCCGCGGTTTCGTCAGTTTGTATTCTAAACCGCACATAGGAAAAGTCCATGATCATACCGGTTATTTTGTGCGCGGAATGTTGTGTATGTTTTACTTTATATGATATCGTAGTAATATGCACATAGTAGATGAGACCATAATCAAACAAAATTAATTAAGTGAATTAATTTAAAATTATTCCCACGCCAAAAATCGAGCCAAAATTGTCTCCCAATATTATAATGACGGTGAAGAGCCCTTGTTCGGATCCAACTGATCGGCCCTCATCGGGAGTTGACCTACCATGGGTATATCGTTATTATCGAGATATGATCGTCACGAGGTCTCATGAATATTTGGTTACGACTCGACTAAACTTTTGCAGTGATTGGCCCTCGTCAGGACCGTCTGATTTTAGAGACAAGGGGTTGACTATCGCATAGAGATGTGAAACGTCAAAGAGTTGACTAGTCAGCCACTGGGAGCCGCATACGATGCGACTGGTAGGAGTACCTACCTTTCAAAATTATTTTGATTGATCGGCCCTCGTTGGGAATCAAGATAACTAGATGGGATCCCAGCCACTAAAGAATTAATTAAATTCTTGAAAGCCAATTGAGAATAGTAGGCTAGTGGGAGTAAAACCTTATAAAATTTTTAAGTGCAAATTTAGGGTTTTTAAATACATGAGCTTTTACTTATTCTATCTTTATTTATTGTTGTAGAAAATGTCAAACAAATTGAACCTTCGTTTTATCATCGACAATAAACTTGACGAAACTAATTTTCTCGATTGGGAAAGAAACCTCAAAATCGTTTTGAGGCATGAGAAGATTGGCTATGTCTTGGGCGAGGCCTACCGGAAACGCTTCTTTGAGGGTTCATTTGCGGATCTTTGTCGAGAAGTATAACAAGCAATTGTTTTGGCAAGATCGATGCTACATGTATCATGCTTGCTTACATGACACTGAAGCTGCAGAAACAACATGAGTTTATGGACGCTACACAATCATGGTCCACCTAAATGAACTCTATGCTTCTCATCCTCTCGACCGAGAGGCACGAGGTCTCGAAGGCCCTGTTTAGTTGTAAGATGGCATCTGGGATCGCTTTGTGGGGTCACACGTGCTTAAGATGATCGGGTACATAGAGAGGCTTGGGAAGCCTGGGCCTGGTGGAATGAGAGTTAAGTATTGACTTAATTCTACGATCTCTACCGATTCATTCTCATGATTCGTGATGAATTATCACATGAACAAGATAGATTGCTCCTCTTGCGGAGTTATTGAACATGTTGAAAGCTCTTTGAGGGCACCGTGGGAAGGAAAGCAAGTGTTCTTTGGTTACTTCTAGCAAGGGCAAGGCCAAAGCCAGAAAAAGTCCAAGAAGGCGAAGGTTGCACGAAGCCAACGCCTAAGATAGCAAAAGACAAATCCAAGGATGCTTGCTTCCATTGCGGTGAGACCGGACATTGGAGGAGAAACTGCAAAGGCTTCTTGAGTACCAAGAAGAAGAATTCTGATGCTTCGACTTCAGGTATATTTGTGATTGAGATCAACATTACTTCTTCTAAGTCTAACCACTGGGTATTAGATATTGGTTGTGGTTCTCATATTTGTACGAATATGCAGGCACTAAGAAGAACTAGAGAGCTAAGGAAAGGAGAGGTGGACCTCTGCTGCGTTGGAAATGGAGCAAGTGTTCTTTGCACTAGCCGTAGGAGTTTATTTTCTTTCATTGCCCGGTGGGCTAGTACTTGAACTTAATAACTGTTATTTTGTTCCTGCTCTTACAAAGAGCATTATTTCAATTTCCGCATTAGATGTTGATGGATTTTCATTTACGTTTGAAAATAAATGTTGTTCTTTTTCACGTGATGGAATTTTTTATGGTACTGGCATACTTAGCAACGGTCTCCACATATTAGATATGAATGTTGACGTACTTAATATAAATAACAAGAAAGCCAAGACAAATGACTTGAATGAATCCTACTTATGGCATTGTAGACTTGGCCATATAAATAAGAATCGTATTTCCAAACTCCATAAAGATGGAATGTTGGATCAATTCGATTATGAATCGTTTGATACATGCGAAGCTTGTTTACTTGGTAAGATGACAAAGTCACCTTTTAGTAGCAAAGGGATAAGATCCAATGAATTGCTTGAGCTCATACATACTGATGTATGTGGCCCAATGTCAATTCAAGCCAAAGGAGGATACTCCTATTTTATCACTTTCACTGATGACCATTCCCGTTATGGTTATATATACTTAATGAAGTATAAGTCTGAAGCCTTCGAAAAGTTCAAGGAATTCAGAAATGAAGTGGAGAAACAACTAGGTAAAGAAATCAAAACACTTTGATCTGATCGAGGCGGAGAATAACTAGATGGAGAGTTTCAAGATTATTTGAAAGAGAATGGGATTCTACCGAATGGACTCATCCGGGACGCCCACGGATGAATGGCGTGTGCGAGAGGAGGAACCGCACCTTGTTAGACATGGTGTGATCCATGATGAGCTACGCAGATTCTCCCAAAATCATTTTAGGGTATACTCACAGAAACCGCATCCTATACACATCGAACCGAGTTCCATCAAAGGCGGTTGAATCCACACCATACGAGGTATGGCACAAGAGAAACCGAGTCTAGCATTTCTTAAACCTTGGGGTTGTCCGACTTACGTGAAGCGGATGATGCCTGACAAATTAGAGGCTAGATCTGACAAATGTCTGTTTGTGGGTTATCCTAGAGAAACTAGAGGATACCAGTTTTACCATCCTGAGGAACAAAAGGTGTTTGTTTCCAGGACTGGCCACTTTCTAGAGAAAGAGTTTATTCTGGATAGGGTCAGTGGGAGTAAGATTGATCTTGAAGAAATTCAAGAACCACTTACGGATAACAGTCAATTGATGGAAGTAGAGGACTCGCCACACACAGATGTGACATCAGCCTCTACCGTGGACACACTAGCACCTCGAAGATCTACCAAGGAACGCCGTGAACCCGAAAGGTACATTGGCGTGTATGTCATGGAAGATGATGACCCTAGAACTTATGAGGAAGTGCTATTAAGGCATGACAAAGAGAAATGGCTGGAAGCCATGAATTCTGAAATGGAATCCATGAAAGACAACCAAGTTTGGAACTTAGTTGATCCACCGAAGGAATAGTTCTATAGGGTGTAAATGGGTCTTTAAGAGAAAGACCGACATGGACTGATAACGTGACTACCTACAAGGCTAGGTTAGTGGCAAAAGGTTATAAGCAAAGACAAAGAGTTGACTATGACGAAACATTTTCACTGTTGCCATGTTAAAATCCATTAGAATTTTGCTCGCTATTGCGAGCATACCATGATTACAAAATCGCGCAGATGGATGTGAAAACAACTTTCCTTAACGAAACTGTTTGAGGAGGTGTATATGACACGACTGAGGTTTCACAACCAATGACGCCAGGATGGTATGTAAATTGCAAAGATCCATTTATGGATTAAAGCAAGCTTCTCAGAGTTGGAATCTTTGCTTTGATGAGATAATCAAATAGTTTGATTTTATCAAGAACGAAGATGAGCCCTGTGTTTACAAGAAGGTTAGTGGGAGTGCCATTGTGTTCTTAGTTCTTTATGTTGATGACATATTGCTCATAGGGAATGATGTGCCAATGTTACAATCAGTCAAAGCTTGGTTATCCAAGAACTTCTCAATGAAGGACTTGGGTGAAAGCAATTTATATTCTAGGAATCAAGATCTATAGAGATAGATCTAAAAGGTTGCTGATGTCTCGTCGTAATCCACCTATATAGACAAGATGTTGAAGAGATTCAACATGGATCATTCCAAGAAAGGATTGCTGCCCATGTCACATGGGGTCTACCTGTCGAAGGGAATGAGTCCTAAGACAGAGGAGGAAAGGGCACAAATGAGTAAGATCCCTTATGCTTCGGCAATCAGGTCTATCATGTATGCCATGTTGTACACTAGACCAGATGTCTCGTACCCTCTTAGTATGACTAGTAGGTACCAGTCCAATCCAGGTGATGGTCATTGGATTGCTGTCAAGAATATCCTCAAGTACATGAGACGTAATAGGGATATGTTCCTGGTTTTCGGGAATGATGATTTAGTTTTACGAGGTTACACAGATGCCAGTTTCCAAACTGACAAGGATGACTTTAAGTCACAATCTGGATTAGTTTTCATGCTTAACGGTGGAGCCGTGAGCTGGAAGAGTTCCAAGCAGGAGACTACTGCAGACTCTACAACGGAAGCCGAATACATAGCAGCCTCGGAGGCGGCAAAGGAAGCAGTTTGGATGAAGAAGTTCATTACTGAACTTGGTGTGGTTCCCTCCATTGAAAGTCCAGTGCCTTTATACTGTGATAATAATGGAGCAATATCTCAGTCAAAGGAACCAAGGTCTCATCAGAAGTCCAAACATGTGCTACCGCGCTATCACTTGATTAGAGAGATAGTAGATATATGAGATGTAAAGATAGAGAAAGTCCACACGGATGATAACATAGTTGATCCGTTAACCAAGGCACTGTCTCAAGCAAAGCATGAGAAACATGTTCACATGCACGGGCTTAGGCATATGGGTGATTGGATTTAGGCCAAGTGGGAGATTGTTGGAAAGGTGTCCTAAACCCAATCGGGTTGGACCGGATCCGACCGGGCCGGGTAATTTACAGTCTATTTAGTTCATGTAATAACTTTATTATGATTAATAAAAGCACTTATGTTATTATATATTGTTTATCTTCATATTATTTGATGTATATATATAGTAACGTCCCTAGTGTCAAACTCTGATAGAGAAACCATGATAGTGATTATGGTTGATGAGATCTCTAATCACTCTAACAAGTTTGGTACTTAAATGTCTCTAGTCTTATGTACTGTCAAATGGGACATTGATAGTATAATTAGACTAGCACTTATTGGATGTCTTCTATCATATAGAAGGTAGGGATAGATCTCGTCTATCAAAGTGTAGAGACACTTGGACTGTACGTGGACGTGTATTAGAGAATGCGTACGTTAGACTGACCCACTTCCATTAAGTGTCACACTATATGGCGGTTGTGTAATTATCCTTTAGACCGGAGTCATCATGGCATCACGGTGTGGATTGTCATGCTTCGACACTATTGAGATTTCCCCCAACCACGGGGCGATCATGTGGTAGTGATTGGGTATGATATTGAAGCTACATGATTGGTCGTCCCAGAATCGCGTATCCTATAATTGGGATCGAATATACGAAATGGCCTTCTTATAGGAATGTCTAGCTCTCGAGAATCTTTGCAAAGTGGGAGTAAATGTGTTATTCCAAGAGAGCATGATATCCAGATTATAAGATACGATCGTTAATGTATTGACACTAGAGATACGATCGTATGGATATTATTACAGCGATAGGATTGTAAGTTACACAGTAACTACTTCACATGAAAGGTAGTAGTCGTTGCTTTTGACTCTTCCGATGATTTGGGGTCACGGTGTGTTGCTAGACGCTATCCCGTGATCGTTAGGCATGAAGGGCATTTAGTAAATTTTACTTTGTGTCTACGGCCAACATATTCGGAAGCATATCGGGTCACACACATATGAACATCGAGTCGGATTAAAATGCTGTTATAGTTGATAATCAAATAAGGAAAGTTTATCTCTAGACTATAAAGGTTAAAGTGGTAAATTAATATGGTGATATTTATTTATTATGAATAAATAAAATACAAGATATTAATTATATACAAATTATATTAATTAAAAATATTCGGAAGTCAACTTGTTGACTATAGAAGCATACATTTGATGTGTATAATATACACTTGGATTGTGCACTTTAATTAATAAGATTGTCATAATATTAATATAAGATATTAATTGATTTTTGAAAAATAGATTTATGGTAATAAGATAAATATAATCAATATAAGATATTGGCAATATTAATTATAATAAAAGAGATAAATCAATCTAGAAGATTTTTCTTAAATTTATTGGGAAAATGTTTTCTTCTCCTATACACATATGGGGCGCCACCTTTAGCTATAAATAAGAGGTGGGTGTCAAGCTCTTTTATACATCACAATTGCAAGCGCTCATAGTTCTTGTGTAAAATAGAGAGCATCCTATAGTGAGTTTGTGAGAGAGGAAAAAGGTCGGTCTAGCAACCGGAGTTTTCCAATAGCAATCCAAGGAGGATTCTGGCGAGGAGTTCGTGTGGATTAGCGATAGAGGCCGGACATGTGGACAGCTTGCGCACTGTACTACTCTCCGTTGACGGTCAAAGCGACGATCTTATAGATCATTAAGGTATAACCGTCAAACTACTTAACGTGTTTATTGCATTAAACGAAGAACGATCTAGAAAAAAGGAAATCAAATTTTAAATTCTGCTGCGTTAAACTAGTGATTTCCTAACACTACCGGTGATCCACACGAACAGCCCGCCGGATCCCATCATGGATTGCTACTAGAAAAATCCGGTTGCTAGACCGGCATTTTCTCTCTCTCTAATCTCTCTCTAAGAAGCTCTCTATTTTTCACAAGAACTATTAGCACTTAGAATTGTGTTGTACAAAAAGAACTAGTCAACCTCTTTCTTATATAGGTGAAAGTGGCGCTCTCGTGTCCTGTCGATTAGAGAAAGCTTGCTAGAAGATAGATGAAAGAGAAAACATTTTCCTAATAAAATAAGGAAAATAAATTTGATTGATTTATCTCATTTAATATTCAATATCTTATATTAATTATATTTCCAAGATATATATTGACAATATATTATATTGAATATATCTTTATCTTATTACCATAAATCTATTTTTCCAAAAATCAATTAATATTTAATATTAATATTATGGTAATCTTATTAATTAAATTTCACAATCCAAGTGCATATTATACACTTCAAGAATGCGCCCCTTATGCCAATATTTTGGCATCCGGAATATTCTTTAATTAATGTAATGCTATGATTAATTAATTTATAAAATACATGTATATCATACACACACACACACACACACACACACACACACACACATATATATATATATATATATATATATATATATATATATATATATATCGAAATACATATCTAATATGTACATTTAATTAATCATCATAATTAATATCTTGTATTATATTTATTCATAATAAATAAATACCACCATATTAATTTACCACTATAACTTTTATAGTATGAGATAAATTCTTTCCTTATTTGGTTATCAACTATAACCACATTTTAATCCGACTTGATGTTCATATGTGTGTGACCCGATAGACTTCCGAATATGTTGTTGTAGACATAAAGTGCAAATTACGAAAATGCCCTTCATGCCTAACGATCACGGGATAGCGTCTAGCAACACACCGTGACCCCCAATCATCGGAAGAGTCAAATGCAATGACTACTACCTTTCATGTGAAAGCGATTCTTGTGTAAATAGAATCCTATCATTTGTAATAATATCCATACGGTCGTAAGTCGAAGTGTCAAACATCAACGACCGTATCTTATAATATGGATATCATGCTCTCTCGAAGTAACTCATTTTACTCCCACTTTGCAAAGATTCACGAGTAAGGCATTCCTTATAAGAAGGCCCTTTCGGATATTCACCCCTACCGATAGAGTGCACGCGATTTCGGACGACCAAACATGTATACTCCACATGCTTCAAAGATCACACTCAATCACTACCGCATGATTGTTGGGGAGATTTTGCATCATTAAAACAAAAGAAAATTTATAAAACCTATACTACCATGCAAAACTACCTCTAACCGGCCGAATACCGGGTAGTTGCTAGTAAAGTTGGATAAGCACGGGTATCGATCCTTAGGAAAAGGGATGTTGAATCTAATCTAATTAATTCTTCTTTATTAACTATTCCTAAACCTAAACTAAAGCAGAAAAGTAAAGCCTGATGGAGGATTGTTAATCCAAAGCCGGGAAGGATAAAAGCGATAAAAACATAAATAAAACTACATCTACGAAAGCGGTAAATCTATCTCTTGAACAACCATAAACAAACCATGATCAACCTCTTCCTAACAACCATCACCCCACCGAAAGAAATAAGATCAACACTCATTCATTCACAAGTTATCTTGGATTATTATCTTATCTAAAGAAGCGTTTCCTCTTCCGATTTATCACGCCATTCATTAGTTTACCTTCCGGTCTTAACTAATATCGATACAAATCAAAGATATGGATGAAAGCCTAATCTAACAACATTATCCCTCAACTTCCGTTTGTTGGAATAATAATTGTCAATCTCCCTCACGACAATCTAATGAATCTATTAACTTTCGTTATCTAAATTCGATTAACATATAACCATATAAATCATGAAAGAAAACAAGAACAACTTAATGAAATAAACACGTGAAAAATCATATCTTTCCGGTAACGGTGATATCCCTCAATTCAATTCTAAGAAAATATTGCATCGAATTAATCAAATTGTAGTCCTCTCGTAAACCTAGATATTTAACCTACGAACTTCCGTTATGTATAGATTAAAAATCTAATCTTTCCTATGGCGATCTAAACTACACCGACTTCCGTCATACGGTAGCATCAAATCATACAATCATCTTTCGATATATATTGCAAGATACAATTGAACATATAAAAGAAACAATTATAAATAAAACTTACAAAATATCCATAGAAAGGAATCAAAGTGCTGCAGAAAAAGGATTACATGGCTGCTCCATGGATGAAAGCTTCAAGCGTTCATCATGCTCGAACAAGAAGGAAAAGAACAAAATAAAAGACCTAATCTAACCCGATCACCCGAGCACAAGGCTCGGGTGATCGATCTTATAACTCTAAAGCGGCTGCATGCGTGTAATTTTCGTATGAAAAATCTGATGTAATTAGGGTTGGAATCGCAGCTGCTTTTATAGAAAAATCAAGTCGGTTGCTACTGATAAAGGTGCCGGACGCCCGTCCATAATGTCGGACGCCCGTTCACTATTTTCAGCAACAGCATCCAAACTTGTAACGCTCATATCTCGGGCCTCGTAAGTCGGAATGGAGTGATTCAAAATCCTGTAGAATCCTCTCTTCAAGCCCTACAACTATTCTCTTGAGGTCCAGAGTCAAATCGGTTGTTATCATATCAAGAACTGCGTTGCAAGGTCGTCACTACCGAATCTGATTTTCGACATTTATCTTGCTTGATTTCTTTTCCACTCGAATTTATCTCTTTAAAATCATCCTTTCCATCAACAATGTGTATCTACAATGTAGGAAAAACATACCAAAGCGTAACACAATCCTAAAATAATATAAAATCATGATTTAAACACATAAATCGCTACGTTTTGCAATTTAACCTATTAGAAACACCATTTACTCAATTAATCGATTATAAGCTCGATTTCTATGAAAAACATCCAGATATGGGGGAAATTGATATAAAACATATCCTTATAAAACGTATAAAATCACCCTTAACAACTCCCCCACACTTATCTTTTGCTCGTCCCGAGCAAAACAAAACAAAGTCAAGACTCGAGACATATAAACATCTTAGCAAATATAAAGCATATTATATAGTTTAGAGGTTCACCCAAGTGTGTGTGCATAGCCATAATAAATTTCCACTAAATCCACACTTGAAATTGATTCAAGCAAAACTAGCCAACATCCCATTTAAATTAGAATTATAAAAATGATTATAACATGCACCTCACAAAAACATACACATTCGAAAAGATAATAGGAGCATTTAAAATATTTCCGACATACTTAGAGGATAGTCCCTACAACATATCTTTCAGTTTATACTGGGGATAGTTAGAAGATAACTAAGGTTTTCAACCATCTTTTCACAATACCATTCACTAATTTTTCTTAAAGTTCAATCAATTCCACATATATAGCATATATGCCCTCATTCCCAGCAATAGGATGTTTCAGGATAACACCCTAGCTGGACTACTATCACAGAGCAAATCAGAGCTATTAACCTCATAGTGGTATAGGACATTTTGAGATAATGCCCTACCGCACTCAAATCATTGGCAGCTACTTCCGACACTTATATATATATAATTCATATTATTCATCTTAGATTGGTATACAAACCTTAAATTATATCCCTCCTATCACATTCAAACCTTCAGATATTCACAGTATGTCATACTTTAATTCTAAATACAAACTATTAAAATTTTCAAAATTAGTATGGAAGCAAAGAATCATGCGATAATCATCAAAAAAATCTCTAATCAAATGGGCATAGCTTTAAATTATAGCTCATCATTTACTATGGCACGTGAAAAATAGTGTCGGGTGAAACAACTAAATTTACTAAATATGCAAAATAATGCAAAAATGATATAAGAACTCAAATGAAGACATGCCATGCTTACTTGGGACAAAACAAAACTTTAAAATCTAGCACTTTTCATAGAAATATAAAAGTATGGCAAATGAATGTAGATATCACATAAGCTATTCCCCTCCCCCACACTTAAATTACAACATGTCCTCATGTTGTGCAGAAATAAAAAGAAAGAAAGAACTTAGCTGATTGTCGTTCGAAATTGTCAATTCTGGAAGTGATCAAGATCCAGAAATGCTTGATGAAAGCAGTAGACTGTGGACCATCCACCGGAAAACTGATATCATCTGAAACTCACAATTGCTATCGCAAAGATCCTGCACACTTGACAAACAAGGAAATATCTCGGGGACAAGGGGGAATAGAACATACAGAGCACAAAATAGAATCGCTTCAGATGGAAAAATCAAGCAGGAAAGTACAGTAACATCTAAGCGTCTAAATACGGAAGTTTGATATAAGCACAAAAGAAATAATAGCTCGGATGGAAAGATCAACACTTAAACTCAGGACATCTAAGAATAAAGCCACAGAAGCTTGTAAAATAATATAGACCACATGTGCAAACAGAAACATCAAACTCCAACTAATAATGATAGAGGATTATACATGGAAAAGAAGTCGAGAAAGATTTTTTGATTTAGCTCATCAGAGAGATGGAACATATACATGGAATATTACAAAATAGTAGGCTAGGTGCACTATATGAAAATATATTACGATGCAATCTACATGATATGCAATAAAATAATGATGGCATATGGAGAACCAACAGTAACCATCATGGAAAAAAACGAGGTAGTATTACGGAAACCGACAGTTAACTACACTCAAGAAAAATAAAAGAAAAGAGAGAAACAATGCAACTAGATGATATGCAGCTAAATGATATGCATCTAAGTGATATGTAAAAATCAAAGAAAATAAAAGAAAGAAAACTAGCCCACTCATTTGCAACACGACATGTATATAATAAACGTCTACCAAATAATGACAGGTTACGATAAACGACAGTGCTGTTCATTACATGCAATGTAGACGCGCCTTAAGACTCATCAAAGGTGATAGCATTATGGAAAACCAACAGTTAGCTATACTAAACATATATAACTCATATGGCCTAAGACGTAGCATACGGAAACCGACAGTAGCTACCCGTATGAGTTACAAAAACAACAAGGAGGCACATAAGTCTCAAAGCTTAAAAGATTCATCACAGCGGTATGTAGCATACGGAAACCGACATTAACTACTAAATAACAATAAGACCAATTTATAGCATACGAGAACCGGATAAAGAATTATAACTTGCATAGATGAATCAAGTATATAAAAATAAATCAATTATTTAACACGGATTCGTAGATGGAAAGATATAAATATGCAAGTTCAGATCATCTACGTAAAAACAATTAGCCACAGAAGCTCAAATTAAAGTATCCATATCAAATAAAGCATTGAAAATAAAATCAAGAAATTTAGAACCTGGATGAACCCGGATTTAACGCTCACTTTAGCGTCGTGAATCGGACGAACGCTCATCTTTTCAAACGCTCGTTTGCTCTTGAAAACCTCTGAGACGGGCGCTCGAATTCCAGGCACGCCCGCCTCGATCCTTCAAATCGAGCAGATTGAAACTTTTTGGACGAACGAACGTCCATCCAACCAGACGCTCGGTTACCTGCGATGTTAGAAGATCTGGACGGGCGTTCACTTACGTGAACGCCGTTCATCATCGAATTTGCACATAAAACAGCAGGAAAACACGAAACCCTAATTATCCTAAACAAAATCATCACAGCGACCTTATCACATTAAAGCACAGAGGGTCAGATTAGATAACACAAACAAGTAATTCACGTGTCATAAATCGAGTAAAAAAACTTTTGCACATTCTTAACCCAACGGTTATCGAAACACGGCAAAATAAAAAAAAACCTCAATTTATTCAACGCTACTTTTATTGAAAAACAAAAACAAAAAACACGTAACTAAATAGAAAAATTAATTCAATTAGATTCAACAAAACACCGATTCCCGGCAACGGCGCGCCTTTTGTTCGGGAGATTTTGCATCATTAAAACAAAAGAAAATTTATAAAACCTATACTACCATGCAAAACTACCTCCTAACCGGCCGAATACCGGGTAGTTGCTAGTAAAGTTGGATAAGTACGGGTATCGATCCTCAGGGAAAAGGGCTATTGAATCTAATCTAATTAATTCTTCTTTATTAACTATTCCTAAACCTAAACTAAAACAGAAAAGTAAACTGGACAGAGGATTGTTAATCCAAAGCCAGGAAGGATAAAAGCGATAAAAACATAAATAAAACTACATCTACGAAAGCGGTAAATCTATCTACTGAACAACCATAAACAAACCATGATCAACCTCTTCCCAACAACCATCACCCCACCGAAAGAAATAAGATCAACACTCATTCATTCACAAGTTATCTTGGATTATTATCTTATCTAAAGAAGCGTTTCCTCTTCCGATTTATCACGCCATTCATTAGTTTACCTTCCGGTCTTAACTAATATCGATACAAATCAAAGATATGGATGAAATCCTAATCTAACAACATTATCCCTCAACTTCCGTTTGTTGGAATAATAATTGTCAATCTCCCTCACGACAATCTAATGAATCTATTAACTTTCGTTATCTAAATTCGATTAACATATAACCATATAAATCATGAAAGAAAACAAGAACAACTTAATGAAATAAACACGTGAAAAATCATATCTTTCCGGTAACGGTGATATCCTCAATTCAATTCTAAGAAAATATTGCATCGAATTAATCAAATTGTGGTCCTCTCGTAAACCTAGATATTTAACCTACGAACTTCCGTTATGTATAGATTAAAAATCTAATCTTTCCTATGGCGATCTAAACTACACCGACTTCCGTCATACGGTAGCATCAAATCATACAATCATCTTTCGATATATATTGCAAGATACAATTGAACATAGAAAAAGAAACAATTATAAATAAAACTTACAAAATATCCATAGAAAGGAATCAAAGTGTTTGCAGAAAAAGGATTACATGGCTGCTCCATGGATGAAAGCTTCAAGCCTTCATCATGCTCGAACAAGAAGGAAAAGAACAAAATAAAAGACCTAATCTAACCCCGATCACCGAGCACAAGGCCCGGGTGATCGGCCTGAAAGCTCCTGTAAAGCGGGCTTTGTGCTGTGTAATTTTCGTATGAAAAATCTGATGTAATTAGGGTTGGAATCGCAGCTGCTTTTATAGAAAAATCAAGTCGGTTGCTACAGTAAAGGTGCCGGACGCCCGTCCATAATGTCGGACGCCCGTTCACTATTTTCAGCAACAGCATCCAAACTTGTAACGCTCATATCTCGGGCCTCGTAAGTCGGAATGGAGTGATTCAAAATCCTGTAGAATCCTCTCTTCAAGCCCTACAACTCTTCTCTTGAGGTCCAGAGTCAAATCGGTTGTTATCATATCAAGAACTGCGTTGCAAGGTCGTCACTACCCGGAATCCTGATTTTCTGACATTTATCTTGCTTGATTTCTTTTCCACTCGAATTTATCTCTTTAAAATCATCCTTTCCATCAACAATGTGTATCTACAATATAGGAAAAACATACCAAAGCGTAACACAATCCTAAAATAATATAAAATCATGATTTAAACACATAAATCGCCACGCGTTTGCAATTTAACCTATTAGAAACACCATTTACTCAATTAATCGATTATAAGCTCGATTTCTATGAAAAACATCCAGATATGGGGGAAATTGATATAAAACATATCCTTATAAAACGTATAAAATCACCCTTAACAATGATCGCCCCATGGCTAGGGGAAACCTCAATAGTGTCAAAGCATGACAATCTATACTGTGATGCCATGTAGACTCCAGTCCTAAGGATAATTACACAACCGCCACATAGTGTGACACTTAATAATGGTGTAAGTGGGTCGATCTAACGACGCATTCTCTAATACACGCCCACGTCATACCCAAGTGTCTCTACACTTCGACGAGATCTATCCCCTACCCTTAATGATGAAGACATCCAATACGTGCTAGCTTTGCTCGCACTATCAATGCCTGTTTAATTAATAGTAAATCACCTAGAGACATTTAAGTATCAAACTTATTAAAGTGATTAGAGATCTCATCAACCATAATCGCCTATCATGGTTTTCTATCACGATTTATTACTAAGGACGTCATCATATAACAATTTATAATTGGTTCTTTAAAAGAACAAATATATGAAAACAGAAAAGCCATTTAATATATGTATAAACATAAAGAAATAGTAGAAATGATCCGACCCGGTTGGGTTTAGGACACTATTTCAACAGAGCAGTGCTCGGTTTAGCGTGCTGGTTGATCCTGGACATGCTCTGAGCTGTGTGGGACATGTACTGGGCACTCTGGGACAAGTCTGGGGCACAGCAGGACGCTTTACCGAGGGGATTACTCGGTTCAGCGTGCTAGGAAGGGTGAAAACTCTGAAAACACTATTTTGATGAAGTCTACGGCTCCTTGGAGCTTTTTTATAGATTTTTCAGGGCTTAGGTCGGTTTTCCAAAGACTTGGAGGAAAAGAAAAGCTAAAAAGAAAAGAAAAAGGAAATGAAATTTTGAATGGACTAAAATACCCTTACAAAGAGGTGAGGGGATTTACAATAAATGTTCAATTTTATTTTTATTTATTCTTAATTTGGCTTTAGTCAAAAACATTGTTGACTAAATTTTCATACATTTTAAAGGCTTTTATTGACATTCTTGGGTCATATTGAAATGAAGATTTTCACTTAATCATTCTATATAAGGTGAAGTGACTTGTGGAGTAATCAGAACCAGGTTCTGATTACTCCACAAGTCACCTCATTCCATATGGAGCGACCAAGTAAAAAAAGAAATCCAGCTAAAAAATGAGCCTACATTTCA
This sequence comes from Gentiana macrophylla, assembly GCA_026214975.1. Lineage (NCBI taxonomy): Eukaryota > Viridiplantae > Streptophyta > Magnoliopsida > Gentianales > Gentianaceae > Gentiana > Gentiana macrophylla. The sequence goes on from CM047811.1 coordinate 101,445,289, forward strand.
AAATTTTGACAAGGAAAGTATGATAAATCTTGATGGCAACAACACATCAAGATATAAAAGGCATCCCGATTTCACCTGCAAGGCCAATTAAGGCAAAAGACAACAAAATCATTGAAGCAGTTAAAAGAAATATCAATCGTTAAAGCTTCAAATCAACTAGGTGAATGCATAGTTTGGACAAATGCCGATGCTTAAGCAACAACCGATATGTCAAAGAAGTCGCAACTGAAGCTGTTGAGAAACATGCTTGATATGATCCTACGATGCAGGTTGAGTCAAGCATATCCAGTCTAACAAAAAGAAAGAAAAATTACTAATGGCTCGTTTGTTTCGCATGAATAAAATGAAATGGAATAAAATGAAATGAGTGAAATGGAATAATGTGTTTGGAACATAAAAGAATGAAATGGACCAGATTAGATGACATACTGAGTGTTGGTAGGATGGCTTAAGGGCATAGGTGATATAAGGGTAAACTGGTAGGGAAAGAAAGGGTGGTGGTGGGGTAAGTATTGTATGCTAATAGTATGACCAAAAGCAGGTGATGGGATGCATGGTAAGACACAATATGGGTGAGGTGGTCGAGTGAGACAGAGTATGGTAGGGCAGAGCATGTAGGGTGGATTGAGGTAGGGTGCGGTAAGGAGGATGATGAGGCTAAGGTATGGGAAGGTAGGGAGGGGTGAGGTAGAGCCGCAATGTAGGTTGGGATAAAGTAGGATTATGCGGGTAAGGTGTGGTGATGTGAGATGGGTACGGTAAGGTGTGGTTAGGTAGATGGATAAGGTAGCGTGAGTATGATAGGACGAGGTAGTATAGCAAGGTTCAGTAGGGGTGCATGAGTGGTGGGGTATGTAAGTTAACTTGGGTAGGTTGGGTAAGGTATAAGGTGAGGTATGATATAGTAAAGTGAGCGGTTGAGTAGGGTGAGTGGTATGATAATGTGAGACGTGATGGGGTCGACTAAGGTGGTGGGGTAAGTTGATGAGGTAAGGTATTGTGGAAGGATATGATGGGTATGGTAGTGTGGATGGGTAGGGTGAGTGGATGTGGTAAAGGGTGACATGTTTTTTTTTTATATCAATTTTAATTTCATTCTATCAATATTGAAAAGTAATGAGTTAATTTTTCATATTGTTGCACTAGAATTTCATTCAATTTAATTATCTTTTGATTATTCGAACAATTGAATGTGGTAATCAAAATGCTAATTCAACACCATTACATGACAAAGGTACAACAATAATATGTATTTATGTAAAAGACCAGAGATTGATTGAACATAAAAAATATATTGTTATAGCTAAGATATCAGCATAGTCAAGTCACTAGGAAAAAGGTTTTAAGAAAGATGCACATAATAATTCTCTATGATTGTTTTCACATGGTAATGGATATTAGTGACTACACAATGGCTTGAAATTGTGAGTGGGTGGGCACGTCCATCATTACATCCTTTAATTTACATCCTTTGTTTCAGTCCAACCGATAGATATTTGTGAGTCCATTGGATACCGATTTTCGAGCATTTTAGGCGAATTTTTTGGAAAATGATACGTGCACTACACATTTATGTAGTATACAAACCACTACATGCTTGGTATTCATTGATTAAAGTGATTAATTATTTATTGTGATGGATCTCAACAAAATATGCGGTGTTGATTATATTGAATAAGATGTTGTGATAGAAAAATAGTAGATGTATCACTACTCTTTTTTTTTCTTTTCCTTTTTTGGGATTAAATACCTCATGTCTTTAATGATTTGACATACATTGGAACCCTTGCCGATGATTCTTACTATGTGCTAATTTTATTTGAGAAGTACTTTATACAAATCAATCTAAACTCATAATAAAAACAATGGCCCAGATTGAAAAACATGTGTCAACCCCTTTTCGGCCTCTTGGCCTTACGGTGGCCATCGACGGTATTCCATTCACTGGATTCGCCGATTCGAAATGAATGCTTATTCAAAGAGGTCGTTGAACGTTTATTCAGCAAAGAGCATCAGCAGGGTACTTATTCAGCAAGGAGCATCAGTAGGGTGCTGAACGCTTATCAGCTGATAGCTTCTTAGTAAAACGGTTGGAAGCGGTTGTAATCAATTAAGTTAGTTGTAACTGCCTTTCATGTAATTTAGCTAGAGGATACAGCTATATATACTAGTAGGAACATTCCTGTAACTTCAACTTTTGAGAATCAATAAAATCACAAATTCTGTTTTGTTTCCTCTTTCCGCATTTTTATTTTTCGAATTTGTTCGTGTGTTCTTCATCAGTTTGTATGAAGAACAGCTTCGAATTGTTTCAATCTCTTCATGGTATCAGAGAGTAACTTCCATTCATGTAATTCTGTGTTGATTCTTGAAAGGATCGAGAATCGTTTCTGAAAGATCTTCTACTAGTTCTTGAAGAAGATCGAAGATCATATTGTTTCCAAATCCTTGAGAGTGTTCTGATAGAATTCTTGTCAATTTTGATTGTTTTTCATCATGGAAAATCGATCAACAACAAGTCAGAGGACTGATGGGGCCAATCTTGAAGGTTCTGGTCTTGTAGTAAGTACCTCTAGTCAATATTATATACATCCTAGTGAAAATCCCTCTATTCCTTTGGTTTCTCCACCCCTTGATGCTAGAAATTACCATTCCTGGGCTCGTTCTATGACCATGATGCTTGAGACTAAAAATAAGTTAGGTTTTATTGATGGTACGATCAAGAAACTTGATATGAACGATGAGCTATATAGGATCTTGAGTCAATGTAATACCATTGTTCTTACCTAGATTATCAAGTCTGTCATTCCTGATATAGCACAAAGTGTTATGTGGATTAAGTCTGCTAGAGATATATGGTTAGAATTGGAAGACAAATTTTCAAATGTAGACTATTTCAGGGTGTCAGATTTGGTTGAAGAGGTTAATTTGATCAACAGGGTTCAATGTCAGTCACTACTTATTTTACAAAGTTGAAAGCAATATGGGATGAAATAGAAATACTGAAACTTGTTCCTCATTGTGATTGTGGACATCCTAGTGCCTGTAATATCAGTGCCAAGATGATTAGCTTCATAGAGTCTGATCATGTTATTAGATTCATGAAAGGACTGAATGATAGTTTTGCACCTGTTAGATCACATGTTTATTTGCTGACTCATTTGCCTAGTTTGAAGCAAGCCTTTTCTATGGCCATTAAGTTTGAAAGGCAAGTAGAATATGCATTGAGACATCCACAAGGATCAGATGTTATAGCCTTTGTTAATCTAGTGCAAGGACAAAATAAAATAGGTTATCAGTCATCCTCTAATCAGCAGAGATATCAAAATCCATCTGGAAATCAAGGAAATAACAGGACAAACACTAGCAGCAAGAAAGTTCAATGTTCTTTTTGTGGATATAATGGCCACACTGTTGATATAAGAAGCATGGTTTTCCACCAGGCTGGAAGCCAAAAGCAAGGATCAACATGGTTAGTCAAGAAGATGGTCAGGATTTTATCCCAGATTCTACCTCAAATTCAAACCAAAGCAAAGCCAAATCAGTCAGTTACAAGATCAAGTAGCACAGTTAATGAAAATCATGGAAGGGAATAAGAGAGATTCTGCTCAACCTATGGTGAATCAAGTCACTGCATTTACTACAAATTTTAAACCAGACTCTGCTGAGATTCAAGGTCTGTCTGTTCACTGTTGGATTGTGGATTCAGGTGCCACAGACCATATTGTTTTTGATAGTAACCTATGCTTTACCAAGCAACATGTTAAAGGCTTATATGTCACTTTACCTAATGGTGCACACATCCCTATCACCTTTATAGGAAAAGTCAGGATAAATGATCACCTCATATTATCTCCTGTTTTATGTGTACCAGGGTTCAAGTATAACCTAATTTCTATTACTAGATCGACAAATAATTCAAATGTTTCATCACTTTCATTACTTGATAAGTGTTTAATGCAGGGCAAGTCCAATGGGAAGATGATTTGATTAGCTAAGAAGGATAAAAGGCTGTATGTGCTGCATGCAAACTATTCAACTTCCATTATGTTGTCCACTACATGCTCTCAATCTCTTTTATCAAGCAAAATAGAAGATGGCATGTTATGGCATTATAGATTAGGGTATTTATCTAGTAGTAGAATTTTACTGCTGCAAATACATGTAATAAGATTCAAAAACCTAAAAATTATGTTTGTTATGTGTGTCCTCTAGCAAAACAGAAGAAATTGCCTTTTCCATTAAGCAGTTCTGTTGTTGATTCTGTGTTTGATCTAGTACACATGGATATTTGGGGTCCTTATAGACACCAAACTATCCATGGTCAATCATATTTTTTTAATTATTGTTGATGATTTTAGTAGATATACCTTGATATACCTCTTGAAGTCCAAAGATGAAGTAAGAAATGTTATTTCTGCTTTTTACCAGTATTTTCTTAATCACTTTCAAAAGTCCATCAAGACCATTAAAACTGATAATGACCAAGAGTTCAAATACTGTGAGTTTTACAATGCAAAGGGCATTATTCATGAAACAAGTTGTGTTGACACTCCACAACAAAATGGTGTTGTGGAGTGGAAACATCAACATATCATGAATGTTGCTGTGGCTCAAGTTTCAATCTGGAGTGCCTATAAATTTATGGGGATATTGTGTTCTACATGTAGTTAAACTCATCAACATGCTACATTCTCCTATTATTGATAATAAAAGTCCTTTTCTTATTCTCCATAATAGACAACCTGATTATGAAGTCTTAAAAGTGTTTGGCTGCTTGGTTTTCTCTTCTACTTTACCTGCTGCTAGAACTAAGTTTGATGCCAGGGAAAGGACATGTGCTAACTTAGGACATGCTGATCATCAAAAAGGATACACACTGATAGATGTATCCACACATGAAGTGTTTGTTTCTAGAAATGTTGTATTTCATGAACATCATTTTCCACACATTAATCTACACAATACACAGTCACAGACCACATGGTCTTTTCCCATACCTTATGTGTCTAATGATTACCTTTTTCCTCCAAATTCTGTCCCTCCAGTAACAAATCATGCTGATGAAGGTCCAGCAGATGATCCTATCTGAGGTTCAGTGAGATGATCATATACTGATCGAGGAGGACTCTTCCATCTCTACAGCACTCATCATCCACAACAAGAAACAAATGTCAAGAGATCCAAAGAGAGAGAAAAGGCCTCATTCTTTCTTACACGAATACATTTGCAATCAGGAGGCCTCAAACAACTCCTCACCCTTTGAGTTCTCGCTACCAGTCTTCATAATATTTTGTAAAACTACAAATCTTTTGTCATGGAAGTAGATAAAGTGACATAACCTTCAACATATAATCAAGTCATACAACATAAAGAATGGCAAGAAGCCATGCAAAAGGAAATAGATGCATTAGTCAGCACTAATACATGGCAGATTGTTGATTTACCCCTAGGAAAGAAATCAATAGGGTGTAAATGGGTATACAAGGTCAAGTATAAAAGGTGATGGTTCAATTGAGAGATACAAGGGAAGACTAGTTGCTAAAGGATACACACAAACATATGGTATAGACTATGAGGAAACATTTTCCCCAGTAGAAAAAATGAATACAGTAAGGGTGTTACTTGCAATAACAGCTGCAAAAGGTCTCCACTTACATCAACTTGATGTCAACAATGCTTTCCTACATGGTGATTTAACAGAAGAAGTATATATGAGGCTTCCACAGGGTTTTGAGGCTCCAAAAGGCAAAGTTTGCAAGCTAATCAAGTCCATTTATGGCCTCAAGCAGGCAAGTAGACAATGGAATTGCAAACTAACAGAAGCCCTACATAATCTAGGATACAAGCAGTCCAAGCATGACTATAGTTTATTCACCAAACAAACTGCTACTTCCTTTATTGCAGCATTGGTTTATGTAGATGATATTGTTTTGGCCAGTAATGACATGAAACTGATCACTGAACTGAAGTCTTACTTACATGATCTGTTTTAAATAAAAGATCTAGGAGAGCTCAAGTATTTTCTAGGTCCAGAAGTAGCAAGATCACAAAAAGGTATTTTTGTCTTCCAAAGGAAATATGCACTGAATCTCCTACAAGAATATGGCTTTCCAGGGTGCACACCTGAAAAGACACCTATGCAAAGTAAGGCACACCTACACAATGGTGATTCGAGTTATTACCAGATAATACAATGTATAGAAGCCTGATTGGAAAGCTCCTCTACTTAACTATTTCCTGACCAGATTTGTCATTTGCTATCCACCAGTTAAGTCAATTCTTAGCTGCCCCTACCATTACAAGCTGCTAACAGGATTTTAAGGTATATTAAAGCAGCAAAGACCTGCCCAAGGCTTATTCTTTCCTAGCAATAATGATCTCAAACTCACAGCTTTTTATCGACTCGATTGGGGGTGTCATGACACAATGAAATCAATCACGAGTTCTTGCATGTTTTGGGATCTACTTATTGTGTCCTGGAAATCAAGAAACAACCAACCTGTCAGTAGAAGTTCAGTGAGAGGTTGAATACTGGGGCCATGGCCTTAGGAGTGTGTGAGTTACAATGGTTGCTTTACATTCTTCAAGATCTACTGATTTCGGTTCCTACACCAATCCCATGTTCTCGTGATAATGAGAGTGCAATGCACATAGCTCACAATCCAGTTTTTCATGAGAGGACAAAGCACATAGAAATTGATTGTCATGTGGTGAGAGAAAAAGTCCAATCCGGCCTAGTCAAGCTCTTGCCTGTTTCAACACATAACCAATCGCGGTACATACTAACAAAAGCATTGGATGGACTATATTCAAACACATCTTAAGCAAAGTTGTCTATTTCAAACATTTTTACGCCTCTAGTCCGCTTTGAGGGGTGAAAAATGAATGCTTATTCAAGAAAGTCTTTGAACATTTATTCAAAGAAAGAGCATCATCAGGTACTTATTCAAACAAGAAGCATCGTAGGGTCTTTGAACGCTTATCGGTGATAGCTTCTTAGTAAAACGGTTGGAAGCGGTTGTAATCAATTAAGTTAGTTGTAAGCGCCATTCATGTAATTTAGCTAGAGGATACTGACTATATATACTAGTAGGAACATTCTGTAACTTCAACTTTTGAGAATCAATAAAATCACAAATTCTGTTTTGTTTCCTCTTTCCGCTTTTTATTTTTCGAATTTGTTCGTGTGTTCTTCATCAGTTTGTATGAAGAACAGCTTCGAATTGTTTCAATTTCTTCAGATTCTACCATTAATATGATCTTCTTTGTATAAGCTCTATCATAATCTCCGTGTTGGTGCGTCGCGGATGGTTGGATTAGGGTTCGGAAAGCTTTGGAACGCCATTAGTGGAGGCCACACCTCATGTTGGTGGTGTAGTGGCCAACTCTGTAAATCTTTTGTGACAATATGGAGAACGGTTGGGATCACTATCACTCTATAAGGGTAACCCTGCTTTCGAAATCTCTAGAAAACAATTGCAACAAATTGTAAAGCCACTTCAAAACGCTTTGGTAGTTAGGTTACCAGACTATCGACCCAAGCTTGATGATTTGCAATTTGTTTTGTTATGTTAGTGCTTAAAGCGGCTTGGCCATTTGCCCTATTGGATAACAAGCATACGTTATTTCACCCATCATCTTAGGAGGATTACAATAGGCTTTCTATCGGCGATATTTGTTGAATAAATTAACACTCATGAAAAAGGATAGACATATATCAATACTCTAAGGCATGCAATATGCGTTGTCTTTTAAGATATATTTCGCCCCTTCACAGTCCCTTGGGGTTCACACAAAAATCTCTCTCATGATACAATATATGAAAGTGTTTGATTCATATAGTGGCTTGTTTGAATCAAACCAGAGGACACTTAGAAAATTACGATGATGCTTTCAAACTTAGGAATGATTTCGTTTGCATGATGGTGCCTGGCCAAAGGTACCTCATACACGAAACGAGGAACTTCTACGTGAAAGGGCAATGGTCATCTATGTTCACAGATGCATGCATTCGCTTGTAGAGGTGCACCACTTCACAGATGCATGAATTCGATTGCATCACTTCACAAGTGCATGCATTCGAATTGCGAACAATAACAAAATATTTAATTTATGAAAATAAATATCTAACAATATTGGTCGATTGGAAAGAACCCAATGCTTTTATCGAGATGGACGGTTGATTTTTAGCCGAATCATGAGGCATCTTTCACTCCAATTTGGATCAAGCTTCTCAAATTACCGTTTTCGTTGATTCATAAGGAGTATCTATATCGAGTAACATATTTGATTGATAGGCCTCTTCAAATTGACTTAACAACTATTGATCTTAGACGACCCTCTGCTACATGGGTTATGGTAAAGATAGATTTGTTGAAGCAGTGCGAGGATCGTATTTGGATTGAGGATGATGAGCCAGGCTTTTGGAAAATAGTAGTCTATGAATCATGGCCTGAATACTGTCAATTTTGCAGGCGCATTGAGCACCTTGATGGCCATATTCCAAAAAATGACATGTCATTGAAGGTTAAATCGATGGAAGATAGGCCTAGTAATGAATACCGAAGAAAAAGGTAACCATAATGAAAAAAGAAATTGATTTCAGGCTGATATTGAGGACGAAGAACATATTTTCCCTCAACATACAAATGTTGAACCTCATGGAGGCAAGGGCAAGCCTTGGCCCCAATTCCAGCTTTAGGTGAGGACCCGGTTCAGTAGATTTGTTCGAATGATCTCAATGTCGAAGTCAATGAATCCTTTGATGATGACTTTGCTTATGACGAAGAGTTGCGAGATTACCAACATATAGCAGAATAAAGAGGGAAAATTTTGTCTTGAAAGATGGCAAGGCTTTGCAACATACATATGCCTCTAGACAGGGGCGGACGCAGGATCTCGGGTAAGAGGGGGCGGCAAATAAAAAATTTAAGGGGGGGGCAAACTATGTATCGTACAGATTTTAGTGTATTTTTTTTGGATTAAGAGGCGATTGCCCCCTCGACCGTATATGAGGTCCCGCCATAACGCCTCTAGATGTCATAGGAAGAAAGAATGTTAAAGAAGAATAAGAACGAAGTAAAATATGGATGAGGGGTATTAAATTTGTTGTAGATGCTCATTTGGAAAGGGTTCCAGCCTATGAAGCACCGACACTTCAATCTGGGCGGCGTGCGTTGTGTCTGACACATTTCGACACGACACGCGACCAACACGCTCCGACACGTGTCGGCTGATTAAAAATATTAATTAAAATTTTAATATTTGACACGCTGTCGACGCTCCCCGACACGGCACCGACACTCCCTGACACTCCTGAATCCAATTTTTCAATTTTTTTCTTTATTTAAGTTTTCTTCAATAAAAACGTTAAAATACACGATTTCTATTTCTATAATAATTTAATAAATAATATATCGTATTAAGTTTATATGTTTCTTGTTGATAAACAATTATTTTTATAATTTGTAATGTTTTGAAGATCAATCACAATTTTTTTAAGACCAGTATAAATGTTGAATATCTATTTTAGATATTCATGAGTTGAGACCTCCGTAGGTGTCACCAAGTGCTGAGAATACTGATGAATATCCAATCCTTCAAGAAATTGCTCTAGGATATAAAGAAAAAGGAATGAATTCATGTGGGAAAAAACTCACGCTATTCACTTCGAAATAAATTTTAATTTGTTTGATAAGTAGGAGGCGGTTTTGTAGTAGGTGACTAATGAGCACCGCACGTATGTACTCTTTCTTTTAGTTTATTTTCTCATTATTTGAATTTTATGAGCCAGAATTAGGTGCTGATACAACGCCCCCGCTCATTTATTAGCTTCTCTAGGGTCCTCTTCGACTCTCATAGTAGAATGAGATTCTTTCCCCCTATAACTGTTTTGAACGATTGCCTTGCCGATTTGGTTGAATAAATTTACGTCCCTTCAAAAAAAAAGGTGTTGATACTATATAGAACGACGGGTTGGTTCATCATTTATATTTTCTTCTCGTCTTTTCAATAAAAGTAAAATTTCCGTTTAAAAAAAAATCTAGAAGGTGTGAAGGCATAAGTTTATTGTTATTATATCCCGGAAAAGAAACTAATACTCCCTCTGTCTCAATTTGTTTTGGACATTTGGAACTCACAAATTTAAGGAGAAATCAATTAATGAGTTGTCTGGGCATTTAAAATTTGACTAATATATTTTTATTCTTTTTAAATGTAGCATTATTTTCATAATAGTGAAGAGACATCCATTAATGAGTTGGGGCAATTTAGGCAATTAAAACAAAAACATTAAGTCTATTTAGAGTTATGAGACTTATTTTGGGATAGCCAAAAAAAGGAATAAGTCTCAAACAAATTGGGACGGAGGAATAAGTCCCAAACTATTTAAAATGAGAATAAAGCACTCCCTCCGTTCCTATCTAATTAACTTTCGCAAAGACGTTGTCAAAAAAACACACGTATTAAAAGAATAGTTAATACTTTTGATTTAACATCAAAATGATAATAACACTTTTTGAATATAATTAATGCAGTGTTGTTTTCAATCTCTCACCTCTTAATAAATAAGGGTAAATGTAGAAAAATACAATAAATGATGCTTTGGAAATATAACTATAAGATAAATAGAAATTTTTATTTTCGATATTACGACGCTTAAATAAGAACGAAGAGAGTATTTGAAAAGCCAAATACAGAACCATTAGATTAGATCCAACGTGGATTAGTGAATTGAACATCCTTACACTCACGAAACAGACTTATATGTATGTATTTCGTTCTTTAGATATGTATGTCCCAGTTGATAAAAAGGATTTAAGTATTTATTTATATTTAAGTATCTGACCACCATTAGCTGAAGGATTAGTACATCACCACCTTACCGACAATGGTGGGTTGGTGGCAAATGGCAAATATTATTCCGAGCAATCCTTTTCTTGCCCTTTACAGCCCAACTCAGAATGATGGAAATTGCGTGTCACACAATTTTAGTATTTAACTCATGAGAGCTTCTTCTTTGTACTACTTATACTACTTCAGTTGTTGGGAGAGATTCCATACCTTTAAATATATAAAAAAATATAGTAGCACATTGCTACCACCGATTAGTTTTAGTAGAATGATAAGCGTTTGATCCTAACATACCTTTTTCTTTTTTCCTTTGGACTTACTCTACAATACTCCTCCAAGTCCTAGTGCACTCTCTCTCTCTCTCTGGGATTTTGGCCTTCTCAAAAGCTGAATCAGCACGATGATATACCCTTGTTTCCTTTTTCTTTTGGGGCTGAGAAGTTAGGAACAATGAAGGTACCAGAAATCGAAAATTCGTGAGTGAGTTAGTGGACTATTTTCGGACAATCGGACGAAAGGGAATGAGCTAGAGTCAAGGGCGGACCCAAGTGCATAAGGATGGGGTCCCTAATGCTCCCATTGAGATCCGATAAACGATGAAAGCTTTCTTTACAGAAACATGTAAAAATATTATTAATGTCCTCACTCGATCTTGAACTTGTTTTGGTGGTCCTACGTACTAAGAAAATTTCTATGTCTATCAATGGCTAGAGTAAGATGTTTTGAGGAATTTGATTATATAGGATGGTATAGATTTTTTTCACCAGGTGGATTTATCCCTTGCCCCTTATATGGGTCCCTCCTTAGGTGAAGAATGTCTAGAACCATGGTTAAGCGGATTATTTAGACCATAATAGATTCAATAATGATTTGGGGAGTTGTAACGTCTAGAACCCGGGTCCATCGGATTTATTTGAACATATTCCTCCTGTCAAAAAATATAAGTTTATCAGAAGATTTTCATTGTTGTTTTATAATATAAGTCATTCACAATACCATTAGAGCATTTAATAACATTTTGCCACATCTTACACCTAATTTATAACCTTCCAACCACTTTATAATTGTTGCATTTATGATAGTCAAATGATGTATTAGACATTTTATCCATACATTAATGATATTTAACCATTTTTAATAATCATGTAAAAGCGTAGGATGACTTATAGTTTAGGACGAAAAGAGAAATAGATTTACTACTCATTTAGGGAGTTGGGACCCCTAAACCCTAAAAAAAAAACCTAGGTTCAACAGATTATTTTCATTGATTACTTATAGAGTTCTTGTTCTTGTTTTAACTAAAGCTTGTTAACACATACTACTAAAATCTATTATGCCTTAGAAGTTATTTTCCCCTTTTTCTTTTAAAAAGAAAAAGAAAAAGAAGAAGAACTTTAGATATGGCTTCCACCGTTTCTCACGGCTTTGACAATTAATTTCGTCTCGTATAGGGGATGACCTCCAATGTCTCATACAGTATGACACTGAATTATCTTATCTCAAAGTTGGTATGATAGTTCCTAATGGTGGTTGGTAAAACAAAGCCATTACTATCCAAATACTCTGTAGTCTGTACCTTATTTATGTCGGGGTTCACATGAAGAAGGCATTCTGCTCTCAAACCATATTAAAATAAAAGAAAATTTAAAAGAAAAATAACAAAACATTTTTCATGTTTTATGATGGTTGGAGAAAGGAATAACACAATGCAATTATTAAGTAGGGAAATGCAAATGCCATAATTTTACAAGTGTACCTACTACTAGGCAGGAGAACAAAGCACAAGTCAGATATATGGCTAAAAGTATGACAAAGAAAAAGAGCAAAAAAATTAATAGAGGTTAACAATGATGCATGGTTTGGGGTCCGGGGGGGTCCCTAAACCCTTTTGTTAAAAGTGTCCAAGAAGATAATGAAGGCGCCACACTGGCCGAATATCTTTTTGGGAAGCTTTTCCTTTTTATGCAATGAACTGGCCTCCCTGTTTTTTTGGACATTTAAATGATGAACATTTTCCATCTTTGATATATCCATTCCTCACACACCTTGCTTAATTAGGTGTTCACTTCATGACTTTTGATCAAGGGGGGTAATACTAATGCCACGTAATCGATGACTTTCACCTTTTGATTTCATTGTTCAAGTATGATCGTAATGAAATGAAATGAAATCATATGAAATTTCATTCTGACAGAATAAAAATGGCATATTATGATTATTTTCAGATATGAAATGAAAATGATAAAACACACCCACTCTAACCTTATGCCCCTACCCTACCTTACTATCACCCTATCCCACGCCCCACACCCACTCCACCCTACCTAACCCCCACCTTACCTCACTATAATCTTCACAGTACTCTGCATCTCCACCTTACATCACCCCTAGCTACGCCATTCTACCTCACCTTCATCCGTCCCACCCTACCACCACACTCCCACTCTACACCCACGCCACCCTCACCTACCCTACGATACGAATACGACTCACCCTACCTTACTTAGACCTCCACACTACCCCCACCATACCCATCATCGCCCTATTTTCCTACCATCTCACCTCCATCCAACCTTACCCTACTCTTTACGCCATCCCATCCTACCATTTACGCCGCCTCACCCTACCTTATCACCCACCACCTGGATGTCAATTTATTATGTAATCTGGTTTGTTTTATTTTTTATGAGTCAAATACAATAATGAAATATCTTCATTTCAAATAAGCCATAAGAGAGTTGGCTATAAGCCATGTGATTTGCTACTTATTAAAAACTCCCCCTCCCAAAATACAAGTTATTGTAGGAGTTTTCACACTGATTAGGTAAATGATGAATGTTATAAATTTTAAGAAGAAATGATTAATGTACCATTTGACAATCATTAACGAAATAGTCATAAAATAATGATAAGTAATTGGATTGAAAATAAATTAGATAGTAAGATAAAGAGAAAACAATAATAAAATCTTCACTGGTAAGAGCACTCGCACCAGTTACTTCAAAAATATTCTCTACTAGTAGGAAACCCGTGCGATGCACGGAGAACGTTAAATTTAAAAAGTAAACATCGAAGAAAAATAAAATTGTTAAATGAAAAGAATGGTAGACCCAAAAAATTCATTAGATACAATACATGTATGAATAATGAATCAAAAAATGACTATTGAGATAGTTTTGACGTTGTGGCTCTAATGATAATTTTCTTATTCCAAAAATTTGATAAATGTGATTCCAAACCCATCAATGGGCTTTGGATATCCTGAATCATTGCTCCCATTGGAACCTGAATATCAGCACACAAAAATTGATAAATATTGTCAACATAAAATTATCCCATTATAACGTTGACTTTTGCTAAAACAAAACACCATCAAGAAACCATTACACAATTCAAACACACGTAGGACCATTTGAAGTAGGCAATATGTAATGTAAGGTGATGAAGGATAAAGTAGAAAGCATTAGACGTACAAACAAATAATAGGCCATAAAATGACATCATGACACAACAAAAAATTTGCATCAGCCACCAACAAAAACAAAGAGCAACATAAAGATTATCCTCCAAATAATCTACAGCAAGGAGTCTTTCAGGATTGCAGGCAAGCTGTGTAAACTCCGGAAGCAAGCTTCATTGGAAAAAAAAAAAGATAAAACATTTCATGGAAAACCAAACCTTAAAGCCATACAAACCATTTTGCAGCCAAATATTACATTGCCACACCTTAGAATTCTAAAATTCAATAAGAGAAGAGGTGAAAGGTGTCCTTCAAAATCCAAAAATGCCTTAGAAATAACAACACATCCATCACGGCCAATATAATAAAGCGAGATGGTAATGCATATATAAGATTATTCTAGAAATCAGAGACGAATAACAATGTCATTGAAAAGCTTACAGGAAATCCCCAAGCCAACCTAATCCAGGTACTGCAAGTCTTACAACATGGATCAAACAAAAAGAACTCGTAGTAGGCACCGGATTGCATTAGTGATTAGAATGGTTATATATAAATAGGTTAGTAAAACATGAAAAAATGTATTTGTAAACACTCGCTAGTAAGTAATGTAACAGTACCTAAAGTAGTCTTTAGCATGAGCAATAAGTAGTTGACAGTTCCAACTAAAAAAGAAAAAAACCAAGTGCTTATAGTAAATCAATAAGAATGTGTTCTTTCTCTCCAAACACTATTTAGTGCAAAGATGTTTTACCTATCTTATTTACTATCTATCCACTACCAAACAGGCAAACTTGTGAAAGACATTCTTGCTTAATCAAGTGAAGCTTTCAAACATAAGATTACCTTGATATGAAGAATCTGAAGCTGCAGGCATTTGCTCTGATCTCATATGGAAAGCGGTATTTTTTCGAAACTGGTCATGCTTATCAAAACCTAGCTGGTGCATTTTAGCCACAAGTAAATAACAAATTTAAATAAAAAAAAATGGTGAAACATAATACAGGCACCGGATTTTGTTGGTGAGATATGTATAGTATGATCAGTTTTTTTTTTGCTTTTACACATTGAGGCAAAACAGTTTGAATAGGGCACCTTTCCTGCTTCCACAATGATTAAGTTTTCTTTCCGATTAACATTTAAGAGAACTTACATCTTCCTTCTGGGAACGCTCTTGTATAGCTATATCAAGCTCATCTTTCAAGTATTGGCAAGTTGCATGTAATTCTACCTGTTGCATCATGTACACAACACAACATTACATAACATCTCAATGGCATAATGATATTGCTATCATTAGGACCTTGCATAGCTCAATTTGGTTATTTCATTAAATATCTTAAGAGTACAAAACAGCCACCTGTCCGACCACTTTATAATCTGGAATTCCTTTCTACAAATCTACCATTGAATACCAAAAAGCATCAACAAAAACTTCAAGAGAGAGAACACAGTAACAACATTGACAATAACAATCTCAACACCTTTAGAAAGCATTACAACAAAGACACCTTAAAGAACAAAAAAAAAGGCACACCTATAGCCTCCGGCACAGGTAAGACAGAGAATATTCTGAATAGTTTTGGCGTCTCCTGTTCATAACAAAACTAAAATCATAACAAAAAAAAGTAAATGAATATATATTGTGATGTGATCCGTCCCGAAACATTTTATTTGTTCTGTTTATTTTAGTTTTCAGTGTTTTAATGAATAAAACGGCCTTAGGCCCGTGTCAAAAGTTGCCTATATGTTAGTATATTGGCAAAGGTGTTTATTTTTAGCAAATAATAGCCGTTTGGGCTTATTAAGGTTGAGTTAGGATTGTTACAAAATAAAGTGGCGAAAATTACTATGTAATTTATCCCACATTGCTTAGAGTTGGTTAGTCATTTATTTTGTAGCCTATATAAAGGCATTCCTTGTAATTTTATATGAAAAAACCAATGATGAATCTATTATAATGAAATTGAGAGTTTCTCTTCTCCCTTGGTCTGTGATTGATCAAGAACATCGCTATGAGCGAGTGATCTCTTTGTCGTAGATTGCACCCTTCAAGAACGAATCGGCGTTTTGAGCACGCGTTGTTTATTCTTGGCCTTAGCCTAGGTCGATGACACTAGGTTTAGGTATCTATAGCTCACCATTGATCCCTTGAGTCGTTTCTGGAACCGTATCGCATCGGATTGCAGTTAGCAGAGAGCTCAATGACGAAGGTATCAAATATCCCCGTTTATTTTCCTTCTTTAATTTTCTTATTCAAAAAATATAAAAATAAAAAAATTAGTTCTTGTTTTTTTCATTAATTTCGTCCACCCTCTCCCAAGAACATCCAAAATCTTCAAATCTTCATCCATCCTACCCGAAAAACTTGAAGATTCTTCAAACATTCATCCCAAGAACCCTAATTATTTTACAGATCCCGTTTTTTTGTATCAGTTCGTTCCCTAACCAAAACAACTCAAAAAATTCTGCACTTTTTACCACATATACAACACATCTCGTGCTACAATTTCTCTCTTTACACCCAATCCAGATTCAACATAAATCTTGCCTAAAACCGCCGATTACTCCAAACAATCTGTCCAGAAAAACTGCAGCAGTAAATCTTTGTTTGAATTCGTTTTCAGTGGGTTAAAAGAATCAAAATTACCTGAAAATCGGTGAACTTATAGGAAATTTGCAGATCCACAACTTTTGTCTTTTGGTTTTTAGCAAATTCGCTGTAATTTTAACGGATTCGGCACCTTAAGTCACAGCTATCAATCTGGAAATTTTTGACAGATTGCATCAGTTTCTGAAAAACGATTGTTCGAGCGACTTCCGTATCTCCAAAAAATCTGAAAATTTGACATCCTTTATAAAACTCTCAGTTCTACAACTTTTGTCTTTTGCATTTTCCCAAATTTGTAGTCGTTCGGTGCTTAAATACGTGGGTTTCACACCCAGGGTGCAAACATTTTCACACCTGTGAAATTCTGTTGTCAAAACAATTGTGAAACTAAGGCATCTGGAGGGTATGAATCATTGAAAGGAGAGATGTTTGTGGTAAAGAAAGCCTTGAGTAGTGTGATGAACGCGGAGAATGATTTGCACCGAGAAAATAGCTTTCATACGAGGGTTTTGGTTAGTGGGAAGGTTTGCTTAATGAAAATTGATGCGGGAAGCTGTGCCAATGTCATAAGTGCTGGTTTTGTCTCCGATTTAGCTATTCCTACGACACCTCATCCTCAACCATATACGTTGCAAGGACTCAGTGATGTTGGTCAAGTGCGAGTTACCAAACAGGCCTTAATATCTTTTAATCTTGGTAGGCTCGATGATGAAGTTTTATGTGATGTAGCCCCTATGCCTGCTTGTCATATCATACTTGGGAGGCCATGGCAATATGATAGGAGGGTTACGTATGATGGGTATTTGAATAGCTACACCTTGCGCCATAAGAGGATGAGACTTACACTCCGTTCCTTATCCCCCGAAGATGCCCACAAAGATCAACTCAAACTGGCAGCCGCACATGAGAAAGCTCGTCTGAAACGTGAATCCGAAAGGGAAAAAGCCTTGGTTGAAGCAAACAACGAAGAGAGTGTTAACATTCAAGAGGAGGTAGTCCAAGAGTCTATGGTGGCAGATGCAATCACCGAGGAGAATGAGATTGTGGAAGAAGTAGTGGAGAGTCATGTTGACCATGCGGAACCTGAATTTGTGAATGCGCCTGAATTTGTGGATGAGAAATTAGAGAGTGTGCCCAAAGTAGTTAATGATGAGGCGGAAATTGTTGTGGACAAGATAGTGCGATCGATGAGACAGCTTGTTGAAGAACCTGTTGAGTGTAGTGATGAGCATCTCGAGGTTCTTGATACACCATCCGAGGTTCCCGGTTTATCTTTGAAGGTAGTTTGTGGTGAGAAACCGGTGCATTGTTTTATGGATCCTTTTGATGTGCGTGTTGGCGATGCCCTACACCATATTGTTCTCGATTACATTGCTTCTACGCCGAGTGTTCTTGACATCAATCTCAAGCCGTTGGACTTTTCTTTTGTTGCACGATGAAGAATGACTCGTTCGTTCCACGCACCATTGTTGTGATGTCATCTCGTCCACTTCATATTTGATCCCGGTATATCTTTGCTTCTGCTTGCGGGTTGTTCGGGATTGGTTTCGGATCTTTGACTTTTATGACGTCCTATTGATTCGAGGCGAATCCTTTCCAACCGGGAGGAATGATGTGATCCGTCCCGAAACATTTTATTTGTTCTGCATTTATTTTAGTTTTCAGTGTTTTAATGAATAAACGGCCTTAGGCCCGTGTCAAAAGTTGTCCATATGTTAGTATATTGGGCGGTGTTTATTTTTAGCAAATAATAGCCGTTTGGGCTTATTAAGGTTGAGTTAGGATTGTTACAAAATAAAGTGGCGAAAATTACTATGTAATTTATCCCACATTGCTTAGGAGTTGGTTAGTCATTTATTTTGTAGCCTATATAAAGGCATTCCTTGTAATTTTATATGAAAAAACCAATGATGAATCTATTATAATGAAATTGAGAGTTTTCTCTCCTTTGGTCTCGTGATTGATCAAGAACATCGACCATGAGCGCGAGTGATCTCTTTGTCGTAGAGATTGCACCCTTTCGAGAGCTTATCGGCGTTTTGAGCAAAGCGTTGAGTTGTTCTTGGCCTCTTCCTAGACTCGCCGCTCAGTTAGGTTAGGGTTTTCCCGCTCTTATTGATCCTTTTGTCGATCTCCTGGGATCGTATCGCATCATATTGATTTAGTATGAATTGAACAAACCAAAAGGGAATAGAAGCCTGAATTGAGCAAACCAAAACGTCACTTGAATCGCACCTCCTCAACCAAATCTGCCAAGATATTGCACCAGGAAATCTTATTTGTCTTTACACTTCAATGAAATCTGAAAGAACACGGAATGTGGATATGAATTAAATCGCATCTATAATTAAAGCTAACTAATAAACAGAGTAATTTGAAGCAAAAATGATTTATTTCTTCGTAAAGAAGATGAATCATCAAGCTATTATCTCCATAACTACTATATCTTTGTCTAAGCCCCAACTCGCAACATATTTTTTTGCTTTTCTATTAATGTGTTATTCATAAGGACTCGTGACCTTCTCCTATTATATATATATTAGGGTCTCCTATTAAAATCATAACAAAAAAATAGTAAATGAATATGTATTGATTTAGTATGAATTGAACAAACCAAAAAGAATAGAAGCCTGAATTGAGCAAACCAAAACCTCACTTGAATCGCACCTCCTCAACCAAATCGACAGGATATTGCACCAGAAATCTTATTTGTCTTTACACTTCAATGAAATCGAAAGAACACAGATTGTGGATTAATGAACTTCCAAAAAAAAAGACGACCGAGAAATGAAAGAGGGGAATGTGTGTAGCAATTCGTTAGAGGAAATTGATCCAAGAGGGGAACTCGATTAAAGAGAGGAAATCGATGAGGATAAGAAAACGTGGTTGGAGGTTTCCAAAGTTTATCAGGAATGAAGGGTAAGAACGTGGGAGGAGAAGGACAGTGTCAAGGAGTGGGGAGGTTTTCTTTCAAAAGTAGATCGTGGGGAAGAGTTGAACGGAGAGGACTGCAGGCAATTGCAGGTTTAGGGGTGAAAAACGGATCGATTTCCGGGTCAATTAACCAAAACCGGGTCAATTGACAGTTTTTTACTCTAAAATATAATATAAGATTTTGCAGTATCAATCATCACTTATCATTATTTTACAGAATCCCTATTTTGAGTAAATGCTTCAGAATCTCTACAATGTATAATTTATATAGAGACTACGTATTTCATACCCTACATGTATTGCTGAATTTAAAGATTCTATATTTTAAAGATTTGAATAGAGACTCTACTCTAGATGATTTTTGTTTAGTGATTTTTTATGATTTAAATCTCAATTTTACAGATATGTCTTGTTTTAGGGTATCTATTGCAAGTGTTCCAATATGAATTGTCTTATATTTTGGGGCAAACTTGAAGGGTAAAAAGACTTGGGTTATGTTTGGACATAAATCCGTTTTTATTCACTCTGTTATTTTGTTCAATCTACTACTTTATTTACCCATTATTTTCTTCATACAACCAAATATGTCATCAAACACACATCAAGCAAACCCAGAAACAAAAGTCATTATAAACCCACAAAAATACAGATCACATAAACGTTTTTGCCAAGTACTACTGGAAAGTTTTGTAATGTGTTTTGGGCATATATATATATATCGAAGTAATTTCAGAAGAATAGTATTTTCATATATCTTATCATCATCATCAACTTGAGTCCACCATAATCAGTATTTTCTTGAAAAGATGGACATATCAAAAGCCCATCTTGGCTTCAATTCAGAGTGTGTGGTTCAGTCGATTAACAATAAAGAATAAACTTCCTATATACGTCGCAGCAATCTAGCCTCCTGTTCGCAAAATATGAAGTATGAACAAAATATCAACTTCACAGGTTTAAAGGTTGAGATTGTGGACCAGGTTGTTGCAATAAATTCGTAAGACGACGATGTATCATTTCAAAACTGGTAAATGTTATTGCAGCAGCTGGAGTTGTCCTTAACAAGTTGGTTGCACATCCCCTGTAAAAACCATGTATCCCATCTTGCCTGAAAACTTTTCTGATGCAATCTGCTACGCCTGCATACCGCTTCTCGGAATGGTGCCCTTGTTCTTGAAGTCTCGGCGTACTACCTGTACATTCAGAATCGCTTTCAATACAACTTCAAGCCAAGATCTTCCTAACAAGTGTATAAATCCCGACCCTCTACAGTGAATTGGCTGCACTTGTACACATTGTAAATACAAGACGAGGTCATTGTATCAAATTCACCGCACAGGATGCACATCTAACATGCTACTTTATTACATACCTCGTGTGGGTATGTCAATGTAGAAGCAAATATTTTTGAAACTGAGGACTTAAAAAAGCAACATCACGAGCACTAAGTTCATCCGTTGTAATGTTTTCTGTCATGAAAAAAAGTATGAAAATTCAGTTTCTGAGATATACATGAAAATACGGGTTCATGAAATGACAAAAAATTACACATACCACGGTCAGCAAGGTAGGCTTTAAGTTTCTCATATGCTGGAAATTGGATTGCAACATGACTAACACCAGCCAAAGCTGGCACAAGACCACTGCTTTACCAAAATAGAATATGTACTAATCTGTTAAAACAAAACTTAAGCTGAAATTGAAATAAAAAGATGAGAAAGTTAAGTTTTTTACCTATACAATCCACGTATGCCCTCCTCGTGTGCGATTCTCCTCAAAGACGATAATGTACCACTATAAGGAACCAGACCCTTTGTCATTCCCATGGTCTGCATAAAATAAAATAAAAAAGACACAAAAAGAAAAAAACAACAGTTATTGGTAACGTGTCTTGTATTCAATACGTATCTAACGCATATACACACCCGATCCTGGAACACATTTGTAATTTTTAAAAGTTGGATACAGAATTCGGATATGCATATCCATAACTCGGATGTGTAAAATGAAGAATCATGTTCAAAATTGAATAATAACTGCCAGGCAAAGACAATGAATGAAAAGCTATCCAATTTGATGAAAAACTACCAAAATCAAAGAAAACCAGTAAACTTTGCTTCATATTGGGTGTTTTAATATTTATTATTTGGTCCTAATTTTATCATGCACACTTTGGTCCTTATAACTTTCATTTTTCCGCATATACCCTCCCTCCATACCCGTATCTTATATTTTTCAATAATCCCGCACCCGCGTATTCTATAACCATGTATATGTACTGTGTCTCCATACCAGTGCAACCAAGAGAAGAATTGAGGATGGAACAAGAAAAAAAACAGTGAAAAATGAACAATAAATGGACCTACTTGAAGCCTAGTCTTCACAACCCAAAGAGGGTTAATTGCGACTGTTGTAACAGCTCCAGCACCAGAAGCAGCAATCACATTGGCCCCAACAGAAAGCTGATGATTTGCATCTAAAGCAATTTTAAGACATAAGGCAAATCGTAGGAACCAATTTTTCAATCATATCTTAATAAAGCAATCACTAACAGTAACAAAACTTCTTTCTCCATAATTCATGTCAGAACTGAACAGTAAGTCATTAACCATGTAGATATTCTGAATAAGGTCTGTGTTAAAAAGTTATGTACTGACCATTGAAACTAAGAAAACTTTTGAGATGCCCATAAATAGTAAAATATACCTGCAAAGTGAAACAATATATATCATGTCATAGGTCAGCTAAACAGGAAAATGTTTTACTAAACAAAGTGAAACTGAATAAACACTTGAAAGTAGACAAGGAAAATGCTTATGTAACATTTGTATTTCAGAAGTGGGGATTTCCAGTATAACTAATTGATGTTTATCGGTGAATTTAGCACTTGGGGTGATTGTACTGCTACTTTATCGCTTCATAATCATCTCACTTGCAAAAGTAAAACAAGTACTACATGCAATACCTAAAGAACTTGAAAGGTACATTTATAGCTGTTAAAATTAGGAAAATAACCTTTCCCCATTAGTTCCTCTTTCCATCACAGTAACACTAGCACCCAACCCCCCTTAAATTCTAACCCCAAACACACCCAAAACACACACACACACACATAAAACAAGGATTAAAATCCATATTTTGGAGTGGTCCTACATCAAGGGCAGATGTATATAGAATTCTATTAAAGAACAAAACATGCTTACCGCCCAATTTGGTAGCAATGCCAAAACAGTAGGAGAAAGTCCACGGTACATGCCACGTAATCCCTCCTTTCGGAATATATGCTGTAAACTACCAGCTATAACACTGCCTGGTATCACAGCAGAAATATTAGTGGATGCTCTCTGTAATCATCCAAAAGAACTAGGCTTAAAGAAAGATAGTGAAGAGATGGAAATTTCAACTTATAACTCTTGGTTGTACCATGCCAATAACAAGGTGACATTGTTTAATATAATCTGTACTCATGTTATACTTTTGATGGCCTAATTAAACAGGACTACCACAGAGTGATGACATACACCCAAACCCCAACCTTTTTCATACTTCAATGGTTTCAAACGCGTCCTAAGTAGAAGAATGACTTCTTCTTAAATCTGCTCTCTTTTTTCTCCTTCATAAACTTGATGTCTTTCTAAAAAAAACTTAATTACAGTAGACAACATATTCAATAAAGAGGAGAATTTTAGTACCCTTGATATTAGACTCAGCAACTATTGGTAGCCCATGAACTTGAAGTCTAGTTTTGATAAGATCCAATGGGCACACAAAAGTAGCAGCAAATACACCTGATGAACAAATCAACCATGCAGATCGTAAATAAACAAGTTGCCAAGTAAAAATCTCACTGGAAAGCTCAAGGAAAGTTGCAATTTACACAAATCAAAGAGAACTAAAATGGAGTCTTTGACAAGAACAAATGTGAAAATCAATACTCAAAAAACAAGGCATAATGGTTATCAAATCAAACAACTTTAAAGCTCAGGATTGAGGGTTCAAGCTTGAATTGTAAACTAATTAGCAAACATTATTCCAATTGAACACAGAAAACAGGATTAAAAAAAAAAAATCGTTGGGAAACTTTGAACACTCAAATCAATGCTAGAGAAAAACGTACCTGCTGCAGCACCAGCTCCGGCGTTGCATAAAAGGACCTGGGAATTAGGTCCGAGAGTATCTGCGGTCATGGCTGAATCCTATTAGTGAATCAAAGGCTCCAAAACTAACAAAAACGGCGGTTATCAAATCAGGAGCTGCGGCTTGATAATCAGAATCCTCCCTCGAGAGGCGTATCACAGAGAACCACCGTCGCATTTCCAGCACGCAGAATCAAAATTGGGCTACTTCAAAACTCCACTCTCCAACTGATCCCAAGTGAAGTTTATAAGAAATTCCAAGTTGAATGGCCAACGTTTTTCACGTTCTTGATAATTATGTAAAAAATAATTAAAAGAAGAAAAAATGCAAGAAATTAAAAAAAAGGTTTTATTTTTAGAGAAAAGTCAAGAATGGCTAGTGGCGACGATGATGGGACGAGGAAACCAAGAAAAATGAAAAATTAACGACGAAAGGCCATGAACAGCTCAACACAAAGTAAATTTACTCTGTAAAAATTGGGCCGCCGTTTATACCCACCATTGACCATTCAAACAAGAAAAGATAATCCAATTTGCAAGAGTCGACCCCATAACAATTTCCTCCTCTCTTAGACTCTTACCAAGTCAAGGCAAAAAGACGTAGCAGAACACCGGAAATGAAAATATTGAAGAGGTAAGACTGTAAGAGCATCCACAATCATCTTAGGAGGGAGTAAAAGAAACCAAACAGATTAGCCCGATTAAATCGAACCAAACCGAATAAAAATCTTAAACGTTGTTTTTTTTTTATAGTATTTTTTGAATCTATAATGATTTTTTTTTTTTTAGTTGCTTTCATAAAATAAAAACCACACTGTTTTGGTACAATTTGTTTCATTTTGAAATTTTTAAAATTGTTTTAAACCGCACCAAACCAAAGAACTAGCAATATAAATTATTATTTTGCTTATTTCGCTCAAACTCGACAAATTTGTATTTCGTATATGAAATATATTAGTGATTCATCATATGTTTCATATCATAAGATTTGGATTTCTGTGATTCTTCTACTTACTTTTTTTTTTCTTTCATATTTCAAGCTTTTAGAAAACAACTCTAACTTCAAATTTTCTTTCCTTCGTTTTTTTTAAAATAATACGTTTGTATTTATTCCATGATCTAACTCATATAGTATTTTCTCTTAATCATGTTGTAGATGTTAGTTCAATATTTATAATGTGTATTTTTTGTGTTTAGCTAGGAAGTTAGGTGGTATGTGTCACATTTTTCAATTCATCTTTTTAGCATCTCGCATAATAGTATTCATTTATAGCATATATTATCATATGTTATCAATAGATTAGTTGTGATTTTTAATCAATAATTTTATTTGTTCACGAAAACCATGAAAAACGAAACCAAGTTAAAGCAAAACCGGACCAAACAAATAGTTTTAGCCTAAATACCATTTTAGTTTGGTTTGAAAAATAGAAAAACCGTATCAAATTGTTTGATTTATAAATGGAAAAAAATCGGTCAAATCCGATCAAATTCACCCCTAACAGTCCTCGACATTTTGAAAGATGGTACTGAGGAGTAGAAGGACGAGATAAGATCTGAAAATGGTTGAGAATAACAAAATGTGTAGAATATTATATATACAAAAACGTAATGTACATAAGAATCGTCCTTTCAACCATTTTAGATTAAAATTGTTCTTCAAACATTTAACCTTTAAAAGATTCATTGCTCACATTATCACTTTATAAATCTTTTTGACATAAATCTTTTCTTCGCTATACATAAATCTTTTTTTAAAAAAAATTATAGCATTGACCCACTGCACTTTTTTTTTTCTCCACCTCACGTAAATCTTTTCTCTATTGGACGAAAAACATAAATAAATAAAAATGAAATTTGAAGGTTTTTTCAAAGCTTGAAGCCTTGAACCGGGTTCATTTTTTTCGAATTTCGAAGCTTTGGTGGGTCATCAATGTTTCAACGGTAGAAAACTAAGTTCATTCCTATATCTATTTGGGAGAAATATATTTGTAGTATTGTGATACGTATACTGAAAGACGGTTATCGTTTAGTGGAGCGAAAACTTTAAAACAATCGTGAAGATTTGGCGGTGAAGACCAATAAATATTAAATGTACGACTTTTTCTTTTAACTAAGTTCTTTATTCCTATAGTGTTTTCTACTTTTTTTTAGTTAAAATTTTTTAATGAGAGAGTAAGTGCAACACATAAAACCGCATGTGTCATGCACTATATTCCATAGGGAGTTTTTTTTTTCTCTAACAAAATTTGTGGTACGTTATATATGCATTATGCAACTCACATCGAACAATCAACTCAGCTATTTATTCACCGGGCAATTGAGTACTATTATATTTGAGAAGAAGATCATTAATCTCCAATTAAAAAAATATTTACATCAACAAGATAACACATGATATTCAAAAGGAAGATGATATTCAAAAGGAGATTCTCGACATTTTGGTATCAAGGATCCCAAATGATGCTTTTCATCAGGACGTGTAACTAGACACAAATGAATATATACTATTTTTCATTCACTATTTTTTTCCCAAAAAGTTCTTTCATAGTAAGGTTTTAATAAGATATATTCATTGACTTTGTATAATGTACATCCAACATGCATGAGTGTTATGAAATCATTGAAATGTATATAATGGATGTCCATTCAAGAGTTTGCATATATTTATTATTTAATTAGGACCATTCATTCCATAAGTTGTGAATTTTAAAAATCATAACCACTTCTTAGCATGCATTATACGAGTTACAAATTTCTCGTAGATTAATGCATGATTTGTTTTAACAATAGCTACATTTGTTAAATCTAGAGAAGGTGAAATCCTTGATAGAAAGTTTATTCGTTTTTTGTTTGTTGGTGTTTTTGGCCTACTTCTTTTGTTCTTGTAATACTCGTTTCATGTCATCTACTAATTTTTTTGATGACAAACGAATTTTTATCATTATATATTTTATGTTTAGTCCATTACAACTTTTTTTTTTATGTTTACTAACAATTGCTAAGAGTATATACACAGTCATGAAGCTTGTTAAAGATTCATTCTTGTGCCACATCATCACTTTATAGATATTTTCTCCATAAACTCTCTGTAACGCCCATGTCCCGGATATTGAGTTTTTATCCGGAAAATAAACGTTCAGCAGTGACATTTAGGGCAAACCTTAAATGTCACGCAAGCTTGTTTAATAACAGAGTAATTAAAGAATACGTAGAATAAAAGAAACAAGCAAGAGACTCGAAAATCTGACCCTTAAGACTTATCATTAACCAACTCAACTGATTACAATTAGTGTCAAACTAAATCATAAATAGGTACTAACATTTATTACAGCTCAAGTTGACTAAAACAAAGCTGCTGAAACACAAAGAGATCCGTAACTCCATTCTTCATCTTGCTCTCCAAACTCATCATATAACTCGTCCTCAACTTGCATTTTTTATTATTCCAAAGAAAAATGAGTGAGCACTAGCTAGATGCTTAGCAAGGATAAAGAAGATCCAAATGAAGATTCATGCTTGTCGGATGATGGGAGAATGACATGAATTTACTTCACCCCGTTCACAAAACAGTTGAAAACTTATACTTAATGCATAGAGAAAACTACATTAAAAGTATAACTTGAAGAATACATAAAATATTATCGAAAACATGTCTTGAAACTTAAGGAAATACACTTCAAAACCATATTTGAACAATGCATAGGAAACATGCCTATTAACTACGTCAGTTCGTCTTGCACGTACGTGTTTGTTTCATTAATTACTTTCCTAACATAATCGTGTTGTACTAATCAAACATACGTAAGCTATCTTCCATCATGTACAGATGTACTTTACTTGCATGTTCATGTCTAATCTAACATGTTCTTGGTACTTAGAATATTCATGTTATTGTCCTGCCTTTTGTATTCATGTTTCGTTAAATAGCACCAAACATTTAACTTGAGGTCACAGTATGCAACGCGGCTAGTATGACTAACCATACCTCCAACTTGAGACTTAAAGTACCCAAGGTACCCGTATAATACATCTCAACATTGCTAATACAGCTAGCCATACCTCCGGCACAGTATTTTGAATAATACTCATGGTACTTTGTACAATACATTGTGAGGTAACTAACTAAAACAGGTAGGAACACATAAAACACATATGTTCATGTAAAGTCCATATCTAACCTACGAGAAGCTACTAAGGCCATAGCAACATCGCAATCCCATTCTATCTACATTACTCGTAACCAAAACACATAAAACTGTTACAATAAAAGGTAACTAGAAAACAGAATAACTTGTTGAAAACACAGTTTGACAGATACCCGGCAACACATAATCGTGTCTAGTTTCGTACAGTTAACATAAAACAACATTTAGAACAACTTAAAAACATTTTTTTATACTAAAAACAAAACATTTAGATAAGACGAACTCCTTACCTTCACGACGAGTCGAATTACGAACCGAACAACAACTAACTATCAAATCTTACGCGAATCCACCAGTCGACAATGAATCTAACTTAAATCTTATAAAATTCTAACCCTACCAAGATCAAAGCCAGTAAAAACTATGAAAATGTTAGATCTTACCTTCAAGAAAAGATTCAAAGCCTAAAACTGCTGTTGAAAATTGAAACGGGTGTTGAACGAACCCCAAAATCAACCAGACTACTCTAAAAACCAAGTATGGAAGTCAAGTTGTGCGCTTTCCCGGGCGGTGGCTAGGGACAATGGCCAATGTCTCGAAAAACTCTGAAAACGCGAAATATTTGAAGTCTAGGCCATCGGGAGGCTTTTTATAGATGTTTCTAAGCCTATGTCGGTGTTTAGGTGACTTGGAGGCCAAAAAAAACTTAATTAATCTTAGAACAATAGGAAAATAAAAACTAATAAATTTCCTTATCTCATACGACACACTGCTCTTTGTACACAAATGTGACAAAAGAAACCATTGTCAATAACGGTGTAATATTATATTACATGGGGGGGTGACCATTACACTTTTTTTTTTGTTGACGAATGCTTCTTCAATTTTTTTTAAACACATCGCATCATGGTGTCCAACGTGTGATATATAGGAAGTAAAAAACACAAAAAAATTATAGTATGTGATTATTTTTTGACTTATAGTAATCATACCGATACGAGCCTTGATGAAGATATATTGTAACGACACAATCCAAAATTCAAACAATTCTGGATTGTCATGTTTAGTCATGACTCGATATATCGTACTTTTATTTATCTCTAATCATAAAGTTCTTGCTACGATATTTACGTGGAAGCTAAAACGATTAAATTCGGCTTTCTAAACAACCATTCAAATGATCAATATACTTCGTTAAATAAAAACCACTCAAACCAAAACATCCAACTTATTCATAATAGTTTCAAACATACTTAAATTCATCAAAGAAACTTCCACAACAATGGCTAACTCGTCATTGCATATCACCAACACTACCATTATATCATAAAACATCACATAGTAGGTGTAGACGTCCTGATATCATAAGTAGTCTCATCGAGACCACGAGGCGAGACGGCACTACACTTATGGGGTTAACATGCAAAGCTCCTCCTGGAACTTGGACATGGACACTAGCAGGAACAAATGGACTACAAGCTACACGGACTCTTCTGCAAATCCTTTTACACCGTCTAGGAGGTGTATTGCTTATATTGTAAGATGTAAGAAAAGGGGTGAGCTTACGAGGCTCAACATGGAAACATTACATCAAATGGAACTCATACCTTCTACTGGGATCATAATAGAATTCCTAATTATCTTTCGCAAACAGTGAATGCATGAGACTATTAACATATAATTCATTATTCACATAAAAGAGAGTATAACATGCTTTGTCAAACTATTACTACTTCAACACATACCATCATCTCATTTACGTAACATCATGTTGTTCATCATTTTATGGCTGTAAACACCATATCATGTTTAGTAAAGCTCAACATGAGGAGCATGTTATATATTTACTTAACTTTAGGTTTTTTATAACCATATCATGTTTAGTAAAGGCAACATGAAGAGCCTGCTGATTTTCTTATGTTAATGAGTACACACTATATCTAGTAGAGCCTAACATGGAGAGTCGCTTAACTTTGATTTGAACCACAAATTGACCATTATTATAGCTCATGGTCTAGGATTGTTGATGATCCTGGCATATGTTGATACTCTTTGCCGTGTGAACGGGATGACCCGAGAACCCTCGAGGATTCATTGTCTTTATTGCTATCAAAATACTTGACAATGAACGTCTTCTTAAAGCATCTCTTTATGCTTGTTAAAATATTTCATTTTCATTATATTCTCATGACTTTTAATGACTTCTTTTATGTTACATGCTTGGTACTCATAAACCATACATCGAATTTCTCTTATAATTCCAGAACATGCTTTCTACGTACAAACAAGTATATGTTGACTAGCACATAGCCCTGTAGCACAATAACCTAAAATCATGTTTTCTATCATCATGCAGTACCTTTCAAAGCCATCTCATGGTTTCAATATCTTAAACATTCAAATAGCATAGATTTAATGATTTCATATATTAAAGCAAGTATTGATGTATACCTTGGACCCTTAACAATAAAATTGTCAAGAACCCTAAGTAATACAAAGAATAACCACGTTTAGATCCCAAAATGGAAAATAAAAATAGAATAAGATGAAAGAAAAGGCTTGAGCAAAAATAGTTTAACTCAAGGATGAGACTAGAAGAACCAATGGCTATGAAGAAGTCAGGACCCTTCTAACGATCCTTAAACCAAAGACTACAATGAACACTTTAAGCTTTGCTCACAAACTTAAAATGCACTTAAAAAAAGTTGTAAAACTTAAATAAGAAAACAACTCACAATAACAATGTTCTTAATCGATTCAATGGTGTCAAATTACAATGGATGCCTCATCCTTTTATAGGCAAATGAAGTTGGCATTTTATTTTCTGGAAAATAAAAATAAAATAAGAAAATTTAAAAAATGAACCTAGACAACTCCTAAGTCTATGTGAAATAATAAAAAAATAATAATTCCAAAAATACCATAGATCTTCAAATCATTCAAAAGTAAATAATCCCTCAATCAGATTGATTGATTATCTACCAAAATAATATGAAGACTAGCCTAAGAACCCGTGCATCATGCACGGGGAGACAGGGACGGCTACACATTGAATTAAATGGGTCACCCGGCCTGCTAAAAAAATCTTATAGCGGATTTATTTTAGGTTCACATTTTATATATGTACCGACCCATTATTTTTCAATGTCATAGATAAACTAAAGAAAAAAAAACAAAGCAATTTTAACAACGCATATGACATGATACATTGTTGAAGATAGTTAATTCAATGAATAAACAATGTTTTTGGACAAAAACAAAAACCTAGACTGACATAAATTTTGGGACGGATGCATGGGCGGCTCTACATAGAGTATTTCGGGTGTGGTTGATGGGAGTCAACTTTACGTGACTCCGGTGCATTAATTACCCCCGTTTATCACACTTTCAGCACAATTTTGGGTAAATTAGACAATTTTCGGGGTGATATCGTGAGCTTATGGCACGGGGAACGAATCCGTTACTTTGATGAATTCATACCCCTTTTTTGTTGATATTAACCCCATTCCCGAGCACTTTTACCCTCCGGAATTGTTTGGATGTTTGTGGTTGTTTATGATAATGAAGGGTATTGGTATCTCGAGGACCCGGAAGGTGACGATTTGTGGTGAAAAAGCATGACCGAGGCAAGGCGAGGGCCTAAAAAGGAAGAAAAGTGAAGATTTGGGAAACAGGGGTTCAAGCGGCGTTTGAACCCCTCAAACGCATGCGTTCGAAGTCGAGGCACTGATCTGAGTTCAAGCTCTCCAAGCGCCGCGTTTGAAATCACTCCAAACGCTGCGTTCAAGATCTCAAACGCGTTTAAACCTTCCCAAACGTCGTTCGGATGAAGAAACGGTCAAGCCACGCCCGGAATTTATGCGCAAACGCAGCTTTTTTAATAAAGCGGCAGCGCGTTTGAAGATTTCAAGCGCGACGTTCCACCCTCTAAACGCCGCGGCGTTTGGACCGCTTTTTTGCAGCAGATTTTCCCTTCACCTATAAATACCCCCTTAGACATTTTCTTGGATATTGATGAGAGATAAATTTATGATCATTATTACGACATTTTACCCCAATATTGATACCATTTTGAGCATTATTGTATCAAATCAAGTCAAAATTACTAAGTTTTATTCAAATGTATAAGTAGTAGTTATTATATAAATTATCGTATTTTATAAGTTTTTATTAGTTTTTTCTACGGTTTAGTAACTTGGAGTGTAAATGTCGGATTTACGTTGGGTGTTTTGGTGGTTCATTGCAGGATTATATATTGACCAAGATTCCACGTAACGACATGTTTTGGTCCTAAAACATATCTTTTGAGGTTAGAAGAAGATGCCACAAGTTTCTGAAGTTCAACTGAAAGCAAATTTTCCTAAGACTTTAAATGATAATTTATTTTCGATGGAGATTTGACCCAGCTTAGAGGCATTTTCAGGGAATGACTTCTTCATGGAAGTGGTAGATTATTCAACGAGCTTTCCAATGCCGCTGAAATCATGTCGTTTGGAGTTCGGGAACTCAAGTTATGTCCAAGTGCCTAATCGATTCGTAATAGTAAAAATCTAAAAAAACGAGCGCGACATACGGATGGCTCATCAAAACGACATTTTCTGAAGAAGTTTCCTTAATAAAAGTTGTATATCTTCAAGAAATATTTCCAATGGATTTTGAATCAAGTCAATCGGACTTCTACAACTCAAATGGTGGTCAAGTATTTAATTGATTTGTATTAAGGAAAATGTCGCAAAAGCGACACGTATTGTGAATGGCCCATCAAAAAGGCGTTTTACGAAGAAGAGTCCTTGATGAAAGTTGAAGAATTTTCCGAGAGCTTAATTTTGACGTTTGAATCATAATTATGGAGGCCTACAACTCAAGATATGAATTTTAGAAGTTTTATTACAAATAATTCACAATCGAAGGATACAGATCCTCATAAGAATGATGATTTCCGGACCGGTCCGCTCCATTGAGACCGGTCCGGCAAGAGCAATTGCCTATATAAGGATACATTCAGTGAATGAAAAATTTGCCCCTTTCCTTCCTCTTTCTTTTCTTTCTCGTCTCTGCTTCTCTTCTTTTTATTTTTTATTTTATTTTGTTATATATATATATATAAATATATATATATATTGTAGATCATGTATATATATATATATTATGTATGAATATATATGTGTTATATATATATAGATCTAGATCTACTTTCTTTTCATCTCTTCTTCCCTTCTTCTTTTATTTTATTTTCTAGTGTAGTATATACATATATATATCTATGTATGTATGTATATATGTTTTTCACATATATAAATAAAATGGTTATAGTATCGTTGTAATGGCGGAATAATTATCGAAGATTGTTTTGAAGCTTTGGCATGTTAGATCTCAGTGGAAACGACCCGATTCGATAGTCATAACTTGGTAATATATTCTAAAATTGTTATGTTTATTATTTCTATTTCTATTTATATATGATATTAAACTAAAAATATATCTAAGCCAAGATATGAATCTGAATTAGTTAATCTTTTGGTAAAATGAATGATTGACTCTGGTAATAATGATTAAAACCGATTATAATGAATCTCTTTCTATTTGAACGTAATCTAATGAATTAACAACTCACGATTAGAATACGAGATCGTAATAGAAAGACCGGAGGGTAAAATTGGCCGAGTGAAAACGTGACAACGAATCCTATTTCCTACCGGGCGATTTGTCCTAGAAAAACAAATCTTATTAAAATTGTCTTTCAAGATCGTCGACACGTTAATTTATCTGTTTTAATCAAGATCCAAAACATTGCCTCGACCGACAACGGGAGTGACTTATGCTTTGGATGACATTGGGACGATTGATGAGACATATGACAATTTCATACGCTCGTGTGAGGAGAAATTGCCTAGCTTAGAGTATACGTTTCAGTATAATTGATTGGACCTTGAATAAAGGAAGATGCATGCCATTTATTTCTACTAAAAAGATATTGATTCAATAAAGTATTATTTATTTAGATCCAAAAATATATATTATATTAGTATTTATTTGTTTTTTTTTCTGTTTTACTAACATCTAACTCTAACATTACTAACTAATCTAAGCTGATCTAACTATCTAACCCAGGAAAAAGTAAAAGCTGCGACTTAGATCGAGTTAATAATAGCTTTCTTGGTGTTTAACCCCACTTAAAAGAATTACCATGTTTTCCCGAGGAATACGACTGACTCACCGGACTAGCACTACAATTTGACCCGGCACTGGCGCCGGTTAGGATCTGTATAGCCTAGGTAATGTCCGTCGCCTTTTCGCGCGCCGTTTCAAGGTTAGGTTTTAGTCTGTCGGCATTTTGGCGCCGTTGCCGGGGAAAACGTCGCTAATTTCTTTCTTTGTGTCTAGGCGTTACTACTTGTATTAGCTCAAAATTCTCGAGGATAAGTCAACACTCTTCTTATCACATTTCTTTTTATTTTCCGTTGGTATCTACCTTCTTTTAGTTACTAATTTTCTTCTTCTATTAAATTCGAGTTATTTTCTATTTTCGATAGTAGAAAGTAAGCGTGGTCATAACAAATGAGGATAAGTCAATACATTTCTCAATCTCATTTGTATTTTTATTTTCATTGGTACCTACCTATTTGGTAAGATATCAATTTTTTTATAAAAATACTCGATAAATACCGAGTGGCTTCGGTAATTACCGAGAGAGAGAGAGAGAGAAAAAAAAAAAAAAAAAAAAACCGAAAAAAATAAAATAAAAAAAATACACTCGGTAAATACCGAGTGGAGTCGGTAATTACCGAGAGAAAAAAAAAATCAATGTGTTTTTTTTTATCGATTTCGTATTGTTTTCTATTCGATATTTTATATTCTACAAGAATTGTCAAATCGAGTTACGAAAATAGTCGAAACCGTTGGTGAAACACCTGAACAAGGGATTGCTCATGCTCAAGGGTATGGCCAAAACCTTAATCAGAATTTACCTCAACCTAATAACCAGAATCAGAATAATAATGATAATAATCAAAATCGACATAATAAGAATTGGAACTAAGTTGGAAAGGAATCAAGTTTGAAAGGGCCTATTCAAACCGAACCTTATCCAGCTCAACCCAAATTCATCTCAGTTCAACCAGATAAGGCATCACCACATCCACTGCATATTTTGAAGAAAAAGGTACTGAATGATGACACACTATGTCTTCAAAAGGCACAATCATTCAAGGAAGCTTTACCATCTTCATCTAACGACAAGGGTAAGGGAGGTATTCATTCTAACCCTATTGATCTTGAATTACTCCCCCATTCCCCGAGAAATGAAATGAAAAAGATGAAGTTGGATAATAAGTATGCATACTTTCTTGACACTTTTCGGCACTTAACTATTAATACCCCTTTCATCGATGTTTGTAAGGGAGAGCTTAGTTTGGGAGTGAATCATGAGAGCGTTGTCTTCAACACTTACAATTCATTGAAATATCCATGCATTACACTAGAATCTTGTTCTTGTGTGTACACTTTGTGTTTTTTTTTTTGTTGTGGATTGTACTAACACGCAGGTAATTGAAGAAGATGACTTCAGCAATAATGTGAAAGCTCGCAAACCTAAAGCTCGAAAATCAAAGGAAAAAGTCAAGAATCGTTTGGATTGGTGGAAATTGTCTAACCTCTGTTGGAAACCGGTATTGAAGAAGGATGCGGTGCGTGAGGATGACCCACCACGGTGCCTTAAAATCAAGCACGGTAAAGTCGGCTATAGACTATAAATGTAGTCAATGACGGGTACTATCCTTCCTTTTACTCCTTAAGCATTTATTTTTAGTGGATTATGTGCTTAATTGTTACGTGCTTTTGTGAGTAATTGTTAGAAGTATCCCGTTTTGTTTAGTATATTATATTAGTTAATCCTTATCATTTTGGTCGAGCAAACGACGATAACCAAAAGCGCTACCGGAGGCGACCATAAAATGTTAAATATAATAATTACTCATACTTTGGATGATACTTCTTTGCTAATACTTAGGATTGATTTTCATTTTGTTTCACCAAGTCTTAGGATGAATGTTTGAATGACATTAAAAGGGAACGATTAGGCGGTTATCCGAAAATCCTGATGAAAAAAAAGATAAAATTCAAATGCATCATTTCTTAGACTTAGGTTGTTAGAACAATTTGAAATAACCCTTGAGGATCTGGGTATAAAAGACTCAGAGTTAATACTTTCTCACATCTTTCATATCATGATCTAGTCTGTTTTAAATTTCAAAAATAATGTGTGACATGTATTAGTTCAACTACTGTGGAATATTGTGTGTTTTAAATCAATAAAAGTTTATGTGGTGTGTTTATCTACCCTTTTGTATTACACTGTCACACTCCACATACTTTTATTTCATTTGCACACACAAAGGTCATAACTTTGACCCACCCACCCACCCTTTTTTATCATCCGAGTATTTGTTTTGACTTGTTTTAGTGCACCATTGCTTTCCCAACAACTTATTTACACTCACTTTACATTGAGGACAATGTAAGTTCGTAAGTGGGGAGTGGAGTCGTTGGTCTAGCAATGGCGTTAATGCTTATTTTGTATCAATAAATCCCTTAGTTTTCGATCTTTTTCGAGCATTATTTAGTTGATTAAAATAAATGTATATAAGGTATATATTTCATGGATTTGAAGATGTAATGATCAATTTGGATGTGTATAACCAACGTGAACCGTAAGTGCATTGTAATTCCAAATATATTTGTGTAACATGAATTCCTTCACGTAAGCCTTTGATATTGAAACGAAAATTTTAAATCGTATCCATTCAAGTATCTAGTGGTTATTCTAGATAATACTGAAGAACTTAGTACCTAACTTTCGAACGTAATTGTGAATATCGAAGGTTTGAATGTGATAGAAAGGATATAAGTTAAGTGGAATTAAAATAAAGATGAACTATCTATATGTCGGTTGTAGCTACCAATGATTTGAGTGCGATGAGGGTGTTATCACGAAACGCCCTATATCACTATGAGGTTTAAAAGCTCCCGATCGCTCGATGATAAGTCAAAACTAGGGTGTTATCACGAAACGTCCTATTCTTTGGGAATGAAGGCATATGCTACACATGTGAAATTAAGTTCATCAAAAAAAAAAAAAAAAAAAATAAAAATAAAAATTTAAGCATGGTTGAAAACTTAGTTATCTTCGACTATCCCAGTATAAACCGAATGATATGCTTTAGGGATTATCCTAATAAGTACTCGGAAGAACTTTGTGTGGAGCGGCTCTTTGCTTATACCTAGGAAAGTCATTAGGAGAACACTGAATGGATATTTGTTAGTTTGCTTGAATTATTCAAGAGAGGATAGTGGAAATTGAAAAGGCTCATCACACACACACTGTTATACATTTATATTGAGGTTAACGCGCCTGGTTGTAATTCTATACGGTTGCAACATCTGGTTGTCTCTTATATCTTCAATCTTCATGAATTTATCTCTCATTCATTTTGTTTTATCGCTTGTTTTGATCGAGGACGACCACCAAAAGCTAAGTAGGGGTTGTGATGAGAGATAAATTTATGATCATTATTACGACATTTTACCCCAATATTGATACCATTTTTGAGCATTATTGTATCAAATCAAGTCAAAATTACTAAGTTTTATTCAAATGTATAAGTAGTAGTTATTATATAAATTATCGTATTTTATAAGTTTTTATTAGTTTTTGTACCGGTTTAGTAACCGGAGTGTAAATGTCAGTTCGTTGGGTGTTTTGGTGGTTCATTGCAGGATTATATATTGACCAAGATTCCACGTAACGACATGTTTTGGTCCTAAAAACATATCTTTTGAGGTTAGAAGAAGATGCCACA
Source organism: Gentiana macrophylla (assembly GCA_026214975.1). Classification (NCBI taxonomy): domain Eukaryota; kingdom Viridiplantae; phylum Streptophyta; class Magnoliopsida; order Gentianales; family Gentianaceae; genus Gentiana; species Gentiana macrophylla. Next base: position 101,483,289 of record CM047811.1, read on the forward strand.
AGTTTACAAGTTCAACGGAGCAAATTTTCCTAAGTACTTAAACAGTAATTTATTTTCGATGGAGATTTGACCCAGCTTAGAGGCATTTTCAGGGAATGACTTCTTCATGGAAGTGGTAGATTATTCAACGAGCTTTCTAATGCCGCTGAAATCATGTCGTTTGGAGTTCGGGAACTCAAGTTATGGCCAAGTGCCTAATCGATTCGTAATAGTAAAAATCCGAAAACGACACGACATACGGATGGCTCATCAAAACGACATTTTCTGAAGAAGTTTCCTTAATAAAAGTTGTATATCTTCAAGAAAGCTTTCCAATGGATTTTGAATCAAGTCAATCGGACTTCTACAACTCAAATGGTGGTCAGTGGTAATTTAATTGATTTGTATTAAGGAAAATGTCGCAAAACGACACGGCGTAATAGGAATGGCCCATCAAAAAGGCGTTTTCTGAAGAAGAGTCCTTGATGAAAGTTGAAGAATTTTCCGAGAGCTTAATTTTGACGTTTGAATCATAATTATTGGAGGCCTACAACTCAAGATATGAATTTTGAAGTTTTATTACAAATAATTACACAATCGAAGGATCTAGATCCTCATAAGCAATGATGATTTCGGACCGGTCCGGCTCCTTCAAGACCGGTCCGGCAAGAGCAATTGCCTATATAAGGATACATTCAGTGAATGAAAAATTTGCCCCTTTCCTTCCTCTTTCTTTTCTTTCTCGTCTCTGCTTCTCTTCTTTTTATTTTTTTATTTTATTTTGTTATATATATATATATAAATATATATATATATATTGTAGATCATGTATATATATATATATATTATGTATGAATATATATGTGTTATATATATATAGATCTAGATCTACTTTCTTTTCATCTCTTCTTCCCGTCTTTTATTTTATTTTAGTAGTATATACATATATATGTCTATGTATGTATGTATATATGTTTTTCACATATATAAATAAAATGGTTATAGTATCGTTGTAATGGCGGAATAATTATCGAAGATTGTTTTCAAGCTTTGGCATGTTAGATCTGGTGAAACGAATTCGATTCGATAAAGTCATAACCTAGGTAATATATTCTAAAATTGTTATGTTTATTATTTCTATTTCTATTTATATATGATATTAAACTAAAAATATATCTAGCCAAGATATGAATCAATTAGTTAATCTTTTGGTAAAATGAATGATTGACTCGGTAATAATGATTAAAACCGATTATAATGAATCTCTTTCTATTTGAACGTAATCTAATGAATTAACAACTCACGATTAGAATACGAGATCGTAATAGAAAGACCGGAGAGGTAAAATTGGCCGAGTGAAAGCGTGACAACGGAATCCTATTTCCTACCGGGGCGATTTGTCCTAGAAAAACAAATCTTATTAAAATTGTGCTCAAGATCGTATTACGTTAATTTATCTGTTTTAATCAAGATCCAAAACATTGCCTGGATCGACAACGGGAGTGACTATGCTTTGGATGACATTGGACGATTGATGAGACATATGACAATTTCATATACGCTCGTGTGAGGAGAAATTGCCTAGCTTAGGAGTATATACCGTTTCGTATAATTGATTGGACCTTGAATAAAGGAAGATCATCTCATTTATTTCTACTAAAAGATATTGATTCAAGAAAGTATTATTGGCTAGATCCAAAAATATATATTATATTAGTATTTATTTGTTTTATTTTCTGTTTTACTAACATCTAACTCTAACATTACTAACTAATCTAAGCTGATCTAACTATCTAACCCCAGGAAAAAGTAAAAGCTGCGACTTAGATCGAGTTAATAATAGCTTCTTGGTGTTTAACCCCACTTAAAAGAATTACCATGTTTTCCCCTGAGAATACGACTGACTCACCGGACTAGCACTACAATTTGACCGGTACACTGCGCCGGTTAGGATCTGTATAGCCTAGGTAATGTCCGTCAGCTTTCTGGCGCCGTTTCCAAGGTTAGGTTTAGGTCTGTCAGATATCAAGCTTTTCTTAGCAAAACTCTACCCATCTTTTGCTCGAATTTTGTAATAGCTTAGAATACTCTCTCTTAGTGTAAATCAACAACATCTTAGCTTAATCTTTCCATTTCTTATCTTAGATTTTCATTCCAACCACTAAGAGACCACCTTTTAATTACTTCTTTATTTTGTACTTTTTGGATCTCAACTCGAATTTCTGCAATTTAATGGTATATTTATCTTCTCTTTTACTTGTTATGGCTCTTATTTACTGTTTTGTGCATGTTTTGATTAGTATAATGAGTAGCTAAACATCTACATAGTCGAATCATGTGAAATTTGGTGAAATCACCCTTTGGGTGATGAAATTGGGAGTGGGTAGTGCTTTTTATTATTATATCTTGCTTGTTTCATGTCTTAGAACTTGTTATAACGGATTTGGGCTAGATTGATCACCTAGGTCAAAAATCACACACATCAATCTTGAGAGTTGTTCAGATAGAGGGGTGTGGGAAAAGGGTTCTAGGATCGCATTGTAGTGCGAAGGTTACTCGTTTTAACGTTTAAACGGCTCTCGTGCATAACATGTCTTGCGAATGAGTCTTTCTTAGGGAAGGTTAGTTGACTTGGCATAAGGTGTTGGGGAAGAGTTGTTCAGACCTTAGCACCGGGATTAGGAGTACGTACCCGTGAAATTGAATGTAAGAGTTCGTTCGTTTATTGCACACTCCCGGTTTTGTCATTCCTTGGGGTGAAACTAGCTATTTTGATCATGGTTCGGCTATGTCCCATTTATCTATCTTTAAAACCTAGTAGTTTAATCTTCTTTCTTTCTATCTTATCTGCAAACTTGTTAGTATAGATCACTTTAGTGTCGTTGTAGTTACAAATACTTTAAAATCATTGATCACCTAGACTAAGCATTATGTTCACTTTGGTACTTGCAAACACGATTCCTTTGGGTTCGACCTCGTACTCAGAGCTATTCTAGCAATCGACCGGTACACTTTGCCGGTTAGAGAGTTAGTTTACCCGCGGTTTCGAGTCCTTTATAAATTGTTTTTGTTGGGTAGATTTTAGCTCAATCAAAATGGCGCCGTTGCCGGGGAATTGTGTGCTATTTGTGATATCTTGTAAGTGAACCGAAGGCTTGGGCCTAGGTTTTATTTTACTGATTTCTTGTTGTTTGCTTTTTGTAGTGCATGACCCGGAGATCTCAAACACTACTCGAACCTTACATAGACGGAATTGAAGCTTACGCAAGGCGTAGAAATAGTCAACGAAGAAGAGGTCGTCAAGTAGAGGAGTCGATTCCGGTCCTTGAAGAGAATAGTTTGGGTGAGTTGGGAGAAGGATCCGACATGGCACAACAAGGTGGACAAGGTTTGGAAGGAAATTTGGGGAACAATAATGGAATCCCAGTTCCAAACCCGCCTCTTGTCAACAACATTGCACAAGGAGGTGGGAATGGACAAGGAAACAATGCGGTGAATGCGAACGGGCCTATACCTCAACATGTTCAACATGAGGCCCAAGGGAATCAAATGGATCCCGCTCTTATGCAACAATTCAATGCATGGATGTTGAATCGGGTTTCAATGAACCAAAACCAAGCTCACAATCAAGGTGCAAATGCGATGCCAAATTGGTTTAACGGTCAACAAGAGCAAAACCAAGGTGGTTTGACTTGTAGAGATTTTGTGCTAGCTCTCACGGCAAACATGGGGCATAGTCCAATCCGAATGCCACCGGTAGCCGCCAACAACTTGGAATTGAATAGGAACATCATACATTTGTTGGGAGACAACGCTATATTCAAAGGAACCGCTTTAGAAAATCCTCACTTATTCATTGATCACTTTCTCCAAATAGTGAACTCGACAAAGATCAATGGAGTGAGTGATGAGGCGCTCAAACTTATGCTTTTCCCGTTCGCCTTGAAAGAGCAAGCTAAGAGGTGGTATGACTCGTTGCCTAATGATTCTCTACACACATGGGAAGAAGTGGTTAAGACTTTTCTACTCAAATATTACCCCCCATCGAAGACCATGGATATGAAGGAAGCTATCATGTCATTCAATGCTTATGAAGGAGAAGAACTACATGATTCATGGGATCGGTTTAAGGCTTTGTTGAGGGAGTGCCCGGGGCACGGATTGAGATCGTACGAGGTAGTTCATGCTTTCTTCCGGGGCTTATACCAAGTGCATCAAAGTACCTTGCATGCTTCGTGCAATGGAGATATTGTGAGTATGGTACCCGAAGTAGCTATGAACCAAATTGAGAAGATTTCCGAGACTTCGAGGCAATACATATCGTCGAGTAGAAAAGGGACAAGGAGTAAGAAGCCCGGTTTGGTTGAAGTTAAAGAAGTAGAGGCAAGTGATCAATATCATGCTCAAGTACAAGCGATGGAGCAACAGTTGGGGAGATTGCAAAAGGAGAATGAGAGTGCTAAGCTTTGCCAAATTCGTAGTGGATCACACTCGGCAAAGGATTGTAGGATGACGACTAAAGCTCAAAATATGGCTTATCCTCAATCCTCGACTCAAGGGCAACCTAGTACCCCATCTCAAGATAGCATGAATGAGTTAGCTAAGCGGATGATGAGTATTTGTTCTATGGAACAATGGAATACGGGGCCCCAATACCAAAGCCAAGTGCAAAGCCCCTACCAAGGCCAATATATGGGGGAACAACAAGGTGGGCAACCGTATGAAGAATCCCAAGATGTGAACTATGTGGGACAAAGTCAAGGAGGGAATTATGGAAATCAAGGTGATGGTTCTTGGAGGAATAACAACAATCAAGGTTGGAACCGAAATCAAAACCAAGGCCAAAATCAAGGTTATAGACAAGGCCAAAATCAAAGCAAATCTTCACAAGGACAAGTATATCAACCTCCACACCAAAGGCAACAACAAGGAGGGTATAATCAACAAGGTTCCAACAATTATCAAAACCCTCCTCCTTTGGCTCCTATACCTCAAAAGAGTTCAACCGATGTCATCTTGGAACAAATGAACAAAAACTTTGCGGAGATCAAGAAAGACATGGTTGAGATGAACTACAAACATGGGTCCGCCATCAAAAATCTTGAGGCACAATTTGGTCAAGTGGTGGAACATGTTCAGTTGAAGGGCGGTTTACCGAGTAACACCGAAAAGAATCCAAGAAGTGTAAACGCCATCTTAACTCGAAGTGGTAAAGTGTTAAGAACTAGTGGAGAAAAGAAGGTCCTATGGGAAGACAAAGCTAGAAAAGCTCCTACTGAGACGGAGGCGGGAGCTATGGATGGTGATATAGATGGGATTGAAGATGATGAAGATCATGGGGAGTATGTCAAGAAGAAGGAAGTAGAGAGGAAAGAAGCTCAAGCTAGGGGAGATTTTGTGGTTATCGATGTGAAAGAGGAGGAACCAACTAGAAGAGAAGGGAAAGAGCCAATGAAAGAGCCGTCTTCCCCACGCACCAAAGGTAAGAAAGGTATGATCCCTCCTCCTTCTAAAGATTTTGATTTGAGTACTCTCCCTTATCCCCCTAAGAATCATAGACAAAGTTGCTTGAATAAGGCACAAACTCGATTCATTGAGATTTTGCGAAAAATTGACTTGAACATTCCTTTTCTTGAGGCACTTGCAAACATGCCCTCGTATTGTAAGTTTTTAAAAGAGTTGCTAACTAAAAAGGGTAAAATGCAAGAAGTTGTGTGTCTAAATGAAGAGTGTTCCGCTATTTTTTATGGAAAGTCTAGGATTCCCCCGAAAGTTAGAGACAAGGGTAGTTTCACTATTCCGGTTACTATTAGTACAACTCATTTTCCTAGTGTCCTGTGTGATTTGGGGGCTAGTGTAAGCCTAATGCCCCGTGCTATATATGAGAGTTTTGACCGAGGAGAGTTGGAGCCAACGGGGATGACCCTTCAAATGGCGGATAGGTCTATTAGGGAGCCTATGGGAGTGATAGAGGATGTCATAGTGAAAGTGGATAAGTTCGCCTTCCCGGTAGATTTTGTTGTACTAGACATGGAGATGGACTCCAAAACACCTTTGTTGTTAGGACGTCCCTTTTTAAATACCGGGAGGACTTTGATAGACGTTGCGAGCGGTGAGATTATTTTAAGAGTTGGAGATGAAAAAGTCGCGGTCAATGTCTATAAAGCCATGAAACATCCTAAGGAGAGCACCGAGGACTGTTTTTCTATTGATGCTATATATCCTTGCGTTTCGGAACATGTTGACATGCAGGTGTATAAAGATGAATCCGATGAATGCATGGAAAGAGTGAGTACGGAACTTGATGAAGAAGAAGAGTTGGAAGAGGAAGCAAAAGAGCTTGAAGAGACGGCTTTCGTGGGTGAAAGGTGGACTGAGAAGATTGATCTCGGGCTTGAAGGAGAGTTGGAGAAGCCATCAATTGAGGACCCACCAAAAGACTTGAAAATGAAGCCGCTTCCACCCCACTTGAAGTATGTTTTTCTTGAAAATAATGATTTACTTCCTTTGATTATTTCTTCTACACTAACGGCTTTGCAGGAAGATGAGTTAGTGAAGATGCTTAAGAAGCACAAGCGTGCTTTTGGGTGGAAGATGTGCGATCTTAAGGGTATTAGTCCCACCATTTGCCAACACAAGATTATTCTGGAAGATGGAGCAAAGCCGGTAAGGCAACCCCAAAGAAGACTCAATCCACACCTCCAAGAGGTTGTGAGGAAGGACGTGGTCACAATGTTGAAGCTAGGGATTATCTATGCCATCTCGGATAGCAAGTGGGTGAGTCCCACCCAAGTGGTGCCGAAGAAGGAGGTATGACCGTGGAGATCAATGACAAAGGAGAGGAGGTGCCTAAGCGTTTGGTAAGTGGTCATAGAATTTGCATTGATTATCGTAAGCTAAATGACCAAACCCGTAAAGATCATTTCCCCCTCCCTTTTATTGATCAAATGTTGGAAAGATTGAGTGGCCATGCTTTTTATTGTTTTCTTGATGGGTTTAGTGGGTATTACCAAATACATGTGGCTTTAGAGGACCAAGAAAAGACTACCTATACTTGCCCCTATGGTACCTTTGCCTTCCGTAGGATGCCTTTTGGGTTGTGTAATGCGCCCGCGATATTCCAACGGTGCATGGTTGCCATATTTGCGGATATGATAGAAAAGTTTTTAGAAGTCTTTATGGATGATTTTAGTGTGTTTGGTGATTCCTTTGAGCAATGTCTAGATAATCTTGAGAAGGTGTTGGGTAGATGTGAGGAGACAAACTTGGTGCTTAATTGGGAGAAGTGTCATTTGATGGTTACAGAGGGGATAGTCTTAGGGCATAAGATATCTAGTAAGGGTATAGAGGTAGACAAGGCTAAGGTTGAAGCGATAGCTAAGCTTCCTATGCCCACCAACCTAAAGACTCTTAGGGGTTTTCTAGGCCATGTGGGGTTCTATCGTAGGTTCATTAAGGATTTCTCGAAGATAGCCCGTCCTCTTACTCTTCTTCTTGGAAAAGACGTCCCGTTTGATTTTGACAAAGCTTGTGTTGAAGCATTTTTTATGCTCAAGCAATTGCTTGTATCCGCTCCATTCTTAGTTGCCCCGAAATGGGATCAAGAATTTGAGCTCATGTGTGATGCGAGTGACACCGCGGTTGGTGCGGTCCTCGATCAAAAAATCGACAAAATATTCAAGCCTATTGCGTATGCTAGTCACACCTTGAATCCGCCCAATGTAACTACACCACCACCGAAAAAAGAGCTTTTAGCGATCGCCTTTGCGTTCGATAAGTTTCGGTCTCATCTCGTAGGTTCTCGGATAGTTGTCCACACGGATCATGCCGCTTTACGTTATCTCTTTGACAAGCAAGATGCCAAGCCCCGTCTCTTAAGGTGGATCTTGCTCTTGCAAGAGTTTGATTTAGAGATCCGTGATAGGAAAGGTTGTGAGAACGTCGTAGCCGACCACTTAAGTCGTATGGAGCTTAGTGAGGAGTTGATTAAAGCACAAACTGAGATAAACGATTCCTTTCCTCACGAGCAACTCTATGCACTTGACACCCTTCTTCCGGCTAAGAAAGAAAACTTTCTAAAAGTCGGTAAGGAAGGTAGTCCTTGGTTTGCTCCTTTTGCTAACTACCACAAATGCGGTTTTGTAGATCCCGATGTTGACTCGAACCAAAGGCGTAAATTCCTTAGTGAGGTGGGTAAGTACGTGTGGGAAGATCCTTGTTTATATAGGTTGTGTTCGGATGGTATTTTGAGGAGGTGCATCCCAGAAAGTGAAATTTTGAGTGCTCTTTCGTTTTGTCACGACAAAGAGGCCGGAGGCCATTTCTCGGGGCAAAGAACCGCTTTGAAAGTGTTGCAAAGTGGGCTATATTGGCCCACTCTATTTTGAGACGCACATGCTTATGTGAAATCTTGCGATGCTTGTCAAAGGTCCGGTCGTATATCTAGAAGGAGTGAGATGCCTCAGAAGCCGATCATAGTGTGTGAGATTTTTGACGTGTGGGGCATTGACTTCATGGGCCCCTATCCCTCTTCGTGTGGTAACAAGTACATCCTAGTCGCGTGTGATTATGTATCCAAATGGGTCGAAGCCTTAGCTTCACCCACCAATGATAGGAATGTTGTTATCCGGTTTCTTAGAAAGAACATCTTTTGTCGGTTTGGGGTGCCTCGTGCTATAATCAGTGATAACGGAAGTCATTTTGCCAACAAGCCATTTGATAAACTTTTAGAGAAGTATGGTGTGAAACACAAGTTAGGTACCGCTTACCATCCCCAAACAAGTGGTCAAGTTGAAGTCACGAATAGGGGTATTAAGCGTATCTTAGAAAGGACGGTAGACACGAATGTCAAAAGTTGGTCTTTAAAGTTAGATGATGCTTTGTGGGCCCATAGGACAGCCTTTAAGACACCCCTAGGCATGTCACCTTACATGATAGTCTATGGTAAATCTTATCATCTTCCCGTAGAGATCGAACACAAGGCTTATTGGGCCATCAAAATGCTTAACCTCGATGATACCTTAATTGGTGAGAAGCGTATGTCCCAATTAAATGAACTAGATGAGTTCCGCCTTTGTGCTTATGACCTTTCCACAAGGTATAAAGAAAAGACTAAGTTACTCCATGATAAGTTGATTAAACCACGTGTTTTCAATGAGGGTGACGAAGTCTTATTCTACAATACTCGTCTGCATCTTTTCCAAGGGAAGTTGAAGTCTAGGTGGTCCATGAAGGATGCAGGTTCTTAGATCTAACCGAGTTAGATCTATACGCAGCGGACGGATCACGATTTACATATCATAAAACATAATCAAAGGATTTAACAACTACAAGGGGGTTAAGATCATGTTACCAATATAGGGAAGAGAAGCCTTGATCTTCCGATGTGTTCTCCAAACGGGCGGTTGGTGGACACCCCTTCTTGATACACGAGCCTCCTTGATATGCAAAAGAGAAAAATCCCGAAGATTTTTCCAACTCGAACCCTAAGAATAGAGGCCGAAATTTTTCGGCCAATTTCTCTCGGTGAATAGTGACGTGAATAGTACCTTGCCATTAGACTTGGGAGAACTCTCTTTATATAGGAGAGTAATCAATGTCCTCCAAGGATTAAATAATTAAGTGATAATTATCACATTAATCCTTTTCCAAATAAAAGATAAATAAAATGATTATCCCAAACAAATTAAGATAAATCATATTATTATCTATTATTCCATGAATTATCATTTAACAAATAAAAGATAAATCACATGTTAAATAATTATCCAAGAAAACTAATTTCTCTCTAATTATTAGGACATTAATGGCGCCACATATTGGGTCAAAAAGCCCACATAAAATGTCTTTTATGTGTATTATATTATTTAGCCCAACTAAATAATATCCATGCATATCAATTAATTAGCCCAGCCAATTAATTATCACTGAGGCCCAAATAACAAGATTACTAGTCCGAATTACAGAAGCCACATCGGGGACCATGGACCTATAATCGATAGCTCTCAATAATTAATTATTCATCGAATGAATAAGTACATTAATTATTAATTCCGGGATTACGCCACCATAAACCCGAAATCGAACTCTACCGATTATAGATGTATACTTATACTCAACCCATAGAGTGAATAAGCGTCCATTGATATAATCACTACATACGGATTAACCTCCATAGATGTCCATTCTCGAGAGGAAGTCTCCGTGAACCCGACTCGAATATCTTATCCTTATTTACCATTAACCCCTAATGATCAATTAGTTCACATATCGACTAGTAGCTAATTAGTCTAAATATGAACTCGGCCGATCGATCACTTTCTTAGGGCTAACAAATAAGGGGATTGTCTCTCTACTTCCCCGCAGGAAGGAATGGATTCCATGTCCGTGAAAATCGAACTACTCACTCATCCGGAGATAGTGCCAATGAGAAGTGGCTTGGAACACATTATTTAAGTGAACCGTAACTAACACATCAAACACTACCCCGTGACCAAAGACAGACCGTGATCACCTCAGGATTAAGGTTGATCCATATATGATCATCTAATGATTTAATAAGATTCCTCGATTACGGAATTATACCGAGAAATTGATTAAATCGGTCAGATCCTATATGAATGCCATCATATATAAATGCCCCACGTAGGTACCCTCTACCGGCAAGTCCGGATAAGACTATCACACCCTAAGGTGTTAGGGGCGCATTATTGGTGTTTTAATCAAGAGACCCTAAACTCGATTAAGTTCACCACGGACTAACAGATTTAAGTATATCACCACTAACTCAATCGCCACGTGTAATCCATACACCGAGTTAAGTGGTTACATACTGATATACTTAGGGTTGCAAAGCAGATGTATTACTTTACAAGCACAAAGCAAGTAATAAGGTGAGATAAATTCTGTCATTCATTATTAAAAACAATTACACAAATTGTCTTTCGGGCACTACACCTAACAGTCCGGTCCTTATGTTGTGTCGAAAGTCTATCCGTCCGGTGCTATCGAAATCACCCATCCTAAGTTTGGCACGTTTACCACTAATGGCTTGCGGTTGAAAAGGTATGAGCGGTTGCCCTACGATGAAGCACTCGAAATAGTGCATCTTGAAGATCCCGTACCTTGTGATGCATCTTGTAAGTCTTGTCACGGACTTTAAACCTTGACTCGTATAGTTCTAAATCCATCTTTCCATCTTTCTACCCTTTCTCGTCTTGTGCCAAAAAGTTGGCACCGTATAATCCATCTTGTCGAGCCAACGACGTAAAATAAAGGCGCTTGGGGGAGGCAACCCACCATTTCGTAGTTTGTTGAGTTAGTTTGGTGTTTCTAGTGGTCTCGGGGTAGTTAGAATCAAGTGTGGGGTAGAAATCTTGAGTTTTCCTAGTTTCTGGTCCAAACGCCCGTTTACCCCTTTCAAACGTGCGTTTACAACTTTTTCCTCCCAAACGCGCGTTTAGAACCATTTCAAACGCGCGTTTGGAGCCTCGACTCTCTGATCTTAAATTCCCTTCCCAAACGCACGTTTCACACTTCAAACGCGCGTTTGAGCTTGCGAAACGCGCGTTCCACATCTTTCAAACGCGCGTTTGGACCCTTCTCCTTTAAATACCTGACCTTCAACCCGGCGTTCCACAAATCGCGTTTCTCAACCCTAAACGTCCGGCAGCCGTATTTCACCCCCCTTTCAATCGAAATCCTTCATTTCTCAACCGTTTTTGGCGATTCAAAGCCCAAACAACACCTCTCAATCTCTTCTTTTGATTTCAACAAGCCATTCCAACAACAAATCCCCCAAATCCTCGATTCGATCGGTAGTTTTGGCGTTTTTTCTCCATAGTCGAATTTGCTCAATTTCGACGTTTCGAGACTCGTTCTTCGCTCCAAATCGTTCCTATCATCTCTCTTAAGCATAGAACAGGTATATTTCGATTTTACGTTTAAGTTTCGGTTAGGGTTAGTTTTTGGCCTATTTTGGTTTAACGCCCCTTTCTCGTTATTTATTGTTTATTGATGATTATACCCTGTTTCTGTTTGTTTTGTTTGTTTTGTTGATCGATGGTGAATGGTGTGGCTTTTGTGGGGTGTTTTGTTGTGGATGGTTGGTTTGTTTGAAATCCCGGTTGGACGATAACCGGGTCGGTTTTGATTGTAACTTGGTTGTTTGGTGTTGTTTGGTTGGTGTTCATAGAATGAGGAAACTAAACGTAAGAAACCGAGGTAAAGGTAAAGGAAGCAACCAATGACTAGGCAAGCGCCCAAAACAGAAAACCTTAGTTTCTCCTCGGTACCTACGGGTGGTATTCGAATTGGTGGTGGAGTTGAGAGTAGAAATCCTCGAGCCTTTAGGCCGGTGGGACGATTGAGAGATCGACGTCTCGATGAAGATTTTGAGCCGGATACCGAGGGGAGGAATACCGGTAGTGATAGTGTGAGGCGACGGACTTTGAGAGCGATGTGCCCTTGGCACATTTGCAAGCCAAGAAGGTAACAACACTGCTTTCGCCTCTCCACAATCTACCCTCCACAGTAGTACCCCCCAGCAGAACCCTCCACTAGCCCTCTTTCCGATGACCCTATCCCTTTTGAGCAGCGTTTTAACTCACCGGTTGCCTTCTCTAATTACAATGAGTACATCATTTGTGAAAAACATGTGCTATGAGAGGGGCTAGACTCAAAGTTGTGCCTCAAACCTTCATTGATGACTTGAGGAAGAGAGGGTGGAACAATCGATTTATGAGCGAGAGGGCATCTCGAACTCGTCAATAGTCCGGGAATGGTATGCAAATTTGGATGTGGCTAATCGGAATCCGGGTTCATCAAAGTTAGAGGGTTAATGTCAGCATGGTCCGCCAAGGCGATAAATGATTATTACCGGATACCGGCTTTCCAAAGCGGGGACTATATCGGTTGGTTTGCGGCGAGGTCACATTGGGATACTACTGAAAATCTAGATCCATTAGAGTAGATGAGGCAGGCCATAAATCCTAACTTACAGTGGGTTTCCAAAGGTAGCAATTTGAGAAGTCAGTTGGTGACGACGACTTGGCCGGATGATTGGAAAGTGAAAGCAAAGTTTTCTCAGAACCGTCTACTACCAAAGGACAACATAACGCACTTCCACATTAAGGATTTGCAATTGTTGTACGCTCTACACTATAATCTGAAGGTAGACGTCGGGAAAACCATCTTTGAGGAATTTAGAGAAAATCAAAAGGTTAAGCGTCGGATGATTATGTGCCCCTATCTTATCCATGGCTTGTGCAAGGGAGCGTTGGTAAAAGAGTATCCAGATGATCAGATTCTGAGGAAGAAGAATATGCCTGTGGCACCGAGGCCGTTTAACGCCCGCTCCGCTTCCAGACCTCCTAGAACCACCCCTCGACCCATTCACACCGTCCTCCGCCCTACCACCTCCACTACCTCCACCTCCCTCCCCATACCTCCTCCTATCATTTCCTCCACTACTACCACTACTATACCCCCACCTCCTCCCTCCACTACTGGACCTTCCACCACACCTACACCTCTACCTTCTACATCCACTACCGGGGGGCCGTGGCTTAGTGAGAGGCAGGGGCTTCTGATTGCACACAAACAGAGAGACTGGATGGATAGTCTCGAGGTGACACTGAACGGAATCGTGGAGAATCAGCAGGTATTGGCTCATGAGAGGCGGAGTTGAGCTTCTGAATTGAATCTAGATATTGCACCGCTTCAAGATATACCCGGAGATCGAAGTGATTGCGGCAGAGGGTCATAGAGGAGTCATTTGTTGAGAGCCGGACGAGGGTTTGATGATATTGATTTGGATGATCTAGTGGCACAGATAGGGCTGGGACAGATGCAGCTGGGGCGGACGCAGTGAGGACAGGCGTTGCAGGACCTACACAGATCGAGAGAAGTGCAATTGCTTGTGGTTGCACCAACATCGAGCACACGGATCCCCACTCTCGACGTCTGAGGACATGGAAGCGGACTAGCATGTTTTCTCATGCGATTCTTATTGTATTTACTTACTAGTCTGTCTCTTTTATATACTTTGACATTTCACTTACTTTTGGCGTTCTTTCATCATACTTTGGACACACTTCACTTTTGCATGCACGTACACTTATTTTTGAGCCCCTGAGGCCTGCTTGACCGTGTATGTTTTCCCTTTTCATTGACTAATACTGTGGGATGACGAGGATATTGTTGTTGGCTTATTTTTAATGCATGGATGTTATGTAATTATTTGATTGATTGTATCCTTCCATTGCATATCCCATATTCCCCCCTAATTATACTTTGATCTCGTCACTGTGGCTTAGACTCGTTATTTTATGTACCCGCTTACCCTATTGCCTGCTTTTTAGTACGCGGATTATGTCCCGTGCATGCGCTGTCTTTGTTTCTGTTGATCTCGCTCTAGGTTACGGGATGGATTCACATGAGGTTATCACGAGTTTTGAGTCACGGTTGCACCTTTCTGCCGGGTCTTTTGGTCAAACAGCTAAGTCTTTTACGCTTCTTATCTCTCACACACTGAGGACAGTGTTTCGTTTAAGTGTGGTGTTAAGGGTCAAATTGTAGTGTTTTTAAGGATATATTTCACCTCAATTTCCCCCATATACGTATGATTTTCATAGAATTCGAGGTTTATAGTGAAATATTGAGTGAATGAGGTTTTTAAGAGTTAAATATGAAAACGTATCAATTTATACGATTATTTGATTGTTTTATATGGTTTTGGATATGGTTACGTTTTTGTGGTGTTTGGATGCAATGTAGATACATGTTTTTGACTTGGAAGAGGATAAAGATGGAGATAAAGCTTGGAATGAAGCATTCAAGAAGCCGAACTTCGATGCAGTTCTTGATAGGATATACACTGATTTGACTCTCGACCTCAAGAGAAGAGTTGTAGGTCTTGAAGAGAGGATTCTACAGGATCTTGAATCACTTCATTCCGACTTACGAGGCCCGAGATATGAGCGTTACAAGTTTGGATAAAGATGCTGTGGTATTGGAAAATCCGAAAACGACTCGTGTCTGACGGGCTAGTCAAAAGGCGTTTTTCGAGGAAGAGTCCTTAATGAAAATTGTAGAGTTTTCGAGGGCTTAATTATGACATTCGGATCTTAATTTTGAGGTCTACAACTCAAGATATGAATTTTAAAAGTTTTATTCCAATCAAAGGAATTTGGTCCTTAGCTCATGAACTAGCGTCTGCATGCAATCAACTTTGAACTGGCGTTCACAGCATTGAACCAGCGTCCAAGAAGAAGGCAACGACATTTGAGACTCACGGCATCATCATGAACGAAGCGTTTAAGGTTATGGGACGGGCGTCCATAACCGACTACTCTAAACCGACCTTGAAATCTATTTAAACAAAGACTGACACTAAACCCTGAGGACCATTGAGAAACGCAGCGACTTCATCCAAAAGCCCTAAAAGCATGAGCAGCAGCCCGGCCGGCTGAGCTCCATGCTTGGCCGGGCCGGAGAGTAGTTAGATTAGGTGTTATTTTAATTCCGTGTTTCAAGTCCTGTTTGATGAAGAAGGTGGCGACCATGAACACGCTTTGAAGTTTTTTTTTTCAAAGGCGACTTTGATGTCTCTTTCTTGGATTTATTTTGTAAGTTTTGATTTATAATTGTTTCTTTCCTTTGTTTAATTTGTTAATTGCATATATATCGGAAGATGATTGCATGATTTGATGCTACCGTATGACGAAAGTCGGTGTAGTTTAGATCACCGTAGGAAAGATTAGGTTTTTAATCTATACATAACGAAAGTTCATAGATTAAATATCTAGGTTTCTGAGAGAACCACAATTAGAATTAATTCGATGCAAGATTATCCTAGATTTGAATTGAGGGAAATTATCGTTACCGGAAAGATAAGATTTTTCATGTGTTTATTTCATTACGTTGTTCTTGTTTTCTTTCATGTTTTGAGATGCCGTATGTTAATCGAATTTAGATAACGGAAGTTAATAAATTCGTTAGATTGCCGTGAGAGAGATTAGCAATTGTTATTCCAACAAACGGAAGTTGAGGATAAGGTTGTTAGATTAGGATTTAATCCGTATCTTTGCTTCATTATAGATGTTAGTTAAGACCGGAAGATAAACTAATGAATGGCGTGATAAATCGGAAGAGAAACGCTTCTTTAGATAAGATAATAATCCAAGATAACTTGTGAATGAATATGTGTTGATCTTATTTCTTTCGGTGAGATGATGGTTGTTGGGAAGAGGTTGATCATGGTTTGTTCATGGTTGTTCAGTAGATAGATTTACCGCTTTCGTAGATGTAGTTTTATTTATGTTTTTATCGCTTTTATCCTTCCTGGCTTTGGATTAGGGCTGTACATGGTTTCCGAAAACCAAACCAACCGACCGAACCAAACCGGTTCAAACCGTAATTACACAAACCATGGTTTTATGGGCGGTTTTCTACTCGTATAAAACCAAACCGTAAAAAACAATTCGGTTTCGGTTTTCAAAAAAAAAACCGTAATAAACCGGACCAAACCGTATGTTTATATATATATATATATATATATATGTATATATCTTCTTATAATCAAATCGGATCACACTTGTAATATAAATGCAAAATGGGAACCTCTTGCTAGCCCATTATCTTAATCTAAATGGGCAAAGTGATCCATCATACCACAAAGTATACACTTAAATAGCTTTACCTAATTTGTTAAACTTCTAAGTTGTATCCTTTTGGCGTCGCTTCTCCGTCTCTCACTCTCCCAACAAAAAAATCCATGGTCATGGTCATAGATCGCTTCTCCGCTTTCGTTTTAAGCGAAGAATGTAAACGGATCAAGTAACTTAGGTATGTTTTTGTAGATACTTGATAGTCATATAGTTATAAGTGTGTTGCTGTTTAGTGTTAACCCTTGTTTTCTTTTCTTTGTTTGCAGGTTTCGTAACTCTTTTTCCTACTATTTTTGAGAGCTAAAATCTAATAATCAGAAGTTTTATTAATGGATGTAAGTTACATTTCTTTAATTTCTTTTCAATTTTTTTTGGAATTTGAGTCTTTGTTCCATGATGCCTACTTGCTAATGTTTCACATATAGGAGACGAACCATCAATCTGTTAGTGTTCCATGTAGTGAACCAGCAACCCTACAATCTGTTGCCCAACCAAATGTTACTTCAAAACCTGCAATAGCTCCAACTTCTGTAGGGCCTCCAAAAAAGAGACCTAGAACTCAACCAATTAAGAATGTAGTGGATAAACAGGCTAACCGATTCAGAAGTGAGGCTTGGCACCATTTCACTATTATCAAAGATTCTGATCCAATGAGGGCTGCTTGCAATTATTGTGGAAAAACTTATGCAGGTAATCCTAGTACGAATGGAACCACCAATTTCTTTAAACATTTACATGGTAAATGTGCTAAGGTTCCATGGAAAAAAGAGAAAGCACAAACCCAAATCACAGATTACCCAACTGCACTTCCCAAAACCAATAACTTTAAAGCATTGGATGTGAATAACTTAAGGGTTAAGGTGGCAAGAATGGTGATTATTGATGAATTGCCTTTTAGAATGGTCGAGGGAAGAGGATTTAGAGAGTTGATGGAGGATGTATTTGATGGTAGGTTTAAAGTTCCTTCTCGTGTAACCGTGGCACGAGATTGTATGAAGTTGTATATTGAGGAGAGGAAGAAGCTAAAAAAGACATTAAAGAATCGTCGAGTTTGTTTGACTACTGATACTTGGACTTCTTTACAAAATGTGAATTACATGGTTTTGACAGTTCACTATGTTGATGATGATTGGGTTTTGCAAAGAAAGATTCTGAATTTTTGTGTAATTGATAGTCATAAAGGGGCTATGATTGCTTCTAGGTTGGAGGATTGTTTGAATGGATGGGGTATTGACAAGGTTTTGACATTAACTGTTGATAATGCTTCTTCAAATGATTTGTGTGTTCAAGAACTTTTAAAGGATTTTAAGTTTAAGGATGTCTTATTAGATAACATGTTTTTCCATATGAGGTGTAGTGCTCATATATTGAACCTAGTTGTCAAAGATGGTTTGAAAGAACATTTTAGTTCGATTGTGAGAGTAAGAAATGCATGTAAGTATGTTAAATCTTCACCCGCTAGGGGGGCAGCATTCAAAAAATGTGTTGAAAAAGAAAAGATAGGATCATCATACTCGGTGATTCTTGACATTGACACTAGGTGGAACTCAACTTACTTCATGCTTGATAGGGCTGAAAAATTTGAAAAAGCATTTGATAGACTTAATAAGTGTGATAGGCTCTTTCAAGACTTTTTTGATTGCTATGAATATGTTTGCAATGATGGCAATCCTTTTGGTAAGAGGAAGCAGAAGAAAGTTATTGGTCCTCCGAAAAAGGAGGATTGGCAAGTGGCTAGAAACTTTGTAGCATTTTTGCAATTGTTTTATGAGGTTACATTGAAGTTTTCCTCTACTAAGCATGTGACTTCAAACATTTGTGTTCCCGAGTTATGTAAGGTGAAGCAAAGTATAAGTGTCAAGATGGGACCAAAATCTGATTCATCTATGTTCTCTATGGCTATGAGTATGAGTGCCAAGTATGACAAGTATTGGTCAAACTGGTCCAACATTAATCATTTTTTGTTTGTGGCCATCGTCTTTGATCCACGGTTCAAAATTAAAGGGTTGGAAGTTTGGTTAAGGAAATTGTTTGGTTTGGACTTTGAGACCAAGAAGGCTGATATTGAGAATCACCTTAATGAATTGTTTGTGCATTATTCAGTTCAGTCCTCTTTGGGTCAGCCTAGTAGTAGCCAACCAAAATCTAGAGGATCAAGTGAGTTTGAGGGTGAAGACATCTTTGCCATGGCTACAAGGGAAATGGGTGAAGATGACACCGTTAATAACTGTGATGAGTTAGCATTGTATTTAAGTGATGCATTGGTAAAGGATGATGGCCTAGATGTCTTAGGTTGGTGGAAATCTAATTCTTCAAAGTACCCAATCTTGGCTAACATTGCAAAAGATATCCTTGCCATTCCGGTTTCCACAGTAGCTTCAGAACAAGCTTTTAGCACTAGTGGCCGGGTTATTGATGCTTTTAGAAGTTCTTTACATCCAAAAACAGTTGAAGCTTTAGTGTGCGCACAAAATTGGTTATGTGGAACTGGAATACCTGTGGATATTATGGAAGAATTGGATGAAGCTGATAAGTATGAAGCCATTGCTCAAGGTAATATTTATTTTATTTAGAACCTAACTTGAATCATTTTATACCAGTTATTAATCTTTAAGAATTTCACTTCTATCTATCTTAATTTGATGTAGAAAGTTCAAGCTCTTGCATTACAACAGTTGGGGAGGAAGATGGCATTGAAGTTAATTCTGATTAAGGTTTATATCTATGTATTTTGTTATTTTTATTTAGCTCTTTATTACTTGTGATGTGCTCTTTATTTTGCTTGATGTAATGACATTTGTTTTGCTTAATTTCCATCAGCATGTAAGATAAATTGATGGATAGACTCTAATGTTGTAATTTTCTCATTTTCACTTTTCAGGGAAAGAAGTGGAGGTGACATGCAAGCATGTTGTCGTTTTTTTTGGGCTTATAGTTGGCAAATTTGCTTTATATTGGATTTTGTTGGTTTATTTTATTGTTCTTTGTCATTTTGTGGGCATGTGAAGCCTGGCTTTTGGGATTTTTTTGCAGGAAATCTATGGACTATTATGGAATGTAGATGCGTAGATGCTTTTGGTGTTATTCTTGGTGATTATAATTTATATGTTATAATGGTAGTATTAAGTTATTAACTATATTTGGTGATTATGGTAGCGATAGTTGGTGAGTATGTATGTAGTAGTACTTAATGTGAAGGCTAAGTATGTATGCAGTAGTATGTTTAATGTTTGTTTGGTCATGTGAATTTTGTTTCTAATCTCCAATGTTTGCAATGTGGGTACTTGGTTTCGTTAGAAAAAAAAAAAGAATTTAAACTTGAAAAAAAAAACCGGAAAAAGCGGAACCAAGCCGGTCCAAACGGACCGTTCCAAACAGATTTTTCCAAATTACGATCGATTTCAGTTTGAAAATTTTGGGACCGTTAAAAGCAGTTCGGTTTTTATTCATCAAAAACCGTAAAACCGGACCATGTACAGACCTACTTTGGATTAACAATCCTCTGTCCAGTTTATTTTCCGTTTTAGTTTAGGTTTAGGTTAATAAAGAAGAATTAATAAGCTAGATTCAATATCCCTTTTCCCTGTGGATCGATACCCGTACTTATCCAACTTTACTAGCAACTACCCGGTATTCGGCCGGTTAGGAGGTAGTTTTGCATGGTAGTATAGGTTGTATAAATTTTCTTTTGTTTTAATGATGCAAAATCTCCCCAACATGTGGGGTGGGGGACTTAGCCGTTTTATTGTTTTTATTGTTGAATGTGCAATATGTGTGGTATACTTAGCCTATGATCGGGCTTGAGTCGATTTTTGGGTGATTTTAAAATTTTTCAAGGGTTCCCGACACTGTGTTGTTTGTGCTATGTCTATATCCGAGTGGTGGCCACCTTAGTAGGGCCCCGAACGTATGCACTTCGGTTTGATATTATCTTGAGAATAGAGTTTATTAATTTCACGTAAGCTACACTTTGTGCACAATTTGATTGCTACCATCTCACATACCACTAGTCTCGAGGCGAAATAGAAAGGTTTACCTAAGTAGGACACGGGATGACGGTCATGGCGTCTCTTTGACCAACCAAAGCCAAATAAGCCTTATCCCGGACATTGGACCTTCATAGCCCCTCTCAGCCTTGATAGAATGGTCTGACCACCATTCGTTTTATAGCCATTTTGTTACTTAGTCAGAAACCTACCTTGAGCTTTATTTATGGTCACATTCCCTTCATTCATACCCTACGAGTGGACTTAGTCTTTTGTTAGGCCACACTTGCTAAGGCAAGTCTGGGGTGGGGGAAATGATGTTTTGATGGTTGGTGTTTCCTTGTTTGGAGCTATAAGGAGAAGAGGAGCTCATTTGGGCTTAGTGTTTGGGTTTGGCCCAAAAAGAAAAGAAAAATATGTGAAATTTCTTCTCTTCAAAAAAAAAAAAAAGAAAAAAGAAGAAGAAGAGAGAACTCGATCACTCAAAGTTCAAAATAAATTAGAAAGTTCTCAAAGAATAAAAGTTTGGTGTATAGAAATAAAGGGTTGGAATCAAAGTGATGAGCTCAAAAGTTATAGTTATGACAATTAAGGGTTGGGATAGTGCGATAGGTGCTAATGTGTTCGACCTCACCTTATGAGACTTGAAACATAGTTGAATTAGGCAATGGGTTCGGGTATATTAGCATTCTATGGTTCCCAAAGTGTTAAACTAATCAAAAAGGAGTTTGGATGGTTTGTATGGTAGAGATAAGGCGGTACACTTGTTGATTAGGTTCACTCGTATTGCTTTTTCTCCAGTTCCCAAAATATCCTTTTCGATTAACCGGAATTACCCTAGCCTAACGTTATAACCCTTCAAGTCCTACCCGATTGTGTCCAAACTTAGTGACCTTGATTAGTGGAGAGGTTGGTTGATATGAGACGGTTGGTAGACTTTTTGGTCGGGATTCAAGCCCGACAATCTTTTTGAACACTTTGATGTAGCTCAACACCACACACACTCTATTCTCTTGATAATGTTGTACCGGTGTGCATATGTTCGTGTGTCTTACTTCATGGTTACCTCGAGGGTGTGGATAGTAGCACCTACGTCACAATGTTGAATCCCTTGGTTTGTTTTAAAACGCCTAGTTTACTCGAGGGCGAGCAAAGGCTAAGTGTGGGGTGGTTGATGGGAGTCAACTTTACGTGACTCCGGTGCATTAATTACCCCCGTTTATCACACTTTCAGCACAATTTTGGGTAAATTAGACCATTTTTCGGGGTGATATCGTGAGCTTATGGCACGGGGAACGAATCCGTTACTTTGATGAATTCATACCCCTTTTTGTTGATATTAACCCCATTCCCGAGCACTTTTACCCTCCGGAATTGTTTGGATGTTTGTGGTTGTTTATGATAATGAAGGGTATTGGTATCTCGAGGACCCGGAAGGTGACGATTTGTGGTGAAAAAGCATGACCGAGGCAAGACGAGGGCCTAAAAAGGAAGAAAAGTGAAGATTTGGGGAAACAGGGGTTCAAACGCGCGTTTGAACCCCTCAAACGTGCGTTCCAGAATTGATACAGAGTTCAAGCTCTCCAAAAGCGCGTTTGAAATCACTCCAAACGCGGCGTTCCAAGATCTCAAACGCACGTTTAAACCTTCCCAAACGTGCGTTCGGATGAATAATGATCAAGCCACGCCCGAGAATTTATCGCGAAAGCAGCGCGTTTCAACTAAAGCGAAGCGCGCGTTTGAAGATTTCAAGCGCACGTTCCAAACCCTCTAGCGCAGCGTTTGGATGCGTTTTGCAAATGATTTTCCCTTCACCTATAAATACCCCTTAGACATTTTCTTGGATATCAAGCTTTTCTTAGCAAAACTCTACCCATCTTTTGCTCGAATTTTGTAATAGCTTAGAATACTCTCTCTTAGTGTAAATCAACAACATCTTAGCTTAATCTTTCCATTTCTTATCTTAGATTTTCATTCCAACCACTAAGAGACCACCTTTTAATTACTTCTTTATTTTGTACTTTTGGATCTCAACTCTCAATTTCGTAATTTAATGGTATATTTCTCTTCTCTTTTACTTGTTATGGCTCTTATTTCTTGTTTTGTGCATGTTTTGATTAGTATAATGAGTAGCTAAACATCTACATAGTCGAATCATGTGAAATTTGATGAAATCACCCTTTGGGTGATGAAATTGGGAGTGGGTAGTAGTGCTTTTATTATTATATCTTGCTTGTTTCATGTCTTAGAACTTGTTATAACGGATTTGGGCTAGATTGATCACTAGGTCAAAAATCACACACATCAATCTTGAGAGTTGTTGAGATATAGGGGTGTGGGAAAAGGGTTCTAGGATCGCATTGTAGTGCGAGGTTACTCGTTTTAACGTTTAAGCGGCTCTCGTGCATAACATGTCTTGCGAATGAGTCTTTCTTAGGGAAGGTTAGTTGACTTGGCATAAGGTGTTGGGAAGAGTTGTTCGGACCTTAGCACCGGGATTAGAGATGCGTACCCGTGAAATTGAATGTAAGAGTTCGTTCGTTTATTGCACACTCCCGGTTTTGTCATTCCTTGGGGTGAAACTAGCTATTTTGATCATGGTTCGGCTATGTCCCATTTATCTATCTTTAAAACCTAGTAGTTTAATCTTCTTTCTTTCTATCTTATCTGCAAACTTGTTAGTATAGATCACTTTAGTGTCGTTGTAGTTACAAATACTTTAAAATCATTGATCACACAGACTAAGCATTACGTTCACTTTGGTACTTGCAAACACGATTCCTTTGGGTTCGACCTCGTACTCTGTAGCTATTCTAGCAATCGACCCGTACACTTGCCGGTTAGAGAGTTAGTTTACCCACGGTTTGAGTCCTTTATAAATTGTTTTTGTTGGGTGGATTTTAGCTCAATCAGTGGTCGACCCTCTAAAATAAAAATATTTTGTATAAATAATAGATAAATTTTTTTTATAAACACATATATATATGTGGAATTGATCCGTTAATTTTTATGTGTTGACCCCTATTTTTATTTATTGCCTCATAATTACATGTATAGAATTAGATATTCAAATATATATGGAAAAAATTGACAAAATTCGACCCCCATGTAGAAATCTCTGCGGCATACACAGACGGATGTAGTAGTAATTTTATGTTTTTAGTAAACATATTTTTGATCTTAATGAATAAACATAATTCCTTTTCCTATTAATAATACGGTAATTTTGAAGTTTGAGTTCAAATAAAAATATGAATAATCTAAAAAGTATTACATTATAAGGTAACAAATATTAAGGAACAAAATATTTTAGTGAAAATGACTATTATCTAGAGCAATTTTAATGGATGAAAAATATAATTCTGTTTATAGAATAATCACCATTTTTGAATGAAGTTGTATAGTAGATTTCCATCATATCAATAAAAAAAAATGTAGATTTCCATCATGATGGACATTCATGTTTTTATGTTCATGTAAACTATGTCTATCGAATAACAAAAAGTGATTTATTAATTTTGAACATGTTTGCATTTGATGTTTGAGCCTTTTTGACGGAATGCTAATAAAAAGATCGTTCCATGGAAAAAAATAACAAAAAAGTGACTGTATTATTATTATTTTCTAGATATTCAATGATTTGTTTTTGTTGCAACCACAATCAAAAATGCATACGTCAATCCAGTATAGATTATTTATGCAGAAATTAGGATAAATGTAATGTGATGTATATAAATTCAAAATGTATAATCTTATTAGTATAATATATACCTTGTAAATTTCTCTATGATATTAAATCAAATTTCCCCAAATGAACGAATTTGTATAATATATACCTTCGAATGATCATATGTGTTTCATGACCTTAGAAGCACAACCTTCTAAGGCAAATCATTCATCAGAATCACAACATTTTTCTCATCGTCGCTGTCAATACCTTCGTTTTCATCATCATTTTTTCTGGTGGAATACAATATTGCTTCAGTGAGAATTCGAAAATGGGCAGTGAAACACCTATATTGTTAAGGACTGTGGTTTGAAAAAGAATGGTTTGTAATTTCGGTTTTCTTGTGTGCAAATTTGACGGAGAGAAATCGGGAGGGAGTTTAAGAGGTGGAATGATAATGGTTTTTATTTTATTTAACAGAATGATAAATTTGAATTTTGAAATGCTTCCTTAATTTGGGAAATAACTGTGGCGTACAATATTCAATGATGACCGGGATTCTAGGGATATTTAATGACATTAATGCTAGAATGAAAAAGAATTGTTTGAATTTTATATTTTATTTATTTGCGGATCACTGAACGGGTTTGGGTCTATAATCCGGGTAATTGATTTAAAATACCTTCTAAAACATATATATAAATAGATTTGATGGAATCAATCACCATAAGACATTTAAATCTTGTGCTAGATGGCCTTGGAAGGCCTTATTGGAAAAGAATAATAATAAGACTCCAAATAAAAAGAAAGTAACAAAAAGCCCATATTCTCTTCTCTTGAATTCGTGATCTATGCTCTTTGGCCCAAATGTGTTAAAATAATCAAAGTAAGAAACCATTCTCTTCATTTGGACATGTACTCCATCACATTGGGCTTCTCTTAGATCATAGTAGTCCACGGGATGACAAGTGGATCGATGAAAATGTGCAAGTCTGCCAGAATATGCAAACCTGGCGAGTTTAGCCCAATTAAAGGACAACTTGTATTCTTCAATAAACCGACCCTTCATAATTATGTGGAACCTTACAAATATCAATATAAATGATAAATTAAAGTTCCATAAGTTTTCCATGTTGAAGGAATGTGAATCTTATGCAAATCTCTTGATATAAGTCTCGGCGGTTAACGATCATCAATGTGAAATTGTTGACCATAAGAGATGTGTAGAAAATGATGATAGCTTGATGGTCCTCCATCATATCCTCCCCCTTTGAAAAGATTCATCCACATGTGAATCCAATACATCATGGATAATCCGATTGCATCATCGTGATCCTGCCAACCACAACCAACAAAGCTAGAACAAGAGATTAGTGGATCAGTCCTTCTAACTTTGTGTTTAATATTCCTCCACAATAAATCCATTCCACTGAAAATATTTGCTCTATTATTCACAAAGAATTCAAGTAAATTTACTATCTTTTTCCTTGCAAAAATTTCACTCAGACAAAATTTCAAAAACCTTTCCCTTTTAAGCAAACTTACTCTCATTTTCTTATCAAAAACTCCACACATGCTTAAGTTATCTTGGCAAAAGGATAAAGCATAAGGGTGCTGCAAAATTTCGAGTTCACTAAGCACAACATTTTTATATAGTAGACAACTGAAATAAAAATGATATACTTCAACTTTCACTTTCTTTCTCACAAAATCTAGTTAAATCATTTTTGCCAAATTTACCCTCATTTTCATCACATTTATTTCTCTCAAAACAAGAAAATTGATTGGAAAACTGAGATACATGCAAATCGCTATCACCAAAACGATGAGAATTAAAGATAATTTCATGATCACTTAGAAATGGATCTAAATAATGATGAAAATATCTTAAGTCTTTTATTTCCATAAATATCCCATATTTATCCCCACAATCACCCACAAGAGGTGGAGATTCTTTAACCTTCATAAGACATGATTTACCAACAAAATACTGCATTTCAATCACATCAGAACTTTTACTCATATCAACATCTTTCAATTGAATCCTTTCATAAAAAATAAAATTAAGTGCATCTATTTCTTTTTGAAAAGGTTCATTAGAATAAACATGAAAATTATCAAGGACACTGGAATCATTTACACTTAATTCTACCTCGTCAAACAAAGGATTGTTGTACCACTTGATTTAAAGATTTTCAACATTTAAATCCAAAAACACATTAGATCCATTCTCAAGCATAGAATTTGCTGGATCCATATCTAAATCATGCTCGCAATTTTCATTCAAAGAACTAAGATCAAATTTAGGTTCAACCACATTACAACCCATGCCATTATCTTGCACCATTGGTTCAACAAATTCATTTGGTTGGCTTAAACATTTCGAAGATAACTCTTTTCTTGAATTAGCCATTTTTAATTGAGTTTCAAGAACTTGTTGATTACTCAAAGAAGTTAGTATAATGGTTTTATTATTTTGCTTAGATCGCTTTTCCTTTGACCAAGGTTTTTCCAAACTTATATGACAATTAAGCATAGGAGTGACATCAAATAAAATCTGATCATGGTAATTCCTAAGAGAAAACGAAATCACAACTTGCTTTGAAACCTTAATTTCCCCAAACTCATTAAGTCCTTGTAGACTATATGGGTTGGGATGATCAAAAGTTTTTAATTAAGCTTTTCTACAGTTTCTTGGCTTACCACATTAGATTCACAAGTATTATCAATCATTACCAAACAAATTCGGTTCATCACCATGAATCATGTATAGAACTTCTCAGTTTGCAAGGAATCAGAAAACTCCACTTCTTTAACCTTACTCACAACCACTTGTTTAACCTTCTTCACCAACCTGCTCACAATAAATAAAAGAGGAAGCATTTAGAAAATTAGAAATCCTCACAATATTTTTCTTTTTCGACTAAATTTTCTCCCTCAAAATCTCCCGGATTTTCAACTTCATTTTCTTCCTCCTCATTATTCTTTTTAATTTCTTTTTTGACCCTTTTTTATATTTTCTTTTCTCAACCAATTCAACACATGGCTTTTCCAAATCAACATTATTTACATCATCTTTTTGTGCCAAATTTGTAGATCTAGAATAAAAAGAATCATGGAATTACAGTAAGGAATTTTGGCATTTCTTATATGCTTATTATCAATAACTGGATGATTATATTCCTTCCTTAAAGTAGGACATTTATGATCATAATGTCCATAATCATCACAAATGAAACAATATAAATCTCTAGTTTTAAATGAACTAAAAGAATGATATTTACAAGTTGTTCTCTTTCTAGTCTTAAAATCTTCATCATGAGTATTAGGAGTTTTATATTTCCCTTTACTAATATCAAAACACTTTATAGAATTGTAATTAGGATTTCCCCATGAAAAGGAAAGATAATGTGACATTATTTTTTTTATTTACAAAGAAAGAAAAATAAATTTTTATATATATATATATATATATATATATATATATATATATATATATATATATATATAGACAAAAGAAAATAAAAATCCTCAATTTCACTCTTTATTTGGGTGATTGATGATTCACTCTCGCTTTTCTCCCCCTGTTATATACTCACCACCCAATTGCCTTTTACCGCTTCTTTCTTGACTAGAGTAATAAACGATTAAAAAGTGTGATAATATGCTTATGAATGCTGTGAATCACTGTATCCTTAGTCGTCAAATCAAAAGAAGAGAAGGCTAGGATGGATTCGAATATGAGAAGAAAAGACAAAAGAATGGAGTAGATGTGAAAGCGATCAAAGATGTAATAGACTTGGGGCACCTTTTGAGAGTCTGGCCCATTTATATGACTAATTAATTATTTTTTTTTTTTTTTTTTTTTTGTTTTTTTTTGACTCCAAAGAACTCTGAAGAACTAGGATTAGATTAGGTTATCACCTTTTAATCAGTGCCTTAATGATTAGCACTTGAATTTTAGTTGGGTGATAATTTCTGATTTTGTCAGAAATTGATACTGAACTAATTGGAACTTAGAATCACATCGTATGGTCGGTTTTACGGTTTTTGATGAATAAAAAACCGAACTGTTTTTAACGGTCCCAAAATTTTCAAATCGAACTGGATGTAATTTGGAAAATCTGTTTGGAGCAGTCCGGTTTGGACGAACAGTTCCGATTTTTCCGGTTTTTTTTTTCAAGTTTAAATTCTTTTTTTTTTTTCTAACAGAAACCAAGTACCCACAGTTGCAAACATTGGAGATTAGAAACAAAATTCACATGACCAAACAAACATTAAACATACTACTGCATACATACTTAGCCTTCACATTAAGTACTACTACATACATACTCACCAACTACTGCTACCATAATCACCAAATATAGTTAATAACTTAATACTACTGTTATAACATATAAATTATAATCACCAGTAGCAACACCAAAAGCATCTACGCATCTACATTCCATAATAGTCCATAGATTTCCTGCAAAAAAATCCCAAAAGCCAGGCTTCACATGCCCACAAAATGACAGCAACAATAAAATAAACCAACAAAAATCCAATATAAAGCAGCTGCCAACTATAAGCCCAAAAAAACGACAACATGCTGCAATATGTCACCCTCCACTTCTTTCCCTGAAAAGTGAAAATGAGAAAAATTACAACATTAGAGTCTATCCATCAATTTATCTTACATGCTGATGGAAATTAAGCAAAACAAATGTCATTACATCAAGCAAAATAAAGAGCACATCACAAGTAATAAAGAGCTAAATAAAAATAACAAAATACATAGATATAAACCTTAATCAGAATTAACTTCAATGCCATCTTCCTCCCCAACTGTTGTAATGCAAGAGCTTGAACTTTCTACATCAAATTAAGATAGATAGAAGTGAAATTCTTAAAGATTAATAACTAGTATAAAATGATTCAAGTTAGGTTCTAAATAAAATAAATATTACCTTGAGCAATGGCTTCATACTTATCAGCTTCATCCAATTCTTCCATAATATCCACAGGTATTCCAGTTCCACATAACCAATTTTGTGCGCACACTAAAGCTTCAACTGTTTTTGGATGTAAAGAACTTCTAAAAGCATCAATAACCCGGCCACTAGTGCTAAAAGCTTGTTACGGAAGCTCTGTGGAAACCGGAATGGCAAGGATATCTTTTGCAATGTTAGCCAAGATTGGGTACTTTGAAGAATTAGATTTCCACCAACCTAAGACATCTAGGCCATCATCCTTTACCAATGCATCACTTAAATACAATGCTAACTCACTGTTGTTATTAACGGTGTCATCTTCACCCATTTCCTTGTAGCCATGGCAAAGATGTCTTCACCTCAAACTCACTTGATCCTCAGATTTTGGTTAGCTCTTACTAGGTGACCCAAAGAGGACTGAATCGAATAATGCACAAACAATTCATTAAGGTGATTCTCAATATCACCTTCTTGGTCTCAAAGTCCAAACCAAACAATTTCTTAACCAAACTTCCAACCCTTTAATTTTGAACCGTGGATCAAAGGCGATGGCCACAAACAAAAATGATTAATGTTGGACCAGTTTGACCAATACTTGTCATACTTGGCACTCATACTCATAGCCATAGAGAACATAGATGAATCGATTTTGGTCCCATCTTGACACTTATACTTTGCTTCACCTTACATAACTCGGGAACACAAATGTTTGAAGTCACATGCTTAGTAGAGGAAAACTTCAATGTAACCTCATAAAACAATTGCAAAAATGCTACAAAGTTTCTAGCCACTTGCCAATCCTCCTTTTCCCGGAGGACCAATAACTTTCTTCCGCTCTCTTACAAAAGGATTGCCATCATTGCAAACATATTCATAGCAATCAAAAAAGTCTTGAAAGAGCCTATCACACTTATTAAGTCTATCAAATGCTTTTTCAAATTTTTCAGCCCTATCAAGCATGAAGTAAGTTGAGTTCCACCTAGTGTCAATGTCAAGAATCACCGAGTATGATGATCCTATCTTTTCTTTTTCAACACATTTTTGAATCCGCCTTCTGGCTGGGTGAAGATTTAACATACTTACATGCATTTCTTACTCTCACAATCGAACTAAAATGTTCTTTCAAACCATCTTTGACAACTAGGTTCAATATATGAGCACTACACCTCATATGGAAAAACATGTTATCTAATAAGACATCCTTAAACTTAAAATCCTTTAAAAGTTCTTGAACACACAAATCATTTGAAGAAGCATTATCAACGATTAATGTCAAAACCTTGTCAATACCCCATTCATTCAAACAATCCTCCAACCTAGAAGCAATCATAGCCCTTTATGACTATCAATTACACAAAAATTGAATCTTTCTTTGCAAAACCCAATCATCATCAACATAGTGGCTGTCAAAACCATGTAATTCACATTTTGTAAAGAAGTCCAAGTATCGGTAGTCAAACAAACTCGGCTTGATTCTTTAATGTCTTTTTAGCTTCTTCCTCTCCTCAATATACAACTTCATACAATCTCGTGCCACGGTTACACGAGAAGGAACTTTAAACCTACCATCAAATACATCCTCCATCAACTCTCTAAATCCTCTTCCTCGACCATTCTAAAAGGCAATTCATCAATAATCACCATTCTTGCCACCTTAAACCTTAAGTTATTCACATCCAATGCTTTAAAGTTATTGGTTTTGGGGGAAGTTGGTTAGGTAATCTGTGATTTGGGTTTGTGCTTTCTCTTTTTTCCATGGAACCTTAGCACATTTACCATGTAAATGTTTAAAGAAATTGGTGGTTCCATTCGTACTAGGATTACCTGCATAAGTTTTTCCACAATAATTGCAAGCAGCCCTCATTGGATCAGAATCTTTGATAATAGTGAAATGGTGCCAAGCCTCACTTCTGAATCGGTTAGCCTGTTTATCCACTACATTCTTAATTGGTTGAGTTCTAGTCTCTTTTTGGAGGCCTACGAGGAAGTTGGAGCTATTGCGAGTTTTGAAGTAACATTTGGTTGGGCAACAGATTGTAGGGTTCTTTGGTTCACTACATGGAACACTAATGATTGATGGTTCGTCTCTATATGTGAAACATTAGCAAGTAGGCATCATGGAACAAAGACTCAAATTCCAAAAAAAATTGAAAAGAAATTAAAGAAATGTAACTTACATCCATTAATAAAACTTCTGATTATTAGATTTTAGCTCTCAAAAATAGTAGGAAAAAGAGTTACGAAACCTGCAAACAAAGAAAAGAAAACAAGGGTTAACACTAAACAGCAACACACTTATAACTATATGACTATCAAGTATCTACAAAAACATACCTAAGTTACTTGATCCGTTTACATTCTTCAGTTAAAACGAGAAGCAGAGAAGCAGTCTATGACCATGACCATGGATTTTTTTTTGTTGGGAGAGTGAGAGACGGAGAAGCAGCCGAAAGGATACAACTTAGAAGTTTAACAAATTAGGGTAAAGCTATTTAAGTGTATACTTTGTGGTATGATGGATCACTTTGCCCATTTAGATTAAGATAATGGGCTAGCAGTAGCAGCCCATTTTGCATTTATATTACAAGTGTGATCCGATTTGATTATAAGAAGATATATACATATATATATATATATATATATATATATATATATATATATATATATATATATATATATAAACATACTGGTTTAGTCCGGTTTTTATTCACGGTTTTGAAAACCGAAACCAATTGTTTTTTACGGTTTGGTTTTATACGAGTAGAAAACCGCCCATAAAACCATGGTTTGTGTAATTACGGTTTGAACCGGTTTGGTTCGATCGGTTGGTTTGGTTTTGAAACCATGTACAGCCCTATTGGAACTTACAACCCAAATGAAAATGAATTTGAACTGAAATTTAAAGGGAAATTCGTAGAATAATGGGTTATGCAGATGATACTGAAAATTCATATTTTTGGAATTTTATTGGTTGACCAAAAATCGTTTCTTGTCAACTGGCTCAATCATCAAAATTTTCCAGAATTATAGTAGTGACTTATCTACTTGATTGTGATCAAACTATGACGAATATGGAAAAACTAAAAGATAAAAGTTGTAGAACATAAAATTTCCTATCACACCAACAATTTTCAACGAATTTAGAATTTGTTAACCAACTCAAAAAAAAATCAAGCGAGGATCTGCATTGCTGCGAGAATTTGAGAATAAAGTATTCGTGTGTTGGGGTGCAGATTTTTGAGTATGATTTGATTAATTCGAGATGAAATGAAAAAGGAAAATGTAGATCAAATGGTGATTTATATGTGATAAAAATTTCAGATTTTTTGAGATTTTATAGGTATTAAGCGAATTGAAATAAGCGGGTGTCAAATAAGCAACACCAAAACAAATGGATTGAACCACTTGCGCTGACGATATCAACTCGATGTATACATTGGACCTTTAACAATAAAATTGTCAAGAACCCTAAGTAATACAAAGAATAACCACGTTTAGATCCCAAAATGGAAAATAAAAATAGAATAAAATGAAAGAAAAAACTTGAGCAAAAGTAGTTTAACTCAAAGATAAGACTAGAAGAACCAATGACTCTGAACTAGAAGAACCAATGGCTATGAAGAAGCCAAGACCCTTCTAATGATCCTTAAACCAAAGACTTCAATGAACACTTTAAGCTTTGCTCACAAACTTAAAATGCACTTAACAAAAGTTGTAATACTTAAATAAGAAAACAACTCACAATAACAATGTTATTAATCGATTCAATGGTGTCAAATTACAATGGATGCCTCCTCCTTTTATAGGCAAAGGAAGTTGGCATTTTATTTTCTAGAAAATAAAAATAAAATACGAAAATTTAAAATAAAAATGAACCTAGACAACTCCTAAGTCTAAGTGAAATAAAAAAAAATTCCAAAAATACCATAGATCTTCAAATCATTCAATAGTAAATAATCCATCAATCAGATTGATTGATTATCTACCAAAATAATATGAAGATTTGATGGAATCAATCACCATAAGACTTTTAAATCTTGTGCTAGATGGCCTTGTGCTTAGGAAATCACTAGTTTAACGCAGCGGAATTTAAAATTTTGATTTCCTTTTCTAGATCATTCTTCGTTTAATGCAATAAACACGTTAAGTAGTTTGACGGTTACACATTGGATGATCTATAAGATCGTCGCTTTGACCGTCAACGGAGAGTATGCGGTCATAAGCCGTCCACGTGTCGGCCTCTATCGCTAATCCACACGAACTCCTCGCCGAATCCTCCTTGGATTGCTATTGGAAAACTCCGGTTCTTAGACCGGTCTTTTTCCCCTCTCTCTAACTCTCTATAGGATGCTCTCTCTTTTAAACAATAACTATAAGCTCTTGCAATTGTGATGTACAAAAGAGCTTGACACCCACCTCTTATTTATAGTCAAAAGTGGCGCCCCAATAGAGTGGAGGAGAAGAAAACTTTTTCCCAATAAAATAAGGAAAATCTTCTAGATTGATTTATCTCTTTTATTATAATATCTCATATTAAATGAAATCTAAATATTGCCAATATCTTATATTGATTATATTTATCTTGTTACCATAAATCTATTTTTCAAAATCAATTAATATTCAATATTAATATTATGGCAATCTTATTAATTAAAATGCACAATCCAAGTGTATCTTGTACACTTCAATGTGGCGCCCCATATAGCCAATTATTGGTTTCCGGAATATTCTTTAATTAATATAATTTATGTATAATTAATATCTTGTGTTTTATTTATTCATAATAAATAAATACCACCATATTAATTTACCACTATAACCTTTATAGTTTAGAGATAAACTTTCCTTATTTGGTTATCAACTATAACCACATTTTAATCCGACTCGATGTTCATATGTGTGTGACCCGATAGGCTTCCGAATATGTTGGCCGTATACACAAAGTCCAAATTATGAAATGCCCTTTATGCCTAACGATCACGGGATAGCGTCTAGCAACACACCGTGACCCCCAATCATCGGAAGAGTCAAAAGCAATGACTACTACCTTTCATGTGAAGCAGTTACCGTATAACTTACAATCATATCGCTGTAATAATATCCATACGATCGTATCTCGAGTGTCAATACATTAACGATCGTATCTTATAATCTGGATATCATGCTCTATCGGAATAACACACTTACTCCCACTTTGCAAAGATTATCGAGAGCTAGACATTCCTTATAAGAAGGCCATTTCGGATATTCAATCCTAATCATAGGATACGCGATTCCCGGACGACCAATCATGTATACTCCGCATGCTTCAATATCACACCCAATCACTACCGCATGATCGCCCCGTGGTTAGGGGAAATCTCAATAGTGTCAAAGCATGACAATCCACACCGTGATGCCATGAAGACTCCGGTCCAAAGGATAATCACACAACCGCCACATAGTGTGACACTTAATGTAAGTGGGTCGGTCTAACGTACGCATTTTCTAATACACGTCCACGTATAGTCCAAGTGTCTCTACACTTCGATAGACGAGATTTATCCTTACCTTCTATAAGATAGAAGATATCCAATACGTGCTAGTCTAATTATACTATCAATGTCCCATTTGACAATACATAAGACTAGAGACATTTAAGTATCAAACTTGTTAGAGTGATTAGAGATCTCATCAACCATAATCACTATCATGGTTTCTCTATCACAGTTTGACACTAGGGACGTTACTATATATATACAACAAATAATATGAAGACAAATAATATATAATAACATAAGTGCCTTTATTAATCATAATAAAGTTATTGCATGAACTAAATAGACTGTAAACGACCCAATCCGGTCGGATCCGGTCCAACCCGGTTGGGTTTAGGACACCTATTCAACACTTGTTGGACACCAATAATAATAATAAGACTCCAAATAAAAGAAAGTAACAAAAAGCCCATATTCCCTTCTCTTGAATTCTTGATCCATGCTCTTTGGCACAAATGTGTTAAAATAATCAAAGCAAGAAACCATTCTATTCGTTTGGACATGTACACCATCACATTGGGCTGCTCTTAGATCATAGTAGTCCACGGGATGGCAAGTGGATCGATAAAAATGTGCAAGTCTGCCAGAATATGCAAACCTGGCGAGTTTAGCCCAATCAAAGGACGACTTGTATTCTTCAATAAACCGACTCTTCATAATTATGTGGAACCTTACAAATATCAATATAAATGATAAATTAAAGTTCCATAAGTTTTCCATGTTGAAGGGAATGTGAATCTCATGCAAATCTCTTGATATAAGCCTCTGACGGTTAACGATCATCAATGTGAAACTATGGACGATAAGAGATGTGTAGAAAATGATGATGGCTTGATGGTCCTCCATCAAGTATCATGTTCTTGAATAGATATAATCCGAAAGGCATGATATCTAGACATATAACAAACCTGAGTTATTTTTAAATTACCAACTAAAACATAAACATGTTGAATTGTAGATCCTAAAACATGATTTTCTTATATCAAATATACTAGAATCTTGCGCAGATTGTTCATACAAAAAAATTTACAAATTATTTCAATTCCAGAATATCAAAAACTACTGCAGATTCTATTCCCACAAAGAAGCTGTCGCCTAGACGGTATACTGGCATGCCGTTGATACGGTGGTCAGTAACCAGAAAAGTTTCAAATTAGTTTTTTAATCGTATTCCAAACCAAAATTATACATCATCATTAATTCTTTATGATATACGACGTATCTTCATACATTAATTGAGTCGAAAGTAACTTATCGGCGAAATTAGAATCAAGGTATTATGTATTCTCTTCACAGTTTTTTTTTGGGACTGTTATGGTTAATCTGATTTTTTTTCATCCCTTCAAAAGAATATCCATATCACTCTTCAAAACAAAAAAGGAATATCCATATGAAATCTGTGTCTTGTTTTAAAATTCTTCCGTGTCTTTGTGTATTGTTTTTTGAACTTGTCTTTGTGTCTATTTGGACCAGAGAGGCAGAGATAATTAAACTTGAACGATCAAAGGTTGACGCTTTCTTTACCGTTGGACATTATCACCACAATTGCTATGCAATGATGTAAATAATAATTATGTATTGACTTTTTTTTTTTTTTGAGGAAATGTATTGACATTTATCTATTTTAACTTTATACATGAAAATTTCAATTTAATAATAAAACTTTCCTTAATGAAAATAAACATACTTTATGAATTTATAATCTTTGTGAAGGCAAATATTTATATTTTACCCTGTAGAATTGCTTCTTCTTTTTTTCTTTTTTTTTTTTTTTTTTTTTTTTTTTTCAGATACGAAAGAAGGGTGTGGGGGGATTGTGATTCAACCCTGCCTGGGCGGAGTCTTTCTTACTAGGGTAATGGCTCACCTGTAGAATTGCTAAATTTCGTACATTCATGTACTTTTTATTTATTTATTTATTACATTCATGTACTTATGTGATTATATACATACTTAATGAATAATAATATGTAGTACAATAAATATAATTGAATGTAGTAGAAGATAAGGGATCCAGTAGCGTTCACTTCACCGGTTTGAGTCATCTTTTAATAGAATTAGTCATTTTATTATTATTATTATTATTATTATTGTTTTTTCCCTATATTTTCTCCGTAAAAATTGAGAGCTCGAAAATACGGTAAAGGTGAAAGTACATCGTATCTATACTTCACTTCCATAGATGATGAAGTCCTCACTCAAATCAAAACCCTAGTCGGTTGTTTTCTTCTTCTCAGTCTTCATTTTTTTTCCGGCTGCTTGCATCAGAATCATTCTGTTCTTTGAGTTCTCAAAGTTTTCATCTCTTTCTGATTCTTTCATCAGGAATTCCATGTCCTAATCCTCATTTTCTGAACTATAGAGGTATACAAAAACAAGTTCACAAATCAGTTGTTCTATATAATGTCTGGTTCCGGAAGCTTTGCTGTGTCGCGGAGCCTTGGTGGCGAAGATAGCTTTTACAAACTGGCGCCGATGAGGAAGTTCCCGCGGATGGCGTTTCAGCAGCAGCAGCAGCAGCAACGGCAACAGCTGCAGAGGGCGGCCAAGTCGGATTCTTCAGCGCAGGTTCCATTGCCTGAGTCCGATTTTCGAACTGAATCGGATGATTCTGTGATGGTGTTGTTGTCTCAACCGACGTCAGTCTGCTCATCTTCCCCTACGAAGCCACCGCTAACAAACTTGGATAGCTTTTTAGAGTCTGTCACTCCGTCTGTTGCTGTTCGGCACTTCTCTGAGGTATAATTGACGTTCAAGTATTTTTTTGGTCATTCTGTCAGTGAATCTTGAAAAATCGAAAAGGCAGGTGCAATCATTCTGAAGTTCAACGTGTTATGTTACACATGACAAGTGATCAAGGAACTAAGAAGTTTCCTTTTGCACGTGGGCGGAGTTCATATTATGTCCTAAACCTTATTGCAATATTTTTCCCATAGGATGGCTTCTAACTAACTCCTCAAGTTTTTCCTGGTTATTCTTTTAGTTAAGTACACGTAGAAGACACTGACCTCCAATCATAAATCTTGAATAAATGTAAGTGCCAGTTGCAATCTTTCTGAAGTTCAACACTTCATGTAAAGCAGGACCTAATTAAGTGATTTGGAAGATGCTTTTTGCATCCGTGCGAAATTCATATTTTGTACAAACGTTATTGCAATATTTTCCCCGTAGGATGGCATCCTTAACTCATTAAGTTTGTCTGTATTTACATTCTTTTATGTATTCATATACGGCATTTGAGCGGACAGGTGAAGGAGATGGAATATAGAACAAGGGAAGCTGAGTCGAGTCCATTTTATTTCCTTGGGGATTTGTGGGACACGTTTAGCGAGTGGAGTGCATATGGCGTTGGCGTTCAATTATCGCTGAATGGAGAAGAAACAATCAAGCAATATTATGTTCCATACTTGTCGGGTATACAGCTGTATGTTGACCCTTTGAAGCACCGACCACTGTTTAGGTCAGTGTAATCCTGATTCTCTTACTCACTTACAGAACACTTAATTTGTTTGAGTTGAAATCTTTAATGATGACCTATCAGCACCATGGGTTTGTGTCTGTCTTGCTTATTAACAAATTCAATGAAATAGAGGTGATAATGCATGCCACTTCTTCCCAGGATCTTGAATTTCAACATCTTCTTTCCTATTTTTTGCATCATTGGTGTTTGGTTACGGGTAATGCAATCCTGATTCTCTTGCTCACTTACAGAACAC
Source organism: Gentiana macrophylla (assembly GCA_026214975.1). Lineage (NCBI taxonomy): Eukaryota > Viridiplantae > Streptophyta > Magnoliopsida > Gentianales > Gentianaceae > Gentiana > Gentiana macrophylla. The sequence goes on from CM047811.1 coordinate 101,521,817, forward strand.
TTAATTTGTTTGAGTTGAAATCTTTAATGATGACCTATCAGCACCATGAGTTTGTGTCTGTCTTGCTTATTAACAAATTCAATGAAATAGAGGTGATAATGCATGCCACTTCTTCCCAGGATCTTGAATTTCAGCATCTTCTTTCCTATATTTTGCATCATCGATGTTTGGTTACGGGTAACATGATTAGATTAAGAATCACGCGAGACTGTCATTCAGTCACATGAGTTGTTGAGTTGTCTACATGGGAGCAGATGATGAAATGCATTTACATCTTCATGTGTGTAAAACTATGTACTCCAAATCTAATAGTAATAGCCGTGCTCTCTACAATCATAGCTTTTTAGATTTTTTTCATGTGCATGAAAGAAGCTGCTTGAAGGAAAAAAAATATTGTGTGGTTGAATGACAATTAAATATTTTTGGCACAAGTTTCGAAGCTTGCATCATCGAACCCAAGTTCCATAAAAAACTTTTGAATATAATTTTGCCACCCTGTTCATTTATCTTTTGTTCCTGAAAGATGGGCAAAACTGTTGTCCCTAATCAAAATTTCTTGCTAAAGCTAAATGCTTCTTATCTTATCAGAATTTTCCATCCGTGATCCACCTATTGTTCATTCGTTTACTTTAAGCTTTTGCTGCCTATGCTCATCTATTCGTATATTTCTCAAATTTGTGGTGGTGTCATGATTACTCTGTTTGGTTGTTTTGCGTATTTGATCACATACATATCTTGAGTTGAGACAAAGATGAGAGATGGAAAACGGATACCCCTTTTATGGGGCAGGGGTGGGAGAGATTACATGAATTGATAATGTATACAAGATAAATGAGAAGTTTGGTAGACTTGGTTCTGTTCATTGCCCAAAACCTTACCTTTTCTATTTGTCTACCTAGAAATATACAACAGTAGTTACAAATGCAATATGTTGCTTGCTTGTTCGTGAGTTGATTCATTTGATTCTATAAAGGCTGTTGGTTCTATATTTTTTTCATGGTACATTTACAATGCATTTAGTTTTGATTTTTCGATGCACATTCGTAATCAAGATTTAACTTTGAAAAACCCATAAACTAAGTATTGGTTGTTATTGCACATATATTGATTTCACACTTGATCGAAGAAAGCGATTGCTGTTTTTCATTTGAGAGCCTTTCTGGAATATTGCGACACTTAGTTTTTCATTCAAGAGCCTTTTAGGAATCTCGAGACACTGGTTCCTACAAGTACGTGATTCTCCTATTATTGCATTCTCCAATTTCCCCCCTTTGGATAATTCGACGTCGTTGTTGTAGCCCTTAGCTACCGATGGCTTAACCTCTGTTTAAATGCCTTCAAAAAAATTGTGTAAGAATGAAATTATATTGGAATCCTTTTAAAACTTTTCTGGAGTATCAAGTAGAACTTAATTATGTCCGATGCTAGCTATCTTCCCTTCTTGAGTACTTTCTACTTGATTGAGCATCTTTTCATATTGTCTGCATCACAATACATCAGGGAAGCGTGGGTGGGTAAAGATAAGATGCGAACCCAAAACTTTTTCAACAATTATGGGTGTTAATGAGTATGAAGCATTTTCACATATCACTTTTTTTATACACGAAAAAACCCCTGCAATTACATGGGCTACAATTTGGTTTTTCTAGAAGGTCATTCATGGTTTTTACTTATCGGGTCTTCTTTAGCTTGGACACATTCTTCTTGATGGTACCGCTGGTTTCCATTCTCTCCCTATTGACAGCCTGAATGTGTTCTGTGGCCTAGCCTTAGGACAGCCCAGAGCTTTGCTTTACAGATTCATGCGATATCTTAGCAACTGAGCAAGTTTCATTCTTTGCTTTAGCCTACTTTAAACTTTAAAGCAAAAAGCTGTCTCAAACTCTTAATATTGGGAGCGCAAAGCAGTCTGTTGCATAAGGCCATTGCATCACTTTTGCTTCATTTCTAATTTTCCTTAATTTAATACATCACAAGAATCATGGCTATGATTATAGTGTCAAAATAGTACCAGGCATTTTCTTGGACCAACATTTAGGACTTCTGTAGATACTGGATTTGATGCATTATTTTGTTGTTGAAAAAATGGATTTTGAATCTGTTTAATCTTGGTTAAATGAGGATACAATTCATAGTAGTAGCCTGGGTTATAAAGATAGCAAAAAATTCCCAACTTTTGATTACAACAATAACCAGATAATAGAACTTGTTGAAATAAGAGTGTTAGATTTTGAACTTCAGATATCTGGATAGCTCTTGGTATACCGTGTGATCATACAGTATCATCAGTTCATCTGGTAGCATACTTTCCAGTTTCCAACAATACTCCCCAACAGTACTTATGTACTCTTTCGAGTCTGTCTCTTAGCTCAGTTTTGTTACCAAACGTTGGAATCTACAAAAGAAGCTTTAGAATTCAGTGCATATTTGTGACGAACATTAGTAAATCAAATCATTGCTGAAGTTCAATGTTTGTGTCAAACTTAAATTCAAAATACACTTCGTGTTTTTTGGATGCATCGGTGAGCACAGATTGCAAATTTTAATCTGATTGAGGTCATTAGGTCCCTACTCCCTTGTACGGTGCAGTCAGATGTGCTGTTCTTTCAACAGGTATGCATAGTCATAAAATTACGTGTTTCATGTTTTTGTTCAGAGACTTATTTCAGAGGCCGTTAACTTGTAAACTTGGAAGTATTGGCAAAATTTTCTTGCTCCACATGCCTAGAGTTATTTTTGGTATGGTCAAGCATGTTACTGCCAGATCACATTTCCATGAATAAGGTGTACATATTCTAGAAACTGATTATATAAATGTGGATGCAAGTCAGCAATTAAGTGCGGTTTTAGTTTAGACGCTTTAGCCTTTAGGTACATATCTGTTAAACACTTTTCCATAGATAGAAAGTCTTTCCATATTGTCGATGGTTATGTATTTACACGGTTATGCAGCACACATATGAACCGCTTTATGTGCATAGCTAGTATATAATCAACCAAAAGAGAGAAGGAGAGGGGGGAGTAGGTAGAAAAGAGTGAACAAGACATTTGGTTTGATATGCTTCCTTGTCAAATCGTTGTTAGTGGTTTGTGTGGTCTCCATGATTTTTCCAACCATTTTCTTCACGCTAATATATTACTTGTTCATTGATGTCCAATGTATGATACCTAAGGCTGTTTAAGGGGACCTTCCTAACTGATTTACAGAAGTAAAAGACTGTTTGGTGCCTTCTTCCCCACCAAATATAGATGGCAAGAAGATATGAGCAAGTTTGTTGTTTGGTTTAGTTGATCATTGGGCTGTGATCTTGATTAGATGTGGCTTCTGATTTGTACAAGTGAAATATGGAGTTCCACGTTTTGCAAGCAGAATTGTTTCTTGACAGTCATGTATTTTCCAGCCTTTTAAAGATGTTCACCAATCTCTTATTGGATACATTGCTTCACTGTATTTATTATTGTATCTGCTATTCACATGGCATCCATGTCTGTTTGTCTAGGTTTTGTGCTATAGGAAAAACCCTATCTGTACGCTCTCCTGCTGGACTTTATTATTTGTTTTTCCTCATCAATTTATCTTTGTTCTATTTTGTTCATATGAATTTCACACCTTAACTGTCGAATCTTTCATGAATCAGGTTTAAGGTTTGTTGTCCGTTTGATATAAATGTCAGTCGTTTGTGGTCAATTATAATATAATCAAATTATAAAAATCAACTCACAGTCTAGGATATGTAAGCATTTGTTTAAGGGCCTGCTGATTCTTTTTTCCCTAGAAATGGAAATGTAGAAGATTTGCATGAAGAAAACAATTAGCTCCACTAATATATTCTATGTTTTCAACATTTGACTGGCTTCACCACACTACAAGCTGTTGTATTATCACATAGAGTGGCTAATGTAAGTGGTGATTATTTTGATCAGGCAGTCTAATCAGGACAGTGACCCTGACTTGTTCATGGAGACTAGTCGTGGAAGCAGTGTCTACTTACCTGATAAAAGATTGAAATCTTTAGCTGATGGATCGGCGAATCAGCACAATTACGTGATTAGCTCCGAACAACTAAATAGACACTTGCAGACTGGAAGATCTGCGAAAAGTTCATCTAGTCATGAGGCAGAAAATGGTAATTCGCCAGGGCAGCTGGTGTTTGAATATTTTGAACTAGAACAACCACATAACCGCAGAGCAATAAATGATAAGGTTAAGCTATTCCTCGAGTTTCAATCAATCTAGTTGCATTATTCCCTTATTGTCTTATTCTTCTTCTTCTTCTTCTTCTCTCCTCGTTCTCACAGATTTCAGTTCTTGCGTCTCAATTTCCAGAACTGAGAAAATACAGGAGTTGTGATTTGCTCCCTTCTAGTTGGATTTCTGTAGCTTGGTATGTCTTTCCTCGTACATCCTTGCGAAAAGCTTTCCATTGAAATGCCATTGGGATTTGCTGTAGACAGCATATTTATGATTCAGATCTTTTGTAGGTATCCAATATACAGAATACCTATGGGTTCAACACTTCGGGATCTGGATGCTTCTTTTTTGACTTTCCATTATTTGTCGACCCACTCTAGATGTACGTTTCCTTTGCAGTCTTACACAGCAAGGAAAAAGAAATGCCCCCCCACACCCCAAACCCCCTTTCTTATCCCTTTTTGGTGTTCTAATGTTTTCTTTCATTCTTATTAGTTTCACTTCCTTGCAGGCAAATCTCAGATGCAAGTGAATGGAGTCGGTGTTCGAAATGGCTTGGGGTCTGTTGACTTGAATTCAAAGATCTCTTTGCCTGTGTTTGGTCTTGCAACATATAAGCTGAAAGGTTCAATATTGACTCCTTGTGGGCCTCTTGAATCTGACAAAGAAAACTCTCTCTTACAAGCTGCAGAAAGTTGGCTTCAGCAATTGGAGGTTGTTCTCCCTGATTACCAATTCTTTCGTGCACAGTATTCCCGGTTGAAATAACCGGGGGGCTTAAAAATTCGTATGGCTCCCAACTCTCGGCTTGCTGTACATTCTTTTGCTGATATGGATGGAGATTTCCATTAGAGCCAAATGATTTTGAGAACTAATTATTTTTCTTTCTTTCGGGAATATGCTCTTGATGGTGGTTTGGCTTCCGGGAAAACGTTTTGCTGTGTTGTGTTGTTGTCTAGACCTCATATAGAAAATATGGAAAAGTAAAGCCCTTATAGCTTGGAGAAGCAGTTAATGTGAGTATTATTTTGCTGATATGGTAAAAATGAGTCTCTGCAGTAATTAGTTACCCGAAGATTCTTTTGCATCGGGCTGGTGTGAGTATGTAAAGATTCTCGGCTGTTGGTTCTTTGATCGACTGCTTCTAGCAGCAGATATTCGGATCCTCTGACAAACTACAGTTGCCATTACAGTGATGAAATCAGTAATTTTAGACGTTGCATATATAGGCCCTATATCATAGTTGGTGGCCCTTATGGAGGCGCCCTTTTGTTGGATATAGTTGTAACAGTGTGTTTGCTAAACCATGGAAGCAATTCAAGCTTTAATATACTTGGATTCTCAGGTTTTGCCAGTAAGGAGATTTAGTACCTTTGCTTTATAGCTGGGAAAGTTTACTTGAATTTTCATTTTGCAACCTCCCCCCATCTTCTTATGATGTCTGTTGTTATGCTTACCTCATTTCAAAATCGTAACAAGCCTTCCGAATACCCTACATGACAGCACATAACCTCTGTCGATTCATAATACTTGCCCGAGCAATGGGAGCCCAGCATGTGGGGCATCGATACACGGCATGGCCAGCTCCCATAGTGTGACGGGGCGGTGTTTCTCGTCGGTAGGCACCAAGGGGAGGAAACCCATGGGATGGGATATACATTTGATTGTTTTACAACATTTTGTGTCAATACACATTTGTAGACCATTGGTTGTGGTGGAACCTGTTGATGAACGGAAGTCTCACACATTCCAAAGACTTGCTGTATGTTTTGGTCTTGTTACTCCTAAAAAGGCAAGCATTATGGAGGAAACAAATGCAATGCTTCCAATTTACTTCCTCAGTCTCAATTATTAGAGCTTAAGAAAATAGAAAAATGTCATAAATTTTAAGGATGAATATCCAAAACATCCGGTTTTTTTTTTTTTTTTTTTTTTTTTTTGAGGAGGTTAAAAAATGGGTAAATTGAAGAAAAATATAATAAGTGTTTCATTGATATTCTGAAGAATTTATATTATGAGACACGAATAGTTATCTAGAAAGACTTGTATTTGAGGACGAATAGCGTATTTTCTAACCCCTGAATGAAAACAATTGGCTTCTAGAGTAATATATATAGTTAATTGTCAATTAGGACTATATGAAAAGATTTTTATCAAAAATGACATTTAATCAATGAATTTGAGAGTGATTACGCTGGTTTTGTGCTGAAAATCAACGTAATTCACTGATTAAATGTTCTTTTTGAAAAAAATATTTTCTTATAGTCCTAAAATTATGACTCTTCCATATTGTGTCCTTTAGGACTTTTATCCCTAATATATAATCTTGAAAAGACTCTTAAATCTCATGGCAAAAAAAAACTATATCCACCTCTTTTTGTCAGCTTAATGTGTTTATATATTCACCGTTAGCAGCTAAAAATCACAAATTTGAAATGGTGTACTTTTTTTTTAATTGAATACATATATATATATATATATATACTAGCAAAATGCACGTGTTTCGCACGTGTTAGACTTATTTATTATTTTTAATATTACATATATTCTTGATTATTCGTTTAATTTATAAAATAAATATATGTTATCCAGCCAAAAAATACATAAACAAAAAAATATATTAAATAATGACAATTGTTAAGAATAATTTTACGCTTGGTAGATTTAATTTAATTATCCTATCCGTACGCATTGAATCAAAGTCGCCATGTTACGTTTTCATTCTTTCAAATATGATAAGCTTTTTTTATTATATGTTTTTTTAGCTATAAAATCATGTATTATTGTTTCCAAATAATAGTGTGATGTTTCAATTATGTTTATATTTATACTAATACTAACATTCAATTACAACTGCACATGCTCTATTGTTAAATAATTCACGATATCAAATTTATTAATAAAACAAATAATCATTAATTGTGTCACATGAATACTATTGAGTTATAATTATTCTTGGACAAAACTAACCGTATGAGTAAAATAGCGTATAAATTAATTTAAAGTATCTTTATTTTGATAATTTATGTATCATTCATGCTTTATTCCATGCTTTTGTGATCTTATCTGCCTCTTATTCTCATGTGGAATAAAGTGGTTGAATTTCGCCTCTGCATGTCCACTACTACCATGATGACTTCCTGCCTTCGACTTAAGCAATCCATCCGTAAAATCCATGTTGAATTGGGATCATGCCTGTGAGGATTGGTAGTGGTTTGGAGTAGTTCTTGAGGTTTATCATATAGGCTCTTGCAATGCTAACAAGTACCAGTCACTTAATCTTGCTATAACATGCCATGACCCTTGAATGACCTCATATGGGACTTGAGTGCAATCTATCAATTTGGATCTCAAAACCTCCATGGCCCATACATATATCCACTCTTTGTATTTAAGAATCCTTGGTGCAAAGTGTAGTGGGGATCTGGGGCTATACTAATCATCGATGCTTTGAATTTTTCCTCAACCGCTAGTTGTATTTTGAAGTTATTTCTTGCATCCAAGAAGGTGATACTATGCTCACAACACACAATTGTCCCTCAACATGACTTTTCGTGGACAAGGCATCGATGCTATTATCACTTCTCTTTTGTACTCAAATAGTGATATTCAACCCAAGTAACTTGGTCACCCTTTTTTTGATGTGGTGTTAGAAGGCCCTCGGATCAGAGAATGAACTTGGACTCCGTTGATTAGTTTCAATGACAAAGGCCTAGCCTTGAATATATGGCTTCCATTTGGTTACTACCTTGAGGACCGCTAGAGTTCCTTCTCATTGAGGAACAATCTCATCTCTTAGAGATGAAGGCTCGCTTAGATAAGCACATGTTTTTTGTTTTGTTGTAAAATAGCCCTTAATCCTTGCCACATTCATATGTTTCAATGCAAAATGGAATTCCAAAATATGGTAAGACAAGTATTGATGATTTGCACATGGCATATTTGTGTTTCTAGTATGCTTTTGAGGCACTCTATGACAAGCAAAGCCCATATTTCTTGAGTTACTGTCATTCAGGTGTTTAGCAATAATTTTATAATGAGGCACAAATATCCTATAGAAAGATGTTATACCCAAAACCCCTAAGTCTGATCACATTATGGGGTTAGGGCCAATCTAACATGGCTTGAATCTAGCTTGGGGCAAGATGCACTTCACCCTCATGCATGATATGGACCAAGTATTCCACCTTGGTTTGTCCAAAAGAGAATTTAAATAATTTAGCATCGTATTGGTTTTTAATCAAAACTTCTAAAAGCACTTTAAGATGTTATATGTGGGAATCCATGTCAGGGCCGAAGATTAAGATGTCATCAAAAAAATACCAACCCAGTCTTCCTCAAGTAAGGTCTCAGCATCTCATTCATACTTATGTGCCATCACTTTGAATTCAAATTGGTCATGATGAGTCACAACAACAGTCTTTTGGACATCATCCTCATTCATTGTTCTGATGGAATTCAGACCTTAAGTTTATTTTACAAAATACCATAGACTCTCAAACTTGTCCAACAATTCATCAATTAAGGGACCATGGTAGATATCTTTTTCAATCAAGTCATTCAACCTTTTGTAATCCACAAAACATCTCTAGGTTTCATCTTTCTTTTTCATAAGGAGAAAATGGGCTATTTGTATAATCCCCCGTTGTAGAATTTGACCCACCAACTGCTCTATTTCATCCTTCTGACAATGAGCATACCTATAAGTTTATAGTTTTACAGGTTCAACACTTTAATTTATAGTTACGGTGTGCTCATAGCCCCTCATTGGTGGAAATCATTGGGAATTTGCAAGCACGTCATGACACTCTTCTAGGACATGAGTTTGTTCACTGGGCACATGACTCAGAGTATGTTCATGTATCAAAGTGAGGATCCCTAAGAGTCTATAGGCCCCATTTCTCGATTTCTTAGTAAAGCTTTTGCAATTGATCGTCTTTAGTTGATCTTTTATGCGTAACTTCTTTGCTTAATTTTTTCTCCCTCATTAGTGAAATCCACCTTCGTTGGTTGAAGTCAAAGACCATAGGATTGTACAATTTCATCCAATCCTTCCTAATACAATGTCACAACCTCTCAACTTGAACAATCTCACATCTTGTTAGGACACTTAAATTCACTCATCATTCTGTGTTTCCATCTACTACTGTGATTAACATAGGGTGATTTGGTTCTGTCACACTGCAATCCTTCCCAAAACTCCATCATCCTCAGGTACTCGAAAGTGTATGTTCTTCCGCTTGCACACTTGGCCACGGGTGTATTTTTCATCACACCTAAAATATAACCCAAAGGCCCTCTTTTTCTGCAACTTCATAAGAGTATTTGCCCTATGCACCATTGGTTTATTGTCAGTGTTAGGTATTTTATCATTCACCTTAGTGATGAATGAGGAACTTAGATCGACTGGCTAGGGTTAGAGAAATTTTTATGTAAATGCATGTCATTCAATGCCATTATAATACATTCCTGACATATGACAATATCAATGTCTCAGAGCTTCATCAATCTCACCATAGACTTCATTTTAGTCTTAAGGCCTCTTATAAAACATTCCGATCAATGTGTACATGCCTCATATAATGTTCGCACCCTTGATCAATTATACTATACATTCCGATTTCAACCTTTAGATTAATTCTATAGTTGATTTCAATGTGAGATGGTTCTAATTTTCACAGTGTAAATTGCATATATGGAGAGTTTTTAAAAGCATAAATACACATCATGAAAAAAAAGTAATATTAAATTTTTTATGCTATCATTTGATATAATCATATTTTATTTTTATTTTTTAGTTAATAATTATAATATGATTGCCAATAGTCATAGAATAATTAGAAATTGTATAAAATTACATGTTATTATAATTTTAAATTTGACATTATTTAAAAGTACAATAACTATAAGATAAGATTTAAATTAAAAAATAAAAGGAGTGGGAAAGTAATTAATGTATGTATATGTCATTGTAATTTTTTATTTTGACATGTTTAAAAAATAAAATAAGATATTTAATAGCTATAATATAATAATATAATTTACTGGAAAAATATATAATACACACTTTAATATTATAAAATAAAAACTAAATTAAAAAATATGGATTAAGATGAGATTTGCTTATTAAATAAAAAAGATGTTTTTCAAAACCCAAAAAAAAAAAAGATTGCCGTGCTTTTCATTTTTGATAGGATTGCCATAGCTTTTTCTTTTTGATTTGAGATGAGTTTGCGTGATTTATTATGTTTATTTGTTCATTAATATTTAATTAACATTAAAAAATTAAAATGGAAGAAAAAATCGGAGAAAGCACCTAGGTAGGAAACTTTTTTAAAAGCAGAGGGTAGGAACATTTTTTGGAAACACCTCATCGCATCAAAACCAAAAAAAAAAAGATTGCCGTGCTTTTCATTTTTGATAGGATTGCCATAGCTTTTTCTTTTTGATTTGAGATGAGTTTGCGTGATTTATTATGTTTATTTGTTCATTAATATTTAATTAACATTAAAAAAATTAAAATGGAAGAAAAAAATCGGGAGAAACACCGAGGGTAGGAAACACTTTTTGGGGGAAACACCGAGGGTAGGAAACATTTTTTGGGGGGAAACACCTCATCGCATCAAAACCAAAAAAAAAAAGATTGCCGTGCTTTTCATTTTTGATAGGATTGCCATAGCTTTTTCTTTTTGATTTGAGATGAGTTTGCGTGATTTATTATGTTTATTTGTTCCTTAATATTTAATTAACATTAAAAAAATTAAAATGGAAGAAAAAATCTAAACAGGGTATGTAGTAAACACTTTTTTGGGGAACATAGGGTAGGAAATATTTTTGGAGGAAACAACATCATGTGCACTTTTATTATGAGTATAGATATAGATATGGATATATATTTGTATATTTTGTGGTAAAAGAAAACAATGAAAACGTAGTCTGGCATAACAATTGCTTTCTTATTCAAGCGTGAAATCTATCAATTCAGTATAAAAATAATATAAATATGGATGGGGGCCGCATAATAAGAAGAACAAGGAGTATCCCCTCGCCTATTGTGGAACCAGCTCGAATGTAGCTGTACTACATTAGAGAGTCGTCCTTCTATCATTAATAGCATCGTCCCTCCCCTCTGTGAGCTTTGGACATATATGCTCCTTTTGCTTTTATCCCACATGCACAATGCTATATTCGGTGTAAGAGCACTTGCCATAGATGTCGTAAAATAAGACTTACATATTCTAAACTATTATCTCCGTCCTATAATAAGTGTTCATTTTTTTATGGTGCACACTGCATATTAAGAAAATAATTAATGTGTTGTATTTTAAGTAGTGATTGACCCCTATCAAATAATGAATGCTCTTTTGGAAAGTGAAATGAATATATAAACATTAAATGTGATGATAGAGACATGTTTGGAAAAAGTACATTAAATGATGTATTGGTTTTCTAAATGAACACTTTTTATATGACAATTTATTTTTAAAAAATGGATACATTTTATGGGACGGAAGCAGTACTAGATTACCGGTAGAACATTGATAAGTAGTAGTACAACTCCTATATGATAAGGCGATATGTAGTAGTGATAAGTTGTTGTTAGAGGAGACATCATTATCTACTAGCCTTTGCCTATCCAATAGGAGTATGCCACATGTACAAGTCAGTTTGGTATCAGAACAAGGAGCTTCTTATTCTTCTTCGAGCTCCTTAGCTCCACCACCTGCAACATCTTAGGGAGGAACAAACTCAACTCATGCATCTGGGAAAAATGGAGGTCTTCGTGCAACTACAACAATGGAAGCTGCAACTTTTCCTATGATATAAATCCTCTGTTTGGTATAATCACACCTATTTTACCCTTTTATTCTCCGTTTGCAGTGTTCAGCATCCCATCACTACCCCATGAGGTCTTCTGAATCAATCATGTCTAGTGAAATCAGATCGTAACAATTTTCTTTTATGAAAGTTTGTTGTGCTACCACTTGATTTGTGGACATAAATGGGATGGACACTATTTGGTACCCACTTATTGCCCTCACAGTTTGTTCAATTTTCTAGAACCACCACAATAATGTCTAAAGTTGCTAACCCTGCTTTTGAAGAATGGGTAGCCATAGATAAACTTCTTGTAGGCTGGTTTCTCAGCCTAATTACAGAGCAAGCCTTGATTGAAGTAGTAGGCTGCTCCACAACAAATAAGATCTGAGAAACGTTAGAAACATTGTTCAACAATCAATGAGAGTCACAGATACTGGAGTACAAATATTCTCTCACCAAAGCCACAAAAGGAACTCAATCAATGGCTGATTATCTTGATAAGATGAATGGATATTTTGATAAATAAGCAGCTATTGGATACCCTATTACTAGATCACAGTTCTTGGCCACTCTAGGAGGATTAAGCAAGGAATTCGATTCAGTTATTGCGAATCTGACCTTAAGGATTGGGTCACTTAGTTGGCCTGAGATTCAACTTATGACATATGAAAGACCGATAGCTAGATTGAATCTCATACCTATTATTGATCTGAGTCAGGATGAGGTTAAAGTTGTTGTCAAGACTAACGTTGCAGAGGATTCTACTTTTAGGAATAATAATATTACTCAGTCAGGGACATATGGTAGAGGAAAAGCTCCATTCAATCCAAGAGGTGGTCGTGCCAGATGTAGAGGTGGCAGAGTTGTCCAAGGTGGTAGGGGCACTAATGGGAATCCAAGACTTGTGTGTCGGTTATATAGGAATACATGTCACTTTGTTGTTGTGTGATATCACAAGCATAATCCTCATCATTATAGTGAAAACCAGTCAAAACTGATACTCAACGCAACTACTTTGCACCAACTGCCTACTTAGCAAATCCAGAAGTTGTGTGTGAATCCAGCTAATATGCAGATTCTAGAGCCTCGAATCATATAACATCATATTTTGGCAATCTTCAACTAAGAACATAACTCTGTCAGTAGGTAATGGAGCTAAACTCAACATTAAACACATTGGTCAGTCTTTTATACCTACACTTATTACTCCACTTTACCTAAATAACATACTTCATGCCCCTAATATAGACAAAAGAATTGATAAGAATATCTAGATTAACATCTGATAACTTTGTTTATGTTGACCTTCATTCTAAGGTTTGTGTTGTGAAGGACAAAGCAACATGAAAGGTGCGTTGTTGGGAGGCAAATGATGTCAATCAACTTTATAATATTCGTACCGTCAATTTATCCCGGATTATGAGCTTAAATGGATGATTTTATGTGTAAATCACGAGCTAGATGAGCTAATTTGATATTTCGTGATGTGGATACTGTTTTTCAACGCTATTGGTCGAGAAAAGAGACTACTTCTTGTTGCTTTTTATCTTTGGAAGTGAAAGATGGGCGTGTCGAGAAGGTTTCGGAAGTAGATATTTAGGTTGACGGATCATTACGAGTCGTGAGTTGAAGATCTAGAAGGGTTAAACTCAATATGGTGAAGTATTGAAGTGTTTGAACCAAGATTGAACCAGGAAAATCGACTAGTGAACATGCAACATAACTTTGAAAGGTCTTAAAAGTCTACTTGGTTTTGGACTTCATGAGCAAAATCGTAAGGCTCGAAACTAGAGTTTCAATGCATTTTGAATCTCCCAAATCTTAGTTGTATAAGTCAATATATGACTAAAATACTGAATTGGGTCTACCGGCTCTTCGGCAGAAAAGTCCACTGGCTAGCCGGCAGTTCGAAGCCCAAAATCATCAGATTTTACCGATCCTTCACATTTTAGGATGCCTTAGGGAGGCTGTTAGGTCGGTTTAACAATATATAAAGGCTTAGTTACGAATTGTAATGCATAGAATCTATTATTCATACTTTAAATCAATAATGCACATTTCTTTAGGATAATTCTTGAGCTCTATAGTGTTATTCGAATGGATCTTCTTCCCAAGCATTGTGGAATTGCTTAATTCTCAGGTTTTGAAGTATTTAAGTGTCTATGCTTGTATTATTCTTCGATTTCTTAATGTTTTGATTTTACGTTAATACGATGTTAGGCTAGATTTCCGCTAACCAAATCATGTAGAGATCAATTCGAACCCAGTCTATGGTGTATTTATGATTCAATGTGTGATCAGAAAACCATATACGATCCCCGTATTTGCCTACACGGCGGTAAGTCGTATTCTTTGGCTAAGCCTTACTTGATTATGGCAAGAATAAGTCATTATGCTAATTAATTACGGATATTTGTTGTTTAACTCAATCATTGTGAGAGTAGCTAAGCTGTTAGGATCAGCGCTTATCGTGTATTAAAACCAATTGGTGTTAGTAAATGTGCTACTATATTTCCTTATATCAGGCCCCTCAGTGTGGAGTCTATAAGAAGGAGAGAGGCACTGTCAATTTTTACCAGTGTGGGCATAAGAAGGAGACTCCAGGCACGTGACTTGTTTTTTTTTTTTTGTTTGTATGGGAAGTGTGGGCCTATAAGAAGATAATGGGGCCCAACACTTACTTTTTTTTTTTTTTTTTTTTTTTTTTTAATTGTGCTGGAAGCGGGGCTTGAGCTCGGGATCTCCTGCTCCGATACCATGTTAGGATCAAGCGCTTACCGTTGTACTAAAACCAAGTATTGGGCCTCTTTATTGGCCTTACGAGTGCCTAGGCCCACACTTGAGGGGCGTGTTAAAGTGTCACACATTGGGAACTTGCTATTGTATCACCTACCATATTAAGAGATGGATTTCCCTCACCTCACAACCTAGGTTTTGGGGATTAGGCTCCTTCTCTTATATAGGCTTGGGCCTATGTTTTCTACATTGTATCATAGTCACCCTTTATTGTGCAAGTGTTGGGCCTATTTGTTGGCCTTGTGTGCCCGGCCCACACTTGAGGGGCCGTGTTAAAGTGTCTCACATTGGGAACTTGTGGTTGTTTCACCCACTATATTAAGAGATGAACTTCCCTCACTTCACAACCTAGGTTTTGAGGATGAGGCCCCTCCTCTTATATATGCTTGAGCCTAGATTTTCTACATGGTATCGGAGCCACCCTTTATTGTGCAAGTGTTGGGCCTATTTGTTGGCTTTGTGTGCCCGGCCCACATTTGAGTGGGCGTGTTATAAAGTGTCCCACATCGGGAACTTGTGGTTGTTTTACCCACAATATAAAGAGATGGACTTCCCTCACCTCACAACCTAGGTTTTGGGGATGATGCCCCTACTCTTATATGGGTTTGGGCCCAGATTTTCTACACTAACTTTATCATGACATCGTAAATTATTACGAAGGAACCGCAAGTGGAAGAAGTAATTAGGAGGTAGATAACTAGATCGCCATGTAGGATGGACGGTCCCATGGGTGAGGTTTTCCATACTTGTATGGGCATCCGAGAGAGTCAAGTAATGCATGTTTAATTAGTTAGATCTAACCTGTTTACGGTGGACCGTTAATTGAACATTCGGTTCTTCTGTCCGTGCACGTATTTGAACCAATATAGGGGATTGCACCATTTGAGTAGAACTAGGATTTACACGCCTAATCATCGAATCGGGTTATGTAATATAGGCTAGGGGAGATTAACCTGAGCATGGTTTGGTTAGTTTTTTTCCCGTATATTCACTTAGATTTTCTCGATTTCACGTTTTTCACGTTCTTTCGCAATCATTTTGGTCCAAGATCACCGGTGTGTCATTAATTCTAGTTGATTTACCACTCTCTCTGTTTTGTTTTTTTTTACTGACACGGTTGTGAAAAGTATTTGATCATTTTTATTTGACTTCTAAAGTATCAATTTTGTTTTTTCCCACCGTACCCTTATTCATTGCTTTGAGTTAGTGATTAAAAAGAAGATTGCATTAATTATATTCAAAAGATTATTAGTTATTTTATTGTTGAAGTCAAAACATTAAACCATTTTTATAATATTTGTGATTTTGATTACTACGTCAACGAAAAAGGAACAACAACATGACTTAGCATGCATATTTTTTCTTCTAATTACATCCTTGACATTTTCACGCAATATTATTCTGATATAATTTAGACAGAATGTTGAATTTTCCCACCCGAATTTAGGTCAGATTGTATGAAATAGATTTTGACCGGTATTGAGTCTAGAAAACACTTAAATCTTAACTGAAATAAAGTCTTAATAATCAAACATTTTCTAACATATATTGGATCAGAATAGTGGTGTGTGACGTGTGAGAAAATTGCCAACAGCCAATCAAGTGAAAGTCAACATACACAAGCATAAGCAATTACTAGTAAATTCAGGTAATTAACAGGCAAGTCGTTATGGTTAAATTAGATTCGATTATTTCGAGAATGCGCTTTTATCTATGAATTTGAGGTTTTACATATAAGAACTTGAGGTTTTAATTTGTCTGGCAGCACAGCACTGCATATTACTCAACATGCATCATTCTTTAAATTTAATCCCAAATGACTTAAACAACAAGAACTTTGCCACCTAAGGACAGCCCATAGAAATGTTTACAAGAAATCATCACATGACAAACTATCCAAAACCACTCGATCCCCAAAGCAACAAAATACAGTAAGAGCCGGCTAGCTCCTAAGATTATTTCTACAATGTGTACGCGGTAAACAATGCCGGCACATACATACAATGATAAAATGCAAAAGACAACGCTGAAGTATTCAATAAACAGCGACCAAAAGATAGATAAAATCAAGAATAACCGTTTTGAGGCTATACGAAGACTGGTCACAATGCATATAGTATTGTATTTCAGCAGTTTTGCAGCCAATTTTTCCGTGCAGGGCTAGGTCAAAGATCAAAGAAATGAAAGGGCTAGGTCACATGAATATAAAGTAAAACATAGAATTTAAGAAACTTTCAAAAATCAGTTAGAATGAGCATGTTTTGGATCGGATGACGCACTAATTAAGTCTTACGTCACATGAAGACTCAATCAAGGCAAATTATTGTCAACTAATAGAAGTAGGTATGGCATTCAAAACGTATGAATGAACAATGCAATTCGTTAATTCTCCAAGTCACACTTTATTATTATTGTACCTTCTTCGCCATCATGAATATTTATCCTATTATAACTAACAATGCGTATCTTGATATATAAATCAATCCAATTTTATTTTTAGGCGGTTAAACCCTAACTAAAAAAGTGCCATTTCTCCTATCCCGCGAGAATGAGTGGAGATGTTAATCGAGAATCCAATTTTATTTTTATAAACCATGCATCGACGTTGTATGACTAGACTTCATCGTATACGCATTTATTACTTTGGGACGGAATGACAAGAATCATCTCGGCTAATGGGCGACATGAACTCAATTCGATATTTGAGTCTTATATCGAATTTACTTCAACGAATCTCATTTCCATACCGTGCATGTCGCCCTTATTATCATTTATATTGATATGATGCATCTCGTCCCCTGTCTGACATGACACAGATCACCCTCTATCCGATATGATCAGCTCGACTAGGACATCTACAACCTTACAGGGCCAACATGATGCATGTTAACATCGGCCTTTGACACTCAATTCAATACATGTCATCTCCGACCTCATAATGGTTACACTTCATCAGTTGAGCATTAACCTGAGTTCCCATAGCTACTCCATGATTCTCGCCTACAGGGAACGCTCCACATCATCAGTCACGTCTTAATAACAACACAATCAGCCCCCCACGTTGGAAGCCTATATAAAGCACCACCATCCTCATTATCAAGAACGACATTTTAACTTGATTCCAACACTCTAGATACGTAGGCCATCATTATTAGCTCAGTTACCATAATCAACAAAACCACCAAAAACATGAGAAATATTTGTGTGGTGTCTCCACATGCGTGGAGACTCCGTATGGTTCAATATGAACGACACAAATTCATTATGTATTAAGCTGAGCGGTTCTAATCGTTTCACCCATTACTTCACTTCAAAATCATGTCTCAACACAAATATTTCCCAAAAAAAAACACACAAATCTACAACAAAAGAAAATTCTAAGAAACAATGATAGTAGTAGTAGATGACAGTTGACACTTGACAGCATTGAACATGCTTTCTTCTTTCATTATTTTCACCCGGAGTGAATAATACAACAAAGGAACTCAACGAGAAATGATACAAACACAATCAAATTATACAATAATTTGATACAACATTGATATCAACCATTGATTACCGTGAGACCTATATTGATTGATCTAGATCTCATATTAATTAATGATAAAAATAAATGTTGTGTCAAAAGGTTGTGTAATTTCGTCGTAGACGTATCACTCCTCAAACTCAATAGCCAGGCTAGCTATCAATCATTTTATGATTTTTTTTGGTGTGAAAATATTGGATTAATAAATAAACAAAGCTAAAAAAGAAAAAATGAAATAGTAAAAGCAAATAAAAAAAAAAGAAAAAGAAAACCAGAAGTCAAACAGAACAGCTATGTAGAATTTACCGGTGAATACAAAACAACAATCTTTACCGACTCAAAACGGAGTGGCCGTAAAGATCATAAGGTGCCCAAATAAAATCAAGCGGGCATGGTTGCTTTGAATCGAGCCGTAGCCATGGCTTCCCACTGCCGCTCCAATGGAGAAGACTCACCGGACCAGGGTGAAGATTCCGGCAGCTTCCTTTAACATTATCGCCGCCTAAACCGTGCTGGTTCCACCGGTGCTCAATAGGGGCCACATTCGATGCGAACACTAAAAGGAATGGAGGTAAAGAACCCAGCTCATATATCCGATTCCTTTTCTGGATCTTCATCCATCTCTCGATTCGGGTGGTATAACCCGACCTTCTCCACTTGACTAGATCTATCACCATCACGCCGGTATTGAAGTAGCATGGCTGCCGGCCGGAAAAAATAGTGGAGAATCGTGGGTCAGTCCAAAAAGAGGCTGTGAAGTATTTGCTGAAGTTGGCATGGCAATATACCGGAGCTCCGATGGTGTTCGTTCCCAAATCTGTAGACCAAAGCTTGGAAATATCATCCACCACGACAAGATCGGAGTCCAAGTAAATTACCCTTTTCACGCACGGTTCCAGGATTTCAGCTAAGTAGTTTCTAGCATAGTTGAGTGGCTGTTCTAGCGCTTGCCGGACAGAAGTAGAAATCAGGCGGCGAACTCTTTCCGGGTCGAAATAATAAACCTTGAACTTCAATTTGGGGAAAGTGGACCGGACTAGAATTTCAAGTCCTTGTTGAGAAACCAGAAAATGGAAAAATACATTCCTCGGACAAGTAGAGTGCCGCAAAATGGAATGTACTACGGCAATAGATCCCCGGAGGTATTCAACATCGAGAGTAATGGCGACGTGGACTAAAGAAGGATCACAGACGCCGCCGGTTTTCTCAAATGTCGAGTGTACATTGACTGCACATTCGATTGCATTGCTGAATGCAGGAGCCCTTCTAAAAGAAAACCTGTTCAAAGCCTCCGGCAACTGGGAAGCAGCAGATTCGATGGCTTCAGCGGGTGGGAAATATTGAAACGAAGGAGAAAGGACAATGACCACCATTGCAGCAAAGAAAACCCACGAGAATCGCAAAAGCCAGAGCATCTTTCCAACCCGTTTCTTGTTTTTCTTGGTGGATTTGAAGTCAAAAGGTCCCAATCGGCGAGAAGAAATGGAAGAAAAGAGGAACAATAACGTTCCTCTCGGGTCCCCCGCCAGAGTTGAGACAAGATGAAGAAAGTAATCTTCTTGTTGCAGTAGATGATTGATGATGTATCCTAGTTACTAAGGCAGAGGAAATGCGGTGGATGAGAATGCCGTAAGAATAAAGTGAATATGGATAAGAGGGGAAGTAATTAAGAAGGAAGAGGAATCCATAAGAATCCACCGCACCGGAAGAAAGGGAGCAAGGTAGTGGTAGTAGTAAGAAGAAGGAAGCGTTACGGAAAAGAGCGGCGACGTACGTCGTGGACGTGGGGGCTGCCTCTGCCTCAACAACGTCAGCCTCTCTCTCCCCCACCACTTTTTTGCTTTGGAGAAGGAGAAGCATTTATGTGATTAAAGAAAAGTTGCACAGACGCATCATAAAAGACAGCAAATACTACTAGCTTTAGTCTTTAGATAAGACATTGGACTTCGTTGTATTTTTCTTTTAGTGAAAGACGCAAATTTTGTATAGATCCACGACAAAATATGATTTAGTCATCTTGGACCTTTAAAATAATAGTACTTCATTTTTTTTTTTTTTAGGGTATAATACTTCATATTAAAAACACAAAACACGTATATTAAATATGTGATTTAAAAAATAAAGTTTATAATTAATGTAATATTGTATCATTAACTAAATGAATCCTCGAATGACTTTTCTTAATCGAGTAACTTGATTTCAGTAGCTTAGTTCTTTGGAAGAACAAGGTTCATGCATTAACGATTAACAGAAAGAATAATGGACGTAGTAATTTAATTTATAATAATGGGAGTGATATAAAGAAATGAATTTGATTCTATCTCGAATATCATGAAAAATTTATTTTACGTTTTCAGTTCGTTGAAACAAATAGATTCACTTTCAACTCGAAATATTGTTACCTCATAGAAAGTGAAAACGACATTTGTAAGTGACGAATCAAGACTAGGACTTTTGTTTGATAAAATCGAACCACTAAGAAATGCTGAAAATGTATATGTAACACGTCTTAAACTATTATAGGCAAATGGTTTCAGTATTAAGATAAACGACCATTCAATATCTATTAATTAATGCATATATCATAGATAAGACCTGACTGGCTTAATGGTGATTCCTATCTCCCAGCATCTGGGAACACTATCTCAAAGGAACAATGACTAAGTTTCCTTTCAATCGGGAGAGGGTAATAGATTTGAAGAGGTAACATAGCTTGTTCATAAATGCACCTTCGGGTCTAATGATTTATACAAGCTAGCGGGAGATTTTGAGTGGTGACATTTTGTCTCGATAACTACTCAAAACACGGTTTAGTTTATCGAGAAAGAATACGAGGAGGAGTCTTTGATTTAATGAGAGAATAAGTATTCCATGCTCGTAGAAATAGGCTATCACGTAGTCTTGGGATGATGCTCGGCCCTGCCTCATAGTGGAATGTTTCTCGTTGAGGAAGAAACCATAGACTTGCCTCTATATAGTTATTGATGTGCTACAATACAACTGCTAAGCTCGATTAAGATAATTGGTTGAAATAACGGTTAACATTATTATGTAAACCGAGAAGTCTACCTAGAAGATGCTAGTGAATTTATGGATAAGGAGTGAATTTGGTTCACACCACTTCCGTAAATGTAGGCATTTAGCATTTAATGCTTGAAGGTAGGAGTGGAGATTTTGCACACACGCACATAATATAACTATTCGTGAAATATCTTAATGTGACGAGTGAAGGTTGGTTATAAGATTTTTGAGATCAGAAAGTGACGGCCGGATTTGGTATCACACCTTTTCGAAAAAAGAATCCATACATAACAACTTTAGACCTTGGAGTACGGTTACTGCAGGAAGTTACTATCTCGATTTAGTCAGGCCACATCGGATGTTGGTGAGTACCTTTGATAAATACTACTAGATCGAGAATGTCAATCCACCTAACGCAGCATAGGAGTATGGTTTAACCATTGACCCATTATGGTTGTGTGGACTTTATAGTCTGCTTTGGGGTGATTGATAACCTTGTGGCTCTTTGTGGGTTTGTATAGGATTACGATCGAGAGAGGTTGGTTCGAAAACCTTATCCTGTGAATGGAGTTTTGGTACTCGGGTTATTCAGCCTCTTGTAGAACCACCGAGTGTCTCGAGGCCCGGTGAGAGTAATTAGATCTACGCCTAAAAGAGTCGAATGAATAGGAAAGTTTAACTTTCAAAGACAAAGGTGAGTGGTCAGGGGTGATTCCCTAAAAATTAGAGAGTTAACTGCACACTAGAACTCTCTCACCACTCGGTCTTGCTAGATTTCGTTAAGCGAGAAAATAGGGTGATTCCCCGAGACTTTCTTGCCGTAAAATGGAGTCTAGATTCATTCTGGAACATAAGGGTCTTAGTTAGAACAAATGGCGAGTTGAATGCCAGGGCTTATATCCTTTGTGGATTTAAGAGAACCTCTCGGTCATTTAAAGTCACATGTTTTAAAATATGTGGACTTGACTGAGAATATTGATAAGTCTTTAGTAAGAGGATGGATATCAATATTGGTATAGTAGTAGTATTAGTGTTCATGAATGATAACATCAAACGGTTGGAAACAACATGTGTGTGTTATCTCAAGTCGGAAATCGACAGCCAAGATTCTCGGATTAGAGAATTGGACTATATTCTAAGAATTTAATCCGGTCAAATTCACAGGAATGAGTCATTGGCTATCCCATCCATCTTATTGAATGAGATGATCATGCATATACGTATGCAACATTCATCGGAGAGTAGTCCTACCTACCTCTCTCAGGAATGATTCTCCAAATCTTTGGATAAAGAGAAAATGGGATAGTGTCTCTCTTGGATAACGGCAAGTCGAGGTTATAACAAGTCAATAGTAGTCGAATCTCGTATTCGAGCATTGAATAGCGGTTTAGTACGCCCTCAAGTATCTTTAGAGAACGAGGAATCATATGCTTGTATATTTAGGTGCAAACTTGAATATGGTTGACTATTAATCGATTCTCGACTTGTAGTCGATAAGGATGATCATTAAGTTGATCTCGGCCCGAGTGTTTACTCATAGTGCTTAGAATTTCCTTTTTGGTCCTGAGTAATTCTGTGTCCGATAAGTCGATATCACTTCATTGTGAAAACAATGAAGAGATAGCTTAGAAGGATCTTCTCGGTCACAAGAAGTCAAAAGCATATTGAGAGAGAGAGTACGCTGATTGGAAGGACCGACAACGTTTCAATCCTAAAGATCGCTCGAGTCGACAACCTAACTCAATCGCCAGTACCAAGTTGAGTGCTTGGAGGGTACGGCATTGATGGATATGTCTCTCATCCGCTTAGAGCAAGTGGGAGAATGTTGTGAGTAAGATGAGAAAGGGTGTGCTCTAAAAACAATCGCGCTTTGTCATTTAAATTTGCAAAGTGGGAGATTGTTAGGTGTAGTGTCCAAAGATAATTTGTGTAATTGTTTTTAATAATGGATGACGAGTATTTATCTCATCCTTAGTTACTTGCTTGGTGCTTGTAAAGTAATA